>JBBIGA010000106.1:15528273-15547275 GCA_037576975.1 Alestes dentex | reverse complement strand
TATATATATATATATATATATATATATATATATATAGAGAGAGAGAGAGAGAGAGAGAGAGAGAGAGAGAGAGATAGATAGATATATCATGTATATAATTACCTATGCAAATGTTTATTTAAACATACCTGCATTTAAATAATAAAACTACAGTAATACTCTAAAATTGCTCTTCTAAAGGTTAATTCAACACAAGAGACTTTGCTGTGTGAAGTGAGCGAGCAGAAATCTGACTGTTTTATCAGCTGCCAACGTCAGAGCAGTCACCCAGTTTACTCAGAGTAAATCTCAGGCCCCTCTCTCCCCATTCTGCTCCATGAAATTTTAATGATCCCTATTTTGTTTACATCAGCTGATATAAAAGCAGTTGGGACCCATGGTCTGAATTAGGAGCTCGGCTGAATGGTATCTTAGAATGAAAGGAAGAGTAATGGCGTTTGTGAGAGCAGGGTGCTCTAGTGAGCTTGAAGGCCTTGGACATCCATTTAGGCCCAGCACACACATTTACAAGCCCAATGGATGGTGCCTGAGTGCACAGGACGCAACAGAAGACTTGGGAAGTGGCTAGATCAGTACAGCAAGTTCTGAGCCAGAGCAAATGGAAGGCAGAACCGGAGAGTGGGTGAAGACTACAGAGAGAGAACACAGGATGAAGAGATCAAGGAGAGAGGGAATGGTGGAGGAGGAGAGCAAACAGATTGTGCTGTAAGAGAGAGAAAGTGGTGGGGTGATACAGAGCTTGGTATCCAGCTGAAACCGTGAATGGCCACAAGGCAAACACACAGGAAACAGGAGTGTAATGCAACACCACTATCTGTGTCTGTTTATGTGTAGCACTCTAAATATCTGTTTCAGTATCTGTAACTGGATTTGAAGCAGAAGTCAGCGTGGTACAAACCAGATGTGCATGTGCTCCATATGTTTTGTTAATACATCATCTACGGATTAAAACTGAAACACTAATTATTAAACATGATTTATTATATTATACTTAACAGCTTCAGTTTCTTGTAACAATACGCGGTGTGCTACACCAGCATGTGTTCTCCTATATGGTACCCTGCTAGAAAGGCATTTATATGAATGTGTGAGATTTTATATACAGTAAACCCTGTATATATTGCGGTTCAGCAGTCGCAACTTTAGTCTCTCGCAGATTTTTTCTGTGGACCGAACTAATGATTGTTCGCGGAAACCCCTGCACGATCATGGAAACTGCAGATATCCTCCGCTTTTTTCTGCTTTTGTGATGTCCCGGCCTTGTCTGCCACGCCCCCTCATCCAAGGCAATCAGATGCACCTGAACTGAATGAGTCTCCGCGGCTCAGTGCCGCCCCCAAACATAAACAGCCAGCACAAGGACAAGGGGGTGTGGCGGACGACACCCGGACGTCACAGTTACCAGTACTCAGAGGCAGGAGGTTTCAAAGTAGCCAATCCGAGGATGTTATTTATTTCTCCTTGCTGCTGATTGGCTGCTGCCCTGTGACGCAACTCTGGCAGACACAGTCCAGAATTTCCCCCGTGGAGCGTCTCAAGTGTTCTTGTGTTTTTCGTTTTGTTCTGTATGTATAGCCCCGTATTTTTACTACTGTAAATTAAATTAATTCATTACTGTATTTACCCTGCTTATACCAAAGAAAACAACACCGTATACCAAAGAAAACACGCATGCATGAATTACAGTACAGTCTATACAGGGGTAACATTGGTATTTTACTTTCTAGCGCTGCAGGAGACAGTAGTTCAGTGTAAACTGTACAGTACAGATACGGGTTTTCCTTTAAATTTTTTAAGGGACATAGTTATACTTAATGTTTGTATAAAACAAACATTGAATATGTCACAGTTAATCAAACATATTCAATAAGTAAACAGCTATTACTTATTTACCACTGGCTAAAATCACAGCCTGTAAATGTTTCTTGTCGCCAGTTAACCATTGTCCTTTTCTTGATTTGTTTCTACTTTTTCTTGCAGAGAGCTTCTAGTTCAGAAATATTCAGAGGTTGTCTTGCATGTTGTTGCAGGTCATGTTGTTGCAAGTCTGGGGGCAGTGAAGACCTTAAGATTTCACTTCTTGAAGTAGTTCAAGGTTGATTTTGAAGTATGTTTCGCATCACTACTTCTTGTAATATCCAGTCTCATTTACTCATCAGTTTCCTCATTACCTGTGAGATATTAATGAGACATATTATTCCCTACATCTCCACAACATTTCCTGTGCCACCAGTAGTTACACAACCCCAATATATAATACAGTCAATCCTATCCTATCCTAACAGTTGGCAAGACGTATCACTACTTCTGTGCCAGCCAAATCTCCCTGTCAGTCCTTGGCAGAGATGTGGGGGTTTTGTTTTACATAACTGACCAGTCCATAAGCACAGACTTTTCTTAGTCTCACAGATTTCACCTTGACTTCAACAATTTTACTTCCATTTCTTCATACAATGCAAATTACAAGCAGGAAAGTGCTCAGACATCTATTGTAGCCTTTGTGAGAGTCAATTATCTTTAGTTTCAGATTCTCAGCCCATCGCTTAGATGAACCCATGGCTGTTGAGTATAAGCACCTAAAGACCCTGAGAGGTTTGAAGGGTCATATAGTTCATTACACTCTGAAATTGTCATCACCTGACTTGGAGTCAAGTCTAATGAGGCAAATAATTTAAGTTGTGAGAACTTACCAAAAAATAAAAACACAATTTGGCAGCATTTTATTTTAGTTCTTTTCCACCAATAATGAGTGTTAATTGTCCATTAAATTTGCAGAAATGTAAGACATTAGGTTTGTTCACTTTGTTCACTCAAATATACTTAGATCAAAAATATTGCATCTCTTTAGAATATGTTCTTTCTGAGTAATGTTTGAAGATTTGGTTACACCCCTAAGAGTAATAACGTTAGGGTGACCAGACGTCCTCTTTTCCCCGGACACGTCCTGGAGACCTTGTAAACCCGGCCGGTTCCCTAAACATTCGTCGCGTCATGGGCATCTCTCATTAACTAGTTACTGTCCTACACGCCTATTCACTTCCACTTGCGCTGTGGATCCGAGAGACAAGTGAGCGGGGTGGCGCTCGATATCTGCAGTCCAAAATGCCTAAACGCCGTAAATTCACTGACGATTTACAAAATCTTTTATCTCTCGGGTCCACCAGCGCGAGTGGAAGTGAAGAGGTGTGTAGGAGAGTAACTCGTTCATGAGAGATGCCCATGACGTGATGAATGTTCAGTCAGCTCAAAATCCCGGACAATTCTAAAACCCCGGCCGTCTCCCGGACATGTCCGGGGAAAAGAGGACGTGCTCAGGCTCAAATCTGGTCACCCTAAATAACGTTCACTTTTTTTCCTTACACAAACACAAGACATAAACTGGCTAAGATGAGTGACAGCTAATTTACTGAGAAAAGTGTGTGTAGGAATGCAAATTAGCATTCACTGTCACGGTCATGTGGGACTTTCTCTTATTCCCCATCTGACACTTCAGAAATAGACAACGAGCAGCACTTCCTTTATGACTAAGCCTATAGGCCAAGGGTAGAGCTCACAGCTGGTCTGGTGTACAAACCAGGTGTCTAATACCCAGCAGGCAGGTGGATAGGGTAATTTGAAAGCTGGGTTGGAGCGATGGGACAGGTGTGGCGGTGTTGTGTATGAGTGTGTATTTGTGTGTAGGTGCATTCTAGGAGCATTAAAGCAGATGCGTATGCTCCAGGTGTGGAACAGGGCAGGTCAAGCAGATAATGCACAATTGAGTGATTTGAGCAAACCAGGTGTTTAATTCATAGCTGTTCAGCTCTGTGAATCGATGTGCAGCGGGAGGTTGACTGTGAAGGGCATAAAATGGCAAAAAAGCTCTTTAAACAGTTCAAAGCATATTACAAGTCGGGTCGATTAAAATAAATAGATATAATTGTGCCTTGAGCCCTCATGAACTCACACCATCAGTCAAGTTTAAGAATATGTTCATGGTCAGCTTCCTTATCCCAATATCCATGAATTGTTACTCACAGATATTCATGTACTTGACAAATTAAAACAGGCAATGACTGCTGAGCATTTCCCAGCGTTATCCAGGCCTTTAAAAGAACAGCTCAATGAAAAATTACATATATACATTTTTGCCCTTCCCCCAAATGTAGTCAGCCAAGAAATGCTTGGTGTGTTTTCTCCAGTTTTGCACTGGAGCTACTAGGTTAATGTAGCTAGCAAGCTTATATCCCACTCGGATAGACTTGCATATGTGTTTTTTAACACCTTTGTCCATGTCACACAGAGTCAGAAATCACATGAGATTATTGAAAAATTGACATGGCATGTGTTTGCTTGGGAATGCAGTTTGCACAATTCTAACAGGTGGCTATGAGTTGTCGTTACTCTACATTAGCCTTACAGCAAAAATGGAGCAAACTCTGTACACCAAACATGCTAGTTGAATGGATTTGGGTCTTTAATAGGTCTACATAATACATGCCAAACCTCTTACCAAGAGAAGATTTAAATCTATATGATCACCCCACTTTGGCCTGACATGTAATTCTAAAGTGATTTACTAAGATCTTACATCCATTGTGTGAAATTTAAGGCTAAAATACCAAGACTGTATGAGGGAGATGAAACTGTGACTAAAAGTAAGCAGGATAAAGCCAGTCTTTCTCTGCTCTGAGCTACACAAAGCAGAGCTGGTGAGGGGTAATTATGGGCAGGATGCAGGCTGGGTCCCTCCCTTAGCCCCTCTGTCAAAAGCTGGGATTATCTCCACCATCTCTGCTCCTGCTCACTGCTCTTTAATGGGGAGGCCCCAGATGGTTTGTCATTTGGACATCCAGCATTGTCCTGTACGGCATTGGTAGCAAACACGTGGTGGACTGTGAAGGCCAGAGTGGCTTGGCACTGTCACTGAGAGCATCCATGTGATCCATGCACTGTGCTAGCTCTCACTCTCAGTCATCAAAACACACAGTCAAACTGACAGACAAAAACAACGCTTAAACACGTATTTTACCCATCAAATATATGGCAACTTTTAGTTTTTCTACATTAGTTAAATCCCAATCAGTACATTTTTCTTATCAGTTTGAAATAGCTAAAATTCTAAATATGATTTACTATGAGGAAAGCAACCCATGTTTCAATTTTTGCAACAATATTTATGACTGTACTACCATGGATTTAAACGCCACATGTTGTATTTTCTTGTTGTGACGTTCAAAGTACATTTGAACCCAAAAAGTTTCAGTATGTGCCGTTATCAATAATTTGGAGAGGATAGTTTAATTCTTACCCAAAAGTAACAATGAAAGTCAATGGAGATTCAACAATATGGGATTTCTGTAACAATTCCTAAAAATAGTAAAGGATGTGCAATTAACTAACAACAGCTAACAGATTGTCATTACTTAACACTGAACCTGATTCAATGATATTTCATACCCGTGTAGGCTGGACACTAAAAGAGCTCCTAAGCGCCTCATGCCACTTTTTAATTTAAATGACTGAAGAGACATCTTCATATCAGAACAAAATGTTAATGCTAAAGGAAAGTAATCCCCTGCAAGTTCATCTGGTTGGCTCAAGATTTGACCTTCAAAGTGAGGCTGAGCACATCCTCAGTCATTTTGTTTTTCTACAGCATAGCTGAGACTAACCTGAACACAGACAACAAACAGGTTTATCTGATGTGTATAAGATATGAAATGCCGTCTCTATATGAGAATTTATCATATCAACAGCGGAAAACTAAGATTTGTGTCAGAGTTTCAATATTATTTCCCATGCAACAGAAATTAGAATGACATAGATAGAATGAGTTAGATAGAATTAGATAGATAGAATGGGACATGAACTAGGCTATTTAACTATGAACACGGTTTACAAAACAAAAACTTAAAAAAATTCACACGTTGCATTTACCTCCACATCATTGCTGCTATCTAGTCAGAAATCATACTGAGAGTTGAAAAATATTCATCAAACCAACTACAATTTAGTTTGTGTCAAAATCTGGGTTAGTGGCTCCTTTTTCCTTGTCAGCAAACTACAGCAGTCCACAGCCATTAAAGGGAAACTCATGTGTGCGCAAGCTAAAAATATAACAGCTATTGGTTGTAATTATCATAATTTTGATATCAGGCTGATAATAATAATTGCATTTTGCCTTTATCAACAAATAAAATGTCTGCCAAAGGCATAATGTACATTCTTATAAAACTAATCTCTCAAAAATGCCAAAAGAAGGCAAAGTGTCCCCAGACTTAATGGGCAGTGTGTACACAGACAAAAACACTAACATACACAAGGCAGACACATGTACAGACAGAGTACACAGAATTCTGATTACTTCAGTAATTCGGCCACGATATGTTCGAAATGAGTGTTAGAGCAACGCTGCAGACAGATAACTGGATATTGATTTGCTGGAATCTAAATCTCCTTAGGCAGCCACCATACACCAAAGAGGGCTCTGAGAAATGTTGGGCTGTGAATTTTTCTATAGAATCCAGTTCTGGTAAAGAGGCACGGGGGCAGTCTGACAGAGAGTTTAGCATTTTCTCAAGCAGCTAAAACTCTGAAGCCTGAACCTGGAGTGCTTTTTCATGCACAACATTAAAATCAGTGAGACTTTATTCTGCACAGAATTTCAATTAGCCTCTAATCGTGCTTCATTTCTGCCGATTCATTAGTTTGAGAGAAAATGGAAAAGGTTTAGTTGAGCTTTAGCCCATCTGCTCTGCGACTCTATTACATAAAATCTGCACATTCTGTAAGGACTCTTAGAGCCATTTGTAGATGACCTTTTCCTGAAAGCCTTGCTTATTGTGTGTCAGGCCATAGTGAGTAAAAGCAGAGAACACACACTACACTAGGAGCAAGGATGGATGGATGGATGGATGGATAAAGAGATGTACCTCTGTGGATACTCTTTTTGACCGCTGCAAATACATCTCGGATATAAAACTTGTTCCTGTCAGTTATGCAAAGTCCCAGTAATTCCATTTTTAGTTAAAGTTGCATTTTGCTGTGCAGCCACAGTGATTAAAACAAGTCTGCATATGCTAATAGCCTCATCACCATTATCTCATAGCTTCAGGTCCACATTCAGTTTAGCCATTTGCAGCTTTCAAATAGTCAATTAGAGTTTAGGATATGCAAACTGATTAAACGATCATTAAGCCAGTCAAGCTATGAATCCACAAAAGAGCTTCCACTTATTAAATATTCAAAACTAAGCTACTTTTTAAAATTCTTGCTCTGCTGATTACAGTAGTACTTTCGTTTTCAAATTAATGGGACCTGAAAGTTCTATTGCTATTCAGGGTGAAACACAAAAGCAGGAAGGGTCTCTGAACAAGCATTTACTTTAATTTTGAGAATCGTGGGTGAAATAGAAGAGTTTATATTTAAATATAAATATAAACTCTGCCATTGATGTATAGCAGCGGGAATCAAAACAACTGGAGTGATTCAGAGTATATTTCCGTCAACTTTCATTTGTTTCCGAAAAGTACTAACTAAGTGCTTATTCACATCCAGAAAAATCAAAGAGATGATAAAGGAACGTAATTGACAATACTGTCATTTTCCGTATTTGTGTGTGCAGATCATTTAGTGAAGAAATTTGAGAATTAGATTAGTTCTGTGTCCTTCCAAACTATTGTCATAAATCATTCAAATAAATAAAAATTTAAAAATAAAGTCAGTTAAACCTCATGCTCTATCAGTGTTTTTGCCTGCCATATAAGAGCAACATGCCAGCAAGCAGCAAGTCAAACACACATATGAAGAAAACAGCAGTTTATTTTTGCTTCCAGAGAGTCCATGCACGCATAAAATCCCTGCTGTTTTCCAACTATTCTGTGCAGTTTCACTACCATGGCTCAAGCTTTGTACTAGGATACTCTAAATTTTTTTTTGGAGGACAGTTCGTGTCCTGCTGAAAGCACACAGATGAACAAAAGCAAACAATAATCAAGCAGAAGTGTTAAAGCCAGGAATGCTGAAGTTCTGCATAAAAAGGTCAAAGTGATTGCCCTTTAAAGGCCTCAAGGATGCTCAGCAAAGTTCTATCAGGACAGAACATGCCTTTCTGCAAAGACACGCCATACAAAGTCATTGTTAATGTCACAGCACTGCTAGCTCTTTGGGAACAAGAAGGGTGCCGTCACCATGGCAGCGCTCCTCAGCTGTGTTCAGTTTTGCAAACCAAACTTAACCCCTTAAACTGCAGGCTGCTGGAATATATTTGGTAACAGGCAGGGTTGGCCCAGATTTAGAGACTTCAAATAACCACTGGTACACATACTTCAATACTCATCACCCTTCAAAAATAATATTTATGTTTTTTATCATTAAAAATAATTACGTTAAATAATTAAAGTCCACTGTCAGAGCTCACCACATCAAAAAGGTCTGAGGCTCTGAGTTGATTCACCAGAGACTAGTGGTACTCAGATAAGTATCACGGTGCTTAAATACCTGAGACGATTTGTCAAGCATGTTGTGCCTTCACTAATCTCTTATCTTAAATGTCGCTGTTTTTTGTCATCTGACACTGACACCTGGGACACTTCTGTCCATTCAGCTTTAGTGGACATGGGAAAAAAATGGCAATTTTTTGTACTCAGAGGCTCGATGATGTGGATACCCAATCTAAACCATCCATAATTCATAATTCATCATTCATCATTCATAATTCATGTTTTGTTCAATAGTTTCAAAGTAGTAACCATCATGGTCCTTTTTAAAGGTCATTGCAGGTGACACATTATTTAGTTTTTGAATAATAAATATAGTCTTGTTTATGCACATCTCAGATAACTAAGCTGCAAAACAGTCTCGTTTTGAATGACTTATTGTTATGATGTCATGAAAAACCTTTACATTTATTTAAAGGTTATTTATACTTCACAAGTTTTAAGGAGAGTTCCGGCCCAAAGCCTTTCAGGATGAAAGCTCAGCACAGGGCAACCAGTTAGAACTGAGATCATTTGCATATACCCTCCTTAAAGGCAGAGTAACAAAAATAGTCTGTCTAATTCTAAGGCATTTAGATGGGTTGGAAAATGGTCAAGTAGTCAAGTTGTGATATGGTAAAATGTAGGATAAGGAAAGCTTGATTCTAACATTAATAATCTGGATTTGAAGCTAGTAGCTGCTAATAAGCATAATACCACTGGTGCCAGAAAAAAAAAACAAAAAAAAACACACCCACGCTGACTGCATTTACATTTTCACACACTCTAAGCATCATTAGCGTTGTGGAGTAAACTATTTCTTTAATCAGTGAAAGCCGTGAAACTGACTGTCTGACTGTAACACCTGTGTCATAATAAGATTTTCTTTTGCATGTTAAACAAAAGGTAATCTAAAAAGGAATCTAGTGCCAGCAAGGTGACTTCCCATGCACACACTGATGTCCCATCCTAAGAACAAGACCTGGGTAGCAGGTGTGCCAAAGCAATTCCTTCCCTTAATTGCAGATGTCTAACAGTATCCTGTCCTGTTTGCACACAATGAGACTCCACAACTGGAGCTATAAATAAACAGAGAAACTGGGTCATCCCTTTCAGCAATTATGGATTCCTAATCACTATCCCCCCTGCCACAAACACAAACACACACACACACACACACACACACACAATCACACAATGCTGGAAGACTGACAGCCTGCAGAGATATAGCTGCTTAATGGTCCAGTCATTAGGACATCAGGGCGAATTCCAAACAGCTCTCTCGTGCTGCCCCTAAACGAACATCAAAGAGGTGATTCATTAGCATGTAGCCTGAGTGCTAAGCAGCACCCCCTGAGTGGCTTATTGACTTCTGACATATTTGAAAATGACGTGATTTATTATTAATAGAGAAGCCTATTATAGCGCTGTAGTGCTAAGGCAAAAACAGAATTTAGGAAAAGAAAGGCTGCATACAAACTTCAAAACCTTTTCATTGAGCGAAAGTAAAACAAACTGCTGTCATACTTCTGACTGTTAAATGGAAAGAGATTCCAGAGAGGCCTGCAGAATACATCATTATAGTATCACTTGCCAATTAATATAAACCACAGCAATACTGATATTATGGGCAATATTTAATCAGAGAAACACTGACATTCCAGAAGGCTGCAATATGTAAACAAACCCTGTAACTAATCTCAGTGTTTTTACTGTGTGCTGGGAGCGCCTTGATGCATGAATCAAAGTGAAAGCATTTGCTTTGTCCATGTCATATTATATACTACAGTGCATTTTAATGCCGTGCCTATCAGGAGAACCTCCAAAACAGCATCTTCATAGGCAAAGGAGCTGTGATTGTAACTACAAAATTATCATAATGTTCACTTCATGTAAAACGCAGCTGCTTTTTGTCTGAAAAAAAACATGATGATGTATTTCAATGCATGTCACTATCAGAACATGTAGCATTACAACTGCAATACCAGCATTCTGTGCATTTCATGCAGCCCTGGTTTTAGACACCCACAATACATTCGAGTAGATTCTGCCCTCAGGGTGCTTTGTGAGAATCTGCACCGTCACCATAATTTTGGGGTGACATTTTCCATAAAGGTGAGGCCCACCTGCCGCTTTTCAGTCCCCTCACCTTGGCTGTATAGTCCCAGCATGTTGTCTGTCAGCAGTCAAACCACAGAAGGTCAGACACACACACACACACACACACACACACACACACATACCCTCTTAATACAGCATTGCTTCCCCTTGGTATGAAGCCCTTTTTTGGCCTGTCCTCTACCCCTCTTTGTGATGCGGTGAAAGCCTCTGTGTGTGGAATTATCTCTCAGAACCATCTCTTTCACTTTGCTAACCTGTTTGGCAAGTGCAATTCCATTCATAAACAGATAGATACTGTTTCACAATGAATACTAGGTATGATTTTTAAATATAAGGGTGCTTGAAAGTTTGTGAACCCTTTAGAAAGAGAACAAAAACCAAATTTCTAGAAAGAAAACCCAATTGAATAAATACGACAAAATATTACATTTTGTTATTTATTTTTTTGAGGAAAATGATTCAATATCACTTGTCTGTGAGTGGCAAAAGTATGTGAATCTCTCTGATAAGCACTTAATTTGGTGGTGAAATTAGAGTCAATCAATGGGGTGACAATCAGGGATAAGTAGAGGCCCTGTTTCATTTAAAGAACAAGGATCTGTCAAAGTCTGATCTTCAACACAAGTGTATCATGGCACAAACAAAGAAGATTTCTGAGGATCTCTAAAAATGTGTTGTTGATTCTCATCAGGCTGGAAAACGTTACAAGACCATGTCTGAAGTGTTTGAACTCCACCAATCCACAGTTAGACTGATTGTTTACAAATGGAGGAAAACTCTACTTTCCCCCAGAAGTGACTGACCAACAAAGGTCACTCGGAAAACATATAGTTCACAATGTCACAAAGCACCCCAGGGTAACTTCTAAGCAACACCTAAAAGGCCTTTCTCACACTGGCTAGTGGAGTGATGTTTACTGAACAACAATGGCCAGCTTGGCACGACTGCAAGGAGAATTTCACTTTCCTTTAAAAAGAACACTGAGGCCCATCTACAGTTTACTAAAGATCATGTGGACAAGCCAGAAAAACATCTGAAATGTTGGAGCTGTTCTGTATAGAGGAATGGGCTACAATTCCCCCAAGCCTATGTGCAGGACTGATTAACAGTTACTGAAAGCGTTTAGTTGCTGCACTAGATGGTCACACCAGATACTGAAACAAATGCTCACATGCATTTGCCACTCACAGATATGTAATAATGGTTTGTTTACCTCAATAAACAAATGGCCAATAATATCTTAGTCTCCTTTTTTTAAACTGTATGCTTTATCTTCTTTTTGGACTCATGGACTTTGGACTTTTAAGTTCGCAAACCTTCAAGCACCAGTGTAGCCTGATGGAAAAGGGGGCAATTTAGGGATTGAAAATGTTCAGTTCTGCTCTTTCTTTCCCTGCAACGGACGACTCCAAGTTCAGAGCATGCTTCTCCGTGGTGGTCCACGCAGAACGGCACTCATTGTTCTTGATTGCCATGCACGGAGGGCATTTGACTCGCTTCCAAATGCAGATTGCACACCTGCAGTCTCAGAGCGCAGCTTTAGCATTGTCTGAATCGCAGGAGTAGCACAGAGGGCCAGCCGTGAATGGGAATGCTAATTACAGTGCATGGCGTGCCACATCAGTAGGCAAGGCAAGCACGGAGGGGCTGGTGGGGGGAGACTGAAGGCAAAAAAAAAAAAAAGAAACGTTTCATTCACCTAAATCAGTCAACATTGTCTTTCTCTTAAATGCCATTTCTGTTGTGGGCTCTTTTGTTTACAGCGCAAACAACGGACTATAGACTGGATATTCTCCTGAGTGCAAGTTGGATTCTGGATTTGCAATTAAATTCCCCAATTAATTTAGTTTTACAAATGCAGACATACTATACAAATCATACCAGCATAAATAACATTTTAAGTAAAAAAGGACTTTTCGGTCATAATAATCAAATTTATGTCAGTTTTACCAGAAGACTGATTGCACCATATTCTGATAGACAAAAAAGCAAAATTACTCAGATGAAACTCGACGGGTTTATGTAAAACTTAATATATTTTGACACTGGCACTAAACACAAGGGCAAGTGCACTCAGTGGAATGGAGGTTCGACATGGTTTGCCCTTGCTGCCCTGATGCACTACCCCTAAGGCTGTTTACTTGAAAGCTCTTCTGGCACTGCCCATCCATAAATGTATCACAATGAAGATTTACACAGCAGCACTGATGTGCACAAACTAGGGGAATCTGCAGTAGCAGGGGTTTACAAGCATTCAGTCATTAAACTTTTACCGCCAGAGATTCCACATCTCACATCATTAAACCTGCACTTCACTTACTGAGCACCAATAGGACAGAGAGAGAGGTCGAAAACAAAAACGAAGAATACTAAGAAAAATGTCAATACAAGCAGTGTTAACGTGACCCAGCGTGATAAAAACGATTAGCTGAAAAGCATCTCCCAGGGGCCCAGGTGACTACAGCCATCCCCTTCAGCCTGAGCCAAGAGCTGCTGCTGCTGATGGAAAAGGAAACTGTCGGGAGCCAGGCAGGTTGCTTTCCTCCACACTGCTAAAGCAGGCTCACCCCACAATAACACTCCATGATTTTCTGACTGCCATACAATATACTTGCACTCTAATATCTAATTTTGTTTATGTTCATATTTAAAAAATTTAGAATTTAGCCACACAGTGGTGTCACCATTTCCTGCAAAACAGCTGGAATCATTGGCCAAATCTTTGCAAATCACTTTGTGTAATCTATTTAAATGGCTGTATTGTTAGTAGAGCCATGTTGCCATTGTTATAATTTAAATGTAATTGTTTAGGTAACATCAAAATGATAGTGTAATTTTTGTGTGGATAACATCTGAAGAAGAATTCCAACCAGTCTGCAGTGAGGGTGCTGTAACATCAAAGTTCGGGTCTGTTTTTCTAACTGCGGTGAATGCCCTTTAAATGTAAACCTGCAGATGTTAACAAATTGATTAAATGATTACACAACAGCCTACGTTTTGAAGGAATATTTTTGTCAATAAGAAAATTACTAAGTATTATAAAAATGTAGAAATACTTTTTATAAAACTAATGTTAATGTTACATAGAAACGTAAAAAAAAAAAAAACTGTTTCCACATTGGTCCAAGTAAATTTGCTGCCTTCCGGTTGTAATTCTAAAAATCAACAGTTTTGGAAAGCAATAGCAATGACACACAGGATTCTTCAGTTCTTCAGTTAAGTGTTTCAAGTGTTCAACCAGCCCTAGTGTTCTTTTGAATGAAAAAGTCCATGGTTGCCTAAAGCAGCTAATGCTGATGTTTGTTCTGATGCAGTGCATTAGTAATGTTAATGCAAAGGATAAAGATAATCATATTCATATGAGTGAGTGATTTTTTAGAGGACAAGAAAATCTCATCTGAACTCACATTATATATGGTCTCCATATGGTCTCGAACATATATCTATATATGCGCATAAAGAACAATTACAGGACAAAGCACTAAATTCCGTCCCAAACACAATGTCCACAGCCTAAAAAAATATAGCAAGCACCAATACTCAGGTGGGCTTATTATTTTGAGCATCAAGGGCAGTGCAGAACCTCCTTGTCTAATTCTGGGTAGTGTGGTGCATCTTGCAGAGGATCCATCACTTCCTTCTGGCCAAGACACTAGGGGAAGTCTTCATTCCCACATTGCCTGGTCTACCCTTTCCTATTATGCACCAATCAGCCAATTAAGGCCAAGTCTGAAGACGCAGCTATTCATCACAAAAATTCACAACAGCCTGAAGTGCAACCTCCGCTGAGCGACTGCATTACCATTTGCATGAATTTGAGAGTGCTCTTGATGTGGTACAGTCTAAATGCTGGCTATAGCCATAGTCTGTGGCCTGGCCTCTCTACTCTGTAAGTGAGAGGATGAGGCTGGGAGGGAGGTTAATGATGAATGAGCAATTATCCAAACATCTGCTGCCTCCATATTTGTTTTCCAAGTATTGCTAAAAAAAGAAAGAAAAAATCCCAAAGGCAGTCTCATCTGCCCTGCCACCATCTCAGCCCCAGCTCCACTGGCTCCAGCCACACTCTCCCAGCTGCTCTACCTGCCTCTGGAACATCCTGTGGACCCTGAGAAACACACAGGGCGATATTCTGGGACACAGAAGTGTTACTGCAAGGGAGATTTGACCTGTAAGTGAACCCCACAACCATGCCTAATATTTTTTGCATAAGTTTACTCTGAGGAATACAGTGCTTGAGACCAGCATTTGTTAGCTTTGGGGTGAAAAGGCTGCTGTTCGCAGTCTGTGATTGAGTTTATAGAGCTGCATTGTCTGAAGAGAAAGCAAGCCCTATATGGAGAAAAGGCAAAGGTAAGGGATAGCCGTCTAGTTTGGTTTGTCTTCATAGATTAGCTTCCATTGATCAAGCCTTATCTCTGTGTTTGGCGTGCCGTTTGGAGTGAGGTCTGGCCGTGTGTGTGGTGATTGGTCCTGGTCTCTGTCAGCTATTGATCTCTATAGCCTCAGGACTCGTTTTCTCAGACTGCCAAGCATGGGAACTTCGAAGTGGCCAAAAGAAGCAAGAAGTTCATCAGCGGAATGAGAAAAATATGATCAACTATTGAGATATAAAAGATTTTACCAAACGGTACGGATAACATTTAGGAAATTTGACAATGTTTTGATTAAAAACAACATCAAGACATGTAAAAGTAATTACCTCAAAAGGAGAGGCAAATGGAGAGCAAATTGAACAAGCATTGGAGGCAGTGACAGATCAGGACTTGTCTAGTTTCCACAGATTTACACTTTGAAAAGTTTACTAATTTATTCCACGGTTTGTTTTTGGAGTGATCCCAGGGAATAGAAACAATAACGAAATGACCAAGGGAAACCAGTGCAGTCAATAAAGTCCGGGAAGACAGCAGAAAATCTCCGTCTGACTATAGTTTTCATGTTTTTTCTTTAGATTCTGTTTACAAGGAATGAAACAGCCTACACTCTCCCACCATGAGTATTTCACAGCCCAATCAGACGTGCATTGAAGCTACTCTTTTCACTATTGACCACTGCCACCCTTCCAGCTGGGAGAGCGCCAGAGATGGGGAAGCTTCTGCATTAGCATCGAAAGCACTTTCATCAAGCAGGTGGCAACTGGCAGGGGGAACCGAATGAGATGAGATGGTGAATGTCTCCGCAAGCCTCTCAGCAAGCTCCTCAAGAGATAATCAGTGGGTTGCTTTTTTTAACTTTCAAATGTATTTGTTGATATGACTGAGTACATGAAATCAAGCTACCATAAGAGTCCCACTCTAAAACCAGATCTGGCACTTTGCAGAATGAGAGGCAGATTATGGGGTATTTTTAGGATTGAAGGCATTAAGTTGATTGGCATGAGTTCCACTCTGAATGTTTAAACCATTTTTAAAAAAAAACTCTCACTTGATTCTTGATTCCAAGGCTTTTAGCACTTCTACGTTTGCCCAACTATGCACTGCACGTGACCCAAATGGTTTGGGTATACTCTTGAAAATGAAATGCCAAAAATGGAGCTAGAAGAACCCCCAAATGGATCCCTTTCATTGGGTGGTTCCTTAAAAATGATAATGGATTTCAAGTATATAAGATGTGGGGAAAAAAAAAACGTTTTAAGAATCAAACGATTCTCTCCCAGTAAAATGTTTTTTCTAGAGCAGTGTCCGAGCCAAAAACCATTTAGGAGAGCATGTTAAGGCAAGTGGATAAAACGCGGTCTTCGATTGTAAACCAAGGTCCTGTGGCAGACTTCCTCTTAGTGTGAAGATGCCCTGAAAGAGTCCAGGTAAGGGCAGCTCAGGTCATAAGGCTCCTTATAACCTGACAGGGTGAGTTGAGCAATCACAGACAGATCGATTTGTCTACAATAGGCCCAATTTTCCCTCAGGAGAGAGTTGAAATGAGAACAACCAGTAGCTTCACTGCTGGAGACGCTGATGGTTCACAGCCAGATAGCACTCCTGGGCAACACTTTTTTACACACATTCTTTCATCTGAATAACCGCAAATAAGAATATTTTCCCCTCAAGCTGTAAAACATTGGCAAACACAAAACTATGTATGCCTGTGTCTTATTCCCTACTGCATCACACCAGCAACTGCCAAAACAAACACCTTGCTTTGTATTATTTCTTTATATAAATGCTGAAGATAAAATGTGCTAATACAGTTAAATGTGCATACCTGAAGAATTCCATGAAGGAGAATCCATAACCATGTTGTTCTGCAATTCCAGCACACACTACATTAGCAGATGCTCCTATCAGTGTCCCATTACCTGCAAGACAACAGAGAAAATGAATGCTTAAGCTAGCATAATGTTTTTGAGACTGTAATGTCTGTAATTAGTGAATTTCTATTATTTTGCCAGAATACATTTTTCATAAATCAACGAAAACTTGTCACCTCCAGGTTGTGTCTGTTTTACATACTCATTTTATGTAGTTAAGTGTACAATATAAATCAATTTAAAGGCAGTTCAGTTCAGAGGGGAGTACCTCATTAACATCATGCAGGATGTTCTCTGTAAGTGTATTACCAATACTCCCTGAACTCCCTGAAGATGATTTAGGGATCATTTGTACAGCATATTTTGTGACACTCAATGCAATTTAAGGCTCTATGGTGAATAATCACTCCTTCTGGCAGATCAACAAAGAAATGACCTTGAGGGGCAAATAGGCAAAATGCTTTTGAACAAGGTTTCTTTTGTGGATTCTGCTTTGGGAACACAGGGCACAATGGCAGGATGATTTTACCTTCTGATGAAGACTAAAGTCACCTCTTCATCAATATCTGTTACTCCCTAAAAGCTCCAAAAGTCAATTAGCCACTTTCCTAGCTATAAAATACTCACTACAGACACAGGGGACATTGAATCAGCTCTGGATTAGTGCAGCAAGTTCTTAAACTCCATTATGCAGACGGGCAACCATTGCACGCTGTCGACAAACTGCTATTGTGCAGAATTGTTTATTTCAATTATTATGTATAATAAATGAACTTAGTTACTAAACACAGATTAATGCTGTTTTATCACATTTTTTCCAAAAGCAATTAGCCTTTCTTTGCTTTATTCTCACATCTTGTCAGATTTCCTCCTCCTACTTGGCCATGTAGTGGTTTAGGAAATAAAAACTAACTTGATCATCCTCTGAGCTTAAAAAGTTTAAAATCTCTGCTTTTGTAGCGTTGCACAGCAAGTTCAGGGATTTTGGTGCTCCTTTCCTCTAAAGCTTCTCGAAAGGTTGTGTTGTTTAGACCTACAGAAAACCCAGGTCAATATGACTAGTCCACATGTCAAAAGGTGCCGCTGTGATAACAGAGCCGGACGCTTGCCACAGCATCCTATCGATAACTATGCACATCCGTCACACCTCCTCCTATTAAGCCAGAGTGCCACCACACCATTTGCTCTGTTTTCACAACCCACACACGCCCAAGCACTTTGCCGAGACAGCCTTGAGGCACATAGTACTACTATATAAGAAAGGCTTTCAAGAGAATTAGGAGAACGCAAAACTTTTCTCTCATTTCTACGGCAACATCATGAATAGGAGTTGAGAGAAGCTCAATATTGATCATCTATTTGCTTAGAAAACTACATCACGTAGAAATGTCTTGATTGATTACATCTCATACAGAGTATTCAAGGGTGCAATAATGGTGCCGTGACATTTAAGGTTTTAGGATTAGTGGTACCACTCACATTGGGGTGATAAAATCTTTTCTCGAACGCAGTAGGATGAAAAGGTTACAGTACGTAAAATGTGACTGACCTCCTAAACAGGCTCCCATAGCCAAGGCAAAGATGAGAGGTTTCACAGGAAGGTTGACATCAGCATCCTGACTAAGGTTGATCAGCACTGGAATCTGTCAATAAATAGGCAGGGGGCATTTACATCATTAATACGCAATGCCAATCATATGCATTTCCTGTACATTTGGAACATATATACACATACATCCATCCATTCATAGGCTTACAGTGTGGACATTTTATAACTCCTTAAATTGCAGGCTTATCATTTAATTACTATCAAATGAGAATTCAATCCATTTATTTGATGTTACTGCATAATTAAATTGGAAATAAATTCTAATTAAATGTAATTACGCAATCTTAGAAAGAGGCTTTAAAGTTAATTAATTACAATTAGTTTCTGATTATAAGCTATTGAGGGTGGTGGATATGAAAGACTGCATTCTAGAGTCTACCAAGCCACCCCGCACACAAAATGGTTTAAAATGTGCGGCTTATGTTACAATATCTTTTGCAAAAGATATTGTCAGAACATTTTTGCATTATTTTGGCATTTTTGTACATCTGTATTTTTATACATCAATAGCTGAGATGTGCCATGTAAACATTACAATAAATAAAATGATTATATTTGTGTATATA
>JBBIGA010000106.1:15495890-15521157 GCA_037576975.1 Alestes dentex | reverse complement strand
TGTGTGTGTGTGTGTGTGTGTGTGTGTGTGTGTGTGTGTGTGTGTGTGTGTGTGTGTGAGAGAGAGTGTGTGTGTGTGAGAGTGTGTATGTGTGACCGAGTTTTTACCATAGTGGCGGTGAAGGGGATATTGTCTATGAGAGAAGAGGCCAAGGCTGAGACCCACATGACCAGGATGATGGCGATGGCCAGCCGCTCTGCCTCTGGTACAGCCTGGCAGAGGAGATAACAACACAAACATGTTACTACCAAACACTCCGCTTTGGGTAAACACACACTCACACAAACACACACACACACGCCTCAGTGTGTGTGTGTCACCCTCTCTCCTCACTGGCCTGTGGATGCCAGCAGTTAGGTGGGAGGTCTAACAGGCTGTGTATTCATGACACAGACACACTGCATTCATTATCATTGCATTCACAGACTGTTATGGCGTAACAATCGCACGCGCACGCACGCGCACACACACACACTCTCTCAAGTCCTGTGCCCCTGTCTTTCCATCCAACACCTGAACATATTTTTCCCTCCGAAACAATATAGATTCATGCTGTCCCGCTTTTTATTATTTCTGCCCTTTTGTTTTTCACATAATTCATCTCTCTATCTCTGTCTGTATCTCTCTCTCTCTCTGTCTGGTCTCGGTGTGGGCGGAGTGTGTGTGGATGTGCTCACCAGCAGCACCTGTCATGAGTAATTACTGTGAGTGTAAAAGGCTCCCATACCAAACACATGCTGACGGCTCCATCAGAGTGTGATCTCCAGCCGGCCGCTGCAACGACTGAGCAAAATCTCTATGACTGTAATACGACCCCTCTAAACCAAACTAAAGACAGCGATCAAGCATAAAGATGGAGAATTACTAAAGTCTCAGCCAGTCAAGGACAGACTTTCCCTTAATATGGTTTGAATGAAACTGGTACCATTCACACTGGTGTCATTCTCAGTCATGCAACTATTATACAAATCAATATTATGCCAAAAGACAATTTCAGCGTAATAAGCAATAGAAATGAAATGCTACTTTACATTCACGGCCAGTGTTTTCCAACTTGTGGGCTGTACTGTACCACTAAAGCTTTTCTTTTTCATAGCCAAAAATGGCCTCAGTATAGATAACTCATTTTTAATATGACAAATTTAAGTTTTGTGCTTTATGTTATAAATGAATAAAACTGGGTCTTTAAAAAGGAATGATTTAAGTGAAACAGGATCTCAGACTGCCGAAGAAAATCAAGCATAAATCAAAACTATTTAAACAGCACAGTAGTGAGTATCTGGCACTGCACTTCGTTTGTAGGGAGGACGTTTTGTCCAGTGAAGCCAAGTGATCATAAGATACCTCTTGAAGACTAAACACAGCAAGAATCCATCTAAGGCTATCGAACAGATTTGCAAGATCAGATCAGACAGGATAGAGTAAATCTAATTGAGGGCTTTTGTAGTTCATTATGTTGTTGGAAAGGCTGGAAATCTCAGTTCTACGTTTTTACAAAAACCACAGACACACACACACACACACACACACACATATATACATACTTAATTTTCTTTATTGTTGTCATATCAAAATGTTGGGGTTTTCTAACTTTTAATGATAAGATTACCATTTTTTCTGAAATACAAGGTTTTAGTTTTGACAAGGACATTGTAGATTTTCTTGAAGTAGACTCACTTTTATTAACAACGCTGTCTGCTCCCCAATGTAGTCAATGAGCTGCAACTGAGCCAAAGCCTTTGAAACACACACACAAAAAACACAGGCACAATTTATTAGACTCTGCAGAGTGAAAAAAAAGGAAAGACAACACAAAAGATGACTGCACTGCCCCAAATTTCCATCCACTAAATACTGCTCAAGTGTTCAATTTTGAAATGCCTCAGTTCCAGGAACACAATGGTGGTGACAGCGTTTGTGTGTGTTAGCTCTTATGCAGAGAGTAAATGGCAGAGCTGTGCTAAGCTGCCAGCCAAGCCCCAGGGTGGAGTTTCCCTCTGCTGTCCTGTCCTCCTAAACAAAGGATTAGAACACCAAGTGCAAACAGCCAGGCAAGCACTTCTACTGCTGACTCCTGTGTTCTTCCTATCTGTCTTATGGGTATGCAGTAATATATTAAGATATTCTCAATACTGCAAATGTACACATACAGCACAATCAGTATCACAAAGCAGTAGGAGCCTAGAGATCAGGCGTCACACTGAGAAACGTTCAGGAACAATATGCTAATTGGATGTGTGAGTACACTGCCCGTCACAAGTTGATACAAATAAGCCCAGTAAGAACAGTTCCATTGTTGGTTGGCACTAAACTGAACACATTAACGAATCATTTAAAAGATTTTTGAGAGAAAAAACTATATTAGTGACAGCATAGTCTTGGGAATAATAATAAGCACTCAACCCTTCAGCTGTTTAAAGCACTACAAGATTTTCAATGATTGCTTTAATAATAGTTTAGAAAAGAAAACTGTCAAATTTAGGCAAAACCTGCTCTTCATTCCAAGGAAGACATTTAATGAACATGAAGCTGGTGAAATATCAGAAAGCGTTAAACGGTTTAATTCTACTAGAATGTCTTTTTCAGTGAGAGAAAAGTAGTCGAATTTGGTAACACCTTTTATGTCAGCTGTCAGATATATATCAGTTGTCATAAAAGGTTTATGTAGGTGTCATGTATAGCGACACTATACTGTAAAATTCAAACTGCAAAAGAAGGCAGTGAAACTGCAAACTATTGACAGTGAGTATGCATGCATGCGTGTGTGTGTGTGTGTGTGTGTGTGTGTGTGTGTGTGTGTGATTCTGACTTTTTAATACCTCCATGAGTACAAACAGAGCGGCAAAGAAGAGCAGTGTGGCCCACTCCACTCGGTGCAGGATGATCTCAAAGTCCTGAATGTCAGCCAGAATCAGCAACCACAGAGCCCCCAAGATAGCAATCCAACCTGCAGGACGCACGCAGCACATCAGACAAGAAGTTGTGTTCCAAAGTAGAACTGTGGTTGTTTACCTCAAGGGAAATGAGCTCCACATAAAGTACGTTAAACAAACTAATTAATAGGTTCAGTGCAAACACTGATATCGTAGCAAGTGTTATTATCTTCAACCCAGCAGGTATGTCTAATATTTTTCATTGTTGTAAGCTACTTGTAGAACTACTTAATTTATTTCAAGACATTAACTACTTGTTTTCAGCAATCTCAAAATGAGAAATCTAAGATGTAGCAATTAAATCTGAGATCATTTCATTTGCCAAAACATCTCACCACTCATCTGTAATTGTTTATAAATGCTGCTTTGAAATAAAATTTAATTTCCACAATTGCAATCAGCCAGCACATTTGGTGTCTGAAGTTTTGCTTATTTAGTTACACGCTGGAGCTTTGAGGATAATGGAGTTACCAAGTCATCTAAGTTTATTTCCCACTACATTACATGATGCAGCTGCATCCCTAAACCACTGCACACACTTTCCTCAAAGGGCGCTCTGGCCAAAAACGAAAAAATTAACCACCCTACAGTTGTATGCATGTCTATTTGCAAGACTGTCCAGTTTAATGACTAGAAAAATAAGAATAAATATCTTCTGAAAAGCGCTTTGGGGCAGATACTTGAGGGCAAGCTGTTCATTCCTGGATCGCTGACTAATACGGAAGGACAAAAACACAAAAAGGGAAATCTGTAAATCTTTAAATTGTACCAAACCGATGAGGCCGAGGGAGGTCATGCTGCACTACAGAATAGTATATAGCAAGACAGAATAACAAATAACAAATGCTAGTTTTAGGTTAAGTAAAAGCTAGCCTAAGTCCAGACTCTGAATGATCCTGTTACAGTGTACGTATAAAGACTAAATTCATGTCTCAAGAAGGCTACTACTATTCTTTTGCTATGCCACTTGATATATGCAAAATATAATACACCTTACTTGCATTTTTAGAAATTTACTGGAAACTCAACTTTTAGCAATATACGAGTGCAGTGTTTAAAGATTTACTCAATGACTTCCACTCCTACTTGCAAGTGCTGTCTAGATTGGGATCAGTCCCCCAGTCTTCTGTATGCATGGAACTTGCTATGCCCACTCTACCATCCTTCACACCTCTTTCACACGACAGGATGACCTTGTGTTGTCAATCACAAATACTACCAACATTTGTCATCATTATTTGACTCAGTCTTCCAGCACGTCATATGTCTACGGCTGTAAGTTGCACTCAGAGTGCCTGAAAAATGTCTAAAATGGACATAAGGTGAGTTATGTTTTGTAATCACTATTTTTTCAATGTTGAATGTTGAAGACTGTTGTAACATTAAATCAGCACAAGTACTGACATTCAACAAACAGCTAATTAGTCAGCTGTGAGTGCTGCTGAGTCAGTGTTGGATCAATGCTCAATGCTCGATTTTCTAGCATTGAACCGATGGCCGGGAAGGTTAATGCAACATCAGTGATTTATGCTGGTTCAGCACTTTGTTTCAATCTCCCTTTGCTATCTGGGACTTCAAACATGTCTTGGCTACATTTGGGCTGAAGTGGAAAACTGAGATATTACTGAGATACTAATAGATTTACTCTATCCTAATACTGCATTTCTCCTTGTCTTCATCTCTCATTCAATCAGTGAGACTGACCCAGCACTGCAACCTAAATTCAAGCACTCCACTCATGTACATCCTTCAATCAGCAGGAACCACAGCAAACAGTCTCAATTAGAGCCTCACTCCATCTAACCCATACACAGCATAATAAACACCCAGCATGTGTCAAACACACAAAGAGAGTTCCAAAGACAACCTCTAAAGCAGAGGCCTCAAACTTAAACTAAAATTAAAACATCAAAATGTGTCCCATACTTTATTTCCAAGTAGAATTTTAACTACACAATAAATAATACACTGACCAGCTACTTTATGAGCCATACCTGCCTTCTACATGCATTGTCCAGTTGATCAGCTCCACATTCCATACATGTACATTTTGTAGGTTGTAAGAAATATCTGTTTCTTAACCCACTCATCAGCACCCAGGACCCCCACAGGGATTATCTAGATGGTTTTCAAAAAGCAGTGATACTGGTATGGCCATGCTCTGTTAGTGTGTGGATCATACAGCATAGTTGTTGGAGTGTTTAAACTCTTAATGTCCACTTTATTAGACACATTTAACTCCTGGTCCACCTTGCAGATGAGGAGTTATTAATTATAGCTAATCTGAAGTTTACATTGCTTCATTAGTGCATAGGTTCTGGCTACAAACACGCTTGGATGCAGATTTTTGGTTGATGGACTATTCTCATCCCAGCAGAAACAGCACAGTCGCTGCTGTGCTGAGAATGATTCAGCACCTAAATAATCCCTGCTCAGTGGTATTATTACCTTCTATTCATATGCATAAATATAGATATTCATTTACATGTACACAACTTCTTGCACTACAGACTTTGAACATACTTGCAAATGATAAACATTAATGTGCACCATATTATTTGATGATTTCTTGTATTATTTATTATTAATTTTATGACAGGAATATCTTTACAATTTTACTACTCGTATTTTATTATACTTGTATCACGTCTGGGTTTTTTTACATTTACTGTGCAACCTTGAGGGATGTCTGAGTCCAAGAATTTTATCACTGGTAATGAAGCTCCATTGTTATCTGTATGACAATGAACTAGAAATTTGAAACTGACCATTGATGAAGAAGGTATAGGGGGCTAAAAAATGATGCAAGTAACAGATGGACTACAGTCTGCAATTTTAAACTACAAAGTGCACCTGTATGCTGACCTGCCATTTCCACTCAGTGTGTTGCGTTCCCGCTGCGTTAGATTTTCATGTCCTCCTGCATGCAGCACTTTATTTCTATTTTTCTATTATTAATGTAATCAGATTATGTTAGGTAACCAGTTTCAATGTTTGGTAGGTAAAGCGATGGTTGAATCTAAATAATTTGCCATTAAATACAGGGGGAAAATGATTTGCAAGATGCATTTATGGCTAAATTGTGACGGGCCATATGAAGCTGTGTTGTGGGCCAGTACTTTTAGGTTCCTGCACTAAAGCCTTCAGTGCTGACACTCAGTACTAAATCTAAAAGCAATTATCATCCAGTCTCAAAACCTGAAGCCTGATCATTAGAAATTCATAGAGAGAGCAGTTTATTCCACGACCACGTACATGCAGATATAAAGAGCATATGATCAGGATGACAGATGTGATGCCAGTGGACATAGCTTTTCTTACACATTTAATCTTGTCGCCAACCTTTGTGGCTTAGATGAAAATGTGACGTAAATGCTGCATGGGGGCAAAGCAGTGACTGATTTAACCACCATTACATATACAGGCATAAAGCAAAAAAAAAAAAAAACCTAAAGCTAAACTACTACCTCTGGTCTAAGAGGCATACCTACAGAGATAATTGTAGCAGTAGGCCATACAGAGGGCCGGAGCTGCATTACCATGTACTTGTGTTAGTTTGTAAGTAATAGGTGCAGCCTCCATATGCACCCTGTTAAAACCCATTTGTGTTCTCTTCCATGCTGCTTAAACACTTCTCTCAAATAACGATCAGCATCATGCCCACTGCTGGCTGAAAGCCTCAGATTGACGAAATGTCAAACTGACATTGCCAGCTTGCTTAAATGACATCCCATGGTATGTAATTTTTTCCTCATGCCTTTTCTTGAACATCTTCAAAAGTCTCTTCGAGTTTAAATTTAAGTCTCAAGACAATTGAGATACAGCCAGAGAAACTGAGAGGGATGTAGAGGCTAGTATCCACAGTTCTGAAGCAATCCGAGGAATGAAAATGAACACTCGACACATGAGCAGCATTTTGCTAAGAATAAAAAGTAGACCAAAAATATAATTGTTATTCCAGAAGAGAAATATTCATTAGAATTTTCTGTTACTGGTTAATAACTTACTCAATACAGAGGGGAGAAATGTGTTTTAGGCTACATTTTTGGAGAATGATATTTTCTGCAATTATGCCAATCTTTGCATTTTTGGCATCTAAACAATGCGCAACATGGCAGCCTTTTGAATTTGAAGCTTTGGAAAGAAGGTAAAAAATGCACCTTTGAGGCCTCCAAGAGCTCTAAGAGAGAGCATGTTTTCTAAAACCCCAACACCAAATGCCAGACCGAAATCCCAAATGCAAACCTTCTTTACAAAAGTTGCTGTGTCACTGTCAGTGCTCTGAAAATTAGGTACAATGCCCCATTTAAATACACTATATTGTCAAAAGTATTGGGACACACCTGTTTTTCAGGGTTTTACTTGCAGTGAAGGGCTTAATCTTAATGCTTCGGCATACAAAGACGTTTTGGACAACGCCATGCTTCCAACTTTGTGGACACAGTTTGGGCAAGAGCCTTCTCTATTCCAGCATGACTGTGTCCCAGTGCACAAAGCAAGCTCCATAAAGACATGGCTGGATGAGTTCAGTGTGGAAGAACTTGACTGGCCCACACAGAGTCCTGACCTCAGCCCCATCCAGCACCTTTGGGATGAACTGGAACGGAGATTGCGAGCCAGACCTTCTCATCCAACATCAGTCCCTGACCTCCTGACCTCGCTCTACAGAATGAATGGGCATAAATTCCCACAGAAACTCCAAAATCTTGTGGAAAGCCTTCCAAGAAGAGTGGAAGCAGTTGTAGCTGCAAAGGGCAGACCAACTCCATATTAAGGTCTTTGTATTTGAATGCAATATCATTAAAGTCGGGTCCCAATTTTTCTGTCCATATAGTGTATATTAGTATGAAACAGTATGAAACATTTGTGTATAAAGTCACCAAAAGGTAAGATATAAATGGTCCAGAAACTTCTGCCATTATAACATGCCATGTTTTGCTAGTGTTGTTTGTTTTGACGTTGCTCTGCATGTAGCTGTCTGATATGAACTCAATTAACTTTTGCTGTCTTAACTGTTCTGGCACAAGTGAGCATAAGCTTGGTTTATGTCTTCATAAATTCTCAACTGGCTTTGAATCAGCTGTATGTCTCACATGCTTTTGTTTACTGTATCATCACAGCAACTTGAGAGAAGACTGCGACTAACTGAAGAGGTTACAACCCCTGGCAAACAATATGGAATTACCACATTTGTTCATGCTGCTCTTCTACTTCAGAGCAAATAATCTAATCACAGATATGACACAACTGTTCAGCTGTTTTCTTTAACAACTGAACATTCTGCCTTTGCTAAACCCACCTCAAACAAATTAAATTACACTATTAAAACTAATGGCATATTTTTCCCAGATCCAGTTGTGGGAAAAGATTATTGAACTCAAAGAGGAAGATAAAACTTTAGAATTACCTTGTAATTTTAATTTAAAAAAATACCTACAACAGCAAGTGTAAAAACACTGATTGCTTGGAAACCTTAATGAGCTGTTGGACTTGAGTGATTGAAAGGAAACATGTCCACAACAAGAGAGTTGTCAGTTGAAACAACAGAAAGACTATAATCTATAGAATTATATATGTAATTTAATAAGAAATTGATTTACAAGCAGTAGAGAAGTCCCATAATCTGAACATGTCCTTATTGGTGCTAATACAACTGCCAGGTCAAACAGAGTTTCAGTTGTAGTTCAATTATTTGAAGGTTTTGCTATAGCCACATAAAATTAACAAAATGAAGGGTTTTTAAAAGTTCTCATTATAATTTAGGAATGCTGTGCTGGGGTTGGATAACAAGGTCAAAAACATCAATTTCTTTGAACTGAATAACTGCTACAAATCACCAAATGTTAATAGAAAAGTGCATGATACATCTGCTGTTACACCATTTATCTGTTCAGGCCAGCTGAACACATCATGATCTCACAGTAAAACAGGCAAGATGACAGGATTCCATTAGATACTGCTGTGGCACAGCTCCCATTACCACGAACTGCTTTTGTATCACACCACTGAACAGAGCAGGCTAATAAAGGGGTTGAGCTTTAGAAATGACTGGAGAAAAACGAAAAGCAAAAGAAGCAGGTAGTGAGCTTTCGTGATGGGGTTAGTGTTATTTATAACCTAATAAAAATATTACTTAATAAATGACCCAAACCCTATCTGACCCCTATGTTTCTGTAAGTTATTATGAACTTATTTGGAACGCTGCTTTGTCACTTTTTCACCCACCTTCCACGCACACAATTTTCTAATAAGCTGACCTGGACCCCCCCGACCCACGGGTTATGGGTCGACCCACAATCCACTATAGGAGGTTCTTGTTTTATGGGGCAGTAAATTAGTATTTGTGACTTATGAAGCAATAATACTAGAGGGAAACACACTCACTGCATACAAAGAGAATGTAGCATACCACATTTAAGAATTTTAATACTAAAATGACTAAAATGAAGGACAAGATATTGGCGTTGACAAGAACAGCTTTCTTTCAGAAAGCCATGCTTATCGACATCAGAATCTCATTCATTAATATTTGCTTCAGTCAGTGTATACAGTATACACAATGCCCTTGGCACCCTTGCTAAAAATGAGTGACAAGTCTTATAAATATTCACTTTATTGGTTATTATCTTTCTTATATAGAAACATGAAAAAAAAAAATCCTTATCTTTATTTGAGGTAACTTATAAAGCAATCATTACTGAATAAAATTATGTCAGTTACTGGCACCTCCAGAAACTGAATTAAGGAAAGAAAGTATGACCCCACGCATTTTAACCTCATTTTAAGTTGGTCTAGGTGTCCAGGGAATGTTAAGTAGTCATAAATCATTTCCTATTTAACTGGGGTTATAAAAATGAAGAGACACGGGGCCCAAATCCCTTTGTCATCCATCACCATAAGAAAGCTTCAAGAACATTCTACTGGAATAAGTCTAAAGTGTGCTGACATGCATAAATCAGAAAACAGAAATAGCTGTTCAACTTATAATGCCCATATCACCAGCAACCATGAAGAAAATCAAGACTATCATGCACCAGCGTGGCAGTTAAACCCTTTGACTACAAACAAAGATGACCACAGAGAAAAGCACCTAATGCAAAGCGTTAAATATGGTGGAGGATCTGTGATGCTGTGGGGCTGTTACTCCTCCAAAGGTTCTGACAGGATTGTTCGCATACATAGCACTAAGGATTTTAAATCAATATCTGGCTGCTTCTGCAGAAAGGTTGGTTGTGGCCGGATCTTCCAGCAGCACAGTTTCCCAAAACACACATCAAAATCCACTCAAACATGGTTAAGTGAGCACAAAATGAAGCTGCCATGTCATGGCTGCCCCAATCCCCCAGTTTAAATCCTGAAAACTTGTGGGTTGAGCTCAAGAATAGAGCGACCCTGGATTCTACAGGATCTGAGAGATTCTGCATTAAAGTGTAGTAGAAAATCCCTTCTCTTATAAAACATTACAGGAGAGCCAAACGGGGATTGCACAACATACTAAGTGAAGGGGTGCCAGTGATTACAACCCATGTTTTCAGAATAAAATGTATTTAATAATTACCTGTAATTTGTCTTGCAGTAATGAGTTTCGATGGAATTTATATGCTTTCTTTATTTTCTGACAAAAGACATCATTTGATAAACAGGGGAGTTGTCATCAGCCTTATAAATACACATAAAAACAAACATGCAGGCTCCAGGGAGGTCATGTTAGAACCTGATAGAGCAACAACAAAAAGACCTCAGAAGCTCCACAATTTGATCTGCAACACCACCCTGGCCTCACAGCCTAATTCCCCAGTATGACCAGAGAGTCAGGAGCCTCCATAATGAGACATACAGATAATGTATCTGGTCAAGCTTGGTCAGTCTAATCTAAACACTTATTTTCGAAGCCTCCCATTTTTCTCTCTCCCTCTCTTTATTTCTCTATCACAAACTCACACACAAACACACAAGGATCCCTAATTTTCCCCACCCATCAGGAGAAGGGGTGAGTTTGCCTTTCCCCTTCTGTAAAATTTGATTAAACAGCTGAGTGCCAGTGGGAAATCATTAAAATACTGATGAGAGGCAGGAGAAATGTGAAGATGGATGTAAGAGTTTAGAGAAAAAACAGACAGGGGGAGGGGAAAAAAAAAGACTTTAATAACCTAGAACACTGAGGTGAGCATAGTATCCTACCCACACCATTTTACTCAGAAATCTCATGTGTCATGTTAGTTTACACTGTTTGTACCTGTGTCTTGTTAATTTTGCTCATTTAGAACTCACTATTACATTAAAACATTACAACCACTCAGTCATGTGGCACCAAACCAAAACAACTCCAAGGCATGGACTCTCCAACACCTCTAAAAGTGTGCTGTGATATCTAGCACCAAGATATTAATAGCAGATCTGTTAAGTCCTACAAGTTGTGAGGGTGAGCTGCTGCAAGCACAGTTGCTTGGTTAGATTGAGATCATAGCCCCATTAATTAGTAAAATGCTTCTGCAAAATGCCACTGTAGCCCTTCTTTTGGTTTGGACCAGACAGGAAAGTCATCACTGCCCTCATGAATTAAGTGACCTACTGAGATAACGGACATTTGCTTAATCTGTGAGTGATCGTAATGTTTTGATTCATCCTGTATACTGCATGCAGCCTCTTTTTTTGTTTAATAATGCAGCTAAGAGTTACAAATGAGGCGTCAATGGCTTCATCAGTGATTACTCAAAGTTGGTTTTAGATTAATATAGAATTACCTAAAATCAACCACTGAAAACATCCATGATGAAGACACACAAATTTCCATACCAAATTACTTTCTGAAGTCTCCACTCATAATTATGACTTAATGTCACAATCATGAGGTCAGGAAGTCAGATTTATGGTAATATCAAAAGTAAATAAAGACAGAAATAGCATGTTATTATTGTTGTCTTAAATGTAGTATTGATGGTAAGAATTCGTACCATTTTAAGCCATGATTTTGCACCATGTTTGCCTAGTTCTTGTTTTTGTTCCTGGGCCCCCACCCAGCTACATAAAACTGAAGTATTTCCTAGTTTTGACCTTTGATTATTTAGATCAGCGATAATGCTGCCTGTTGTTTGACCCCTCTCCCTAAACTGGATCATATACAACTGTATATTTATTTAAACATGAATTAAATAAGACAGAAATGAAATTAAATATAAACCTTTATAAATGTGACTTGTACATACAGACTACTGCCTCCAGCTTCCATTAATTTCACTGTAAGTCAAGAAACAACAACAGACACAAAACACAACAGGGTGGGACAGTAACTAGGAATCTGTAGATTTGTGCTCCTTAAAATGTTGGATGCATGTGGGACGTTCAATGTGTATGTCTAGTTGTGCATGCGTAGCCCTGTTTGTGTTTTCAAATTACATAACGACATTTGAGGAAAGTGGTCAGGGAGAGCAGGGAGAACAGGGAGAGAGAGAGAGAGAGAGAGAGAGAGAGAGAGAGAGAGAGAGAAAGAGAGAGAAATATAGAAGTAGAAACCCAGAAAGAGAGAGAAGGGGAACAAAGAGCAGGTATAGAGGCTACAAAGTGACACAAGAAAACACTTGTTGTTTGCTTCAGCTCCTTTCTGTGGTATCTTTGCTTCTCTTTCATGTGATGCACAGCAATAGCAGCTGCAGAGTGAAAAAAAGGAAACTTTCGATGAACAACAATAGATCCAGGTAGCTCTAGCTTACTTGAAAGAAGGAAAAAAGCAGACAAAGAGGCACTTTCGATTTCCTCTTCTCACTGTTTGTCCCTATGGCATTTGCCTGTAGATGGAGGTGGTTAGGAGGAGAGAAACCAAGAGCAGCAGAGAGAGAGAGAGAGAGAGAGAGAGAGAGAGAGAGAGAGAGAGAGGAAGAAGCCCTGAGACTTCTGCAATTAAAAGAAGCCGGCTGAAGAGCTGGGAGTCATTCGGCACAGGCTCATTCATCACAGGCAAAACAACTGCGGCACTGCAGGGTTCTAGATGAGCTGCAGCCCGGTCCTGCTTGTTTGTCTTAAACTCAGAGTGTGAGTTCAGTCTCATCCTCTAAACAGCCAACAGCCCTGCCTGACCCAGCGTGCTGACAGCTGAAAAGCAGAGCTGAAATTAATCATCTCCTCATTGTTTTGCGGCTCAGGTGATGAATCGTGTCTAGACAGTATTTAGAGGAAAAGGAAGTTTATGGCCAGTGGTGATGAATTACAACAGTGATTTTTTTAATGCATCTGTTGTTAGCTTAGTGCTAAATTTGTAACAAATGCAAGAGCCAAACGAGTGTTTCCTGGAGCGGTGCTGGAGTACCCCGTCCAGCATGTTTTATTGCTTTCTCTGCGGTAACCCAACCACTTCAGCTCAGAATGGGCTTGCTAATTAGCCGATCAGTTGAACCAAGTGTGTTGAAGTGAGAAAAAACAAAACAAAACAAAAAATCAAAGTATAGCTACTCTAGCAGTGGGACTGTGGGCACAGATCGATTATTTTTCTGTTCTTAATAGACCAGCCAAACCTGGCAATCAATCGCTGAGTTGAATCAGGTGCGTTTGAAAAAAAAATTGTGACGGTTGTGATGCTGATATATTACTTCAAGCTGTTCTGAATGTGGTAGGTTCCCAATAAGCCGGCAGAGGGGAAAAAAATGGAAATTAAGTGTAGCCTGAGCAAAGAGGACACAATTAATGATGTTAATCTGGCACAAGGTGCTTGCACATGAACAAGTTCAGATAACAGAGAAGCCATTCAAGGACGCTGTGGAAAATCTCATTGTTTGGCTGCCTCAGTTTAAATAACAGGGAAATGTCAGCAGGCTGACAAAGAATAACACCAAGTATGAAGTAAGAGTTCAACACGAGATGTCAAATTTGCACAAATGTATTTGTTCAGCTAAGCCATGTTTGGTGTGTGAAATTTGTTTCTATAGTTTTGCACTAGCGGTACAAGAAATATCACACAAACCACATGTCTACATCACACACTCTCCTCACTCAGCGTGGCGTTGTTAAGTAATCTCAAACAGACAGGCCTATGTGGTTTCTGACACTGTATCTAACTGTATCTAAAAAGTTTTACTTAGAAATCTATCAAATGGAATTGATCCATATGCCACTGGCTGATTAACTCCTTTTGTTTCTTTTTTCTTGCCAAACTATTCCCTTGACACAATTTATTATGGATCCATTATAAATTGTGTCAAGGGAACAGTTCATATTAATTGTGTCACGGGAATAGTTTAGCAGTGGTCTGGTACAAAGTGGAGCTCCTACTGAAAATAAATGAACCTTTTAATTATTCTGTTCATATAAACGCACATTCATGCTCAATGAGGTTAGCCTGTAGGCAATGCAGATGAAGATGTAAAAACAATTCAAGATTATGGGGCAAATTCATGACTCTCAAAAAGCTCATCTTTTCTCTTGTTCATCCTGAGAGGCCAGTGACGTTGACCTGGCGTTCTTAGGGGTAATTTCCTGGGGATCAGATCTGACGGAGCAGCAGAGCCCTTGGTAGCTGACCCAGAAGGCGTGTTACAAACGAATCGGAAAGGACAAGGACAAGAATACCGGAGACTGAAAGTGTGCAGTAATGCTGAAAGGGGGTCAGGAGAGCAGTGGGGTTTAATTAGTGTCACAGCTACAGAAGGGGAGTGAGCTGGAGATGAGTCAGCCATATTATCCATGCACATATGTGCCTTCATTACTTCAGCACGTCTGCGAGCTGCCCTTGCACAGATGTATGAGCGACTGTCTGTGTTACTAAGGTTACTCACTTATGTAAGGCATCAGAGAAGCTGCTTATGAAATAGCATGTTCTGGACCTGATGTTGCAAACTAGGACATTTATCACTATTGTAATAAATTACGTCACAGTGTTCTTTTCTGAACACACCGTGGATATCATCAGTATTTGTACTTGAATAAGTAACATCCTTGCAGGCCTCTTAGTGGCCATTCTGCCAGAAATTCACTTGTTGCACATTCTTAATGTAATCAAATAATTCAAATGGTATGTAATTTAAAAATCCACACAAGATATTCTGCAAATAATTAATAATTATTATTGTTATTATCATTATTATTATTATTAGTAGTAGTAGTAGTAGTAGTAGTAGTATTAGTATTATTATTATTATGACTTTAGCCTAAATCCTTTATAGCTTAAAGGATTTGCAACTGAAGGTGTTTTTCCACCAAAGAGTGTCAATGCAAATAGATTCATTTGGCACCTGCAAAGCAATTTACCAAGCCTGAAAGTAATTTTAAAGAATAGCAATTAATACCCCTGAAGTGCAAGTACTAATCTGAAGCACTTTCGCACCACGGCTGCTGTCACTGTGGCGGAGAGATGATGAAAATTTACTGTTGCTCAATATTCATTATAGGCAGCTCCTCTGTTGAGGATGACCACTCATCCTGCATTTCGCAGAATAGTCTAGAAAACCAAAATCCACTACGAACATTTGGAACAAATTTGGATATAAGAAGCTTTTAAATAACAGGCTTCAAATACCAACAGCTGACATTTAATTTTTCTCTCTTAGCAGTGATTTTTTGTATATTATATTTCTGTGTGTAAAGATCACTCCCGGCAACACACAACACTGTTCAATTAGCTGTCTATATTTGGGATCTTAGTAAATCTTAGTTTCATATGAACTGAAGGTATGTGTGAAAACTGAATAGTAGCATGACGATCCTGCACACAAACAATGTAATAGCCTAGGATCCACCCTGAATTATGCAGGGAGATATAAGACTGGATTATTGCTAAAACCATTTAATGACTTGCTGTTAGACCTGTTTTTTTTTTCTCTTTAAAGTCACTTTCTGAACTGAAACTTCATAATAGAATCCTAATTACCTCAGAACCCACACATTAAATCTAGTTTCTGTTTCACTGGATGGTTTTGAAATTCAGGTGATATTTACATTGATGAATATAACTACAGCATGTAGCTGCAGAAAAGTACTTCTCAATTAGTTGGATTAGATTGATCTGAGAAGATTACTGTGAAAAATATATTTTACTCCAGCATTAAGTTGCAATGTGTGTAGTTCCAACAAGCCTGAAAGTAATCATTTCCGAGCGATTTACCTACTTTAAATCACTGACCCCAGAGCCCCTTCTGTAATATTAGTCCTGGTCCAATCTAACTCACGTTGTAATAACTCTGCTAAAAGACGTGGGCATGCACCTTGTTTTTACCTACTGGATGTGCCCCATGTGGCAGAAAACTGATAGGTACACTCAGGGTATGGTTCTTCAATCTGGGATATCTGTGGTAATTTGTAAAAAAATTACACAGATACTTTCATTCATATGAATCAGTCAGACAGATCCCTTACAAATGACCTGTTCTGCAAAAAAACCCCTCCATAACGCCTAATAAATTCCATTAAAGGGTCGAAAGTAAGTGCCACGTGTATTTCATCTACCGTGCAAGCCCTTCCCAGTGAATGACTCAAAATCGTTTGGGAGGGTTTAAACTTCGAGATGATCTCTAGGCCCCCCTTGAAGTTTCATTAATTGTGCAAGATCATATCCTCTCCAGAAAACACCCTTTTGCACAATTTAGTGCACAATTACAGTTTATTATACACAATATATACAGTTTATATAATTACATTTTATGGCCAAAACATAAAACATGGCCCATGAAAAAGTTATGGTACATATAACATTTTTATTTTGTGTTCTCATTAAACTGTATATATTATTTGCATATTAAATAAGCAGCTACATAAATTAGGTGTGCACTATAATTTGCAGGAAGTTATGTTTTCTGCTCATTTCATATATATAAGTAAGTTATATATAAGTTCCCTATCAACAATACTCTTACTTTAGAAACTCCTTTACTCAGAAAATCAAACAAAACATGAAATTTGATTAGGGGTTCTTAAACCTTTTGAGGCTGTAATTTCATGTTGTAACTTGGGATGGACACAGACAATTCTGACATCTCATCTCATCATAAGCCAACCTCCCAGCAACAGCTGGATGCACCTCCCACCATGTTCTGTACATTTCACAAGATTTTAATTACTTGTGAGTGGATTATGGGTACTAATATACTATTGGGCAAATTTCAGCAGGCATGTTCTATTGAGCACATGATTCATGTGCCATTAAGTTTCATTCAACTAAGCCACCTAAGACAACGTGAGGAGCTCTGTAAGGGCCATGGAGCAGAATGAACTGGAATAAAATTAAGGCTTTCTGATGTTCGAGCCAAATGAATTTGAATGTCTTATTGTTGTGTACACCGCCCCATTGTCATGGTAGTGCATCATTTTATTTGCAGGCCTTTGTTGTGTTTTAGGCCCAGCTGCAAATAATTATTTTGTCAACAGATGGCTTCATACATGCACAAATAATCTCCTATGCTAATATTGCTAACTTCATTAGCATATCTCTCTATTTTGAAGCACCAGGGCTTATAATCAAAGGAACAGAGCAACAGTGTTGTACATCCTCCTCGAAGAAGATAAAATTAATACATAGTTCGTCTGACCTGTCAGAAAGCAACAGGACGTCTATACTCGCGCTTCTTTTGTTTTTGCAGTGCAGTTATTTAGGGTGACATCAAATACAGAAAGAGGAAAGAGTTATTTATAATTGCTGAGAAGTAAGGGTACAATGACTTCAATGCAGTACTGAAAAAACTGCATTGCTCATACACCCCTAAATCTCTTTTGGGGTCTCTAAATTTACCATCTTCCTTGGAAACAACTGTCAGTAATCAAAACATGGCTTCTGGGTGTATTCTACCAGAGAAGAGTAAACATGTGTGTTCCGATGCAAGTATGCTGGTGCAATAAATCTTTACATCAGGCTTCCTGGGTCTGCCAGTGGAGTGATGCTACACCGCAGCTACAAGATCTCTAGGCCTGAGAGTGGCCTTCCTTTGAAAGGACTATTTCCAGGCTATTTAAGTGCCTTTACAGGCTAGTCTGAGGGGGAACTGTGTGTGTGCATGTGTGTGTGTGTGTGTGTGTGTGTGTGTGTGTGTGTGTGTATGCATTTGTGTTGTGTATGCATTTGTGCTGTGTACAACTTATAACCATTATATAACACATAAAATCCTATGGTCCAAATGTGACTCAAATAACAAAAATATGCGATGCCATTGTTTCACATCAAAACTATACATACTGCAAACAAGGAGATTATGTTTTTGGAACTGCTCTGTTTCCTCATGATGAAAGAACAAAAAGGCAGAACGTCTTCAAAAGGCACATCAGTTGCTTCTCCACAGGGCAAGGACAGTGTGCAGACCGTGTGCTGAAACTCCACAAGTGCCTTCACACACAGCTCAGATAAGCCAGTTTGAGCTGCTTTTGGAGATGTGCACATAGTGACAAACCAAGCTTTAATTATTGTTCATCAAAAAGTAGTTGTTACTGTGATACAGCCTAACAATCTGCTTGGCTGTTGCTAAGCAGGAGTGAAGGTTAAGGGAGTTCAAGACAGCTGTTCAAACAAAATTGAACAGAAGGCGAATGAAAGGCCACATTTTTGGCCTTCTGAAAAACCACGTTTGGTGTGCAAGAAATCGTCATATCTACATGCGTTCAAATTTATTGACTGACATTCAAATAAGTCACACTTTTGTGTGCAGGACGCCCTAAGACTGAGCTCAAATAGAATGATTTGCGCTGTTTGGTAGGTTTTAAAAACAACTGCATCAAGCCTAAAAATGTACAAGTCGTAACACTCTCTCACCTAGCTCCAGATGAATTCCAGGTACGAAGGAGTTCAGGAAGAACATGAAGATTACGATGGCCAGAACCGACACACATTTCACCAGCAGGATTTTGTCTGTTATTCTGTGCTGTTAAAAAAAGATAAAGGAGAGACTGAATCAGAGGTGGAGAAAAAAAAGATAGAGGCCCCCTCTGACACCAATTATGTCCTCTAAAAGGTGGCTCAGGCAGAATCAGAGAAATTAGTCCTCCCTCTCTTCATTATGACGATAACATCAGAACAGGAATGGAACTGTCAAGTGGGGTTACTCAAGGAAGTGTGTGGAGTTTGCATGAGCGTGGGAGAATGTGTGGGCAGCAAGATTAGTGTACATAAGAACCCTGTTGTTCAGATTCATCTGAGTCAAGGGTTTCCTGATTTTAGTTATTACCTTTTTCTGCAGCTCTTGAATGTTGTTCTCCCAGTTTTTGTCCTCTTGAGATATTTGTCTGGTAAGAAAGATAAAAGGCATTTATACTAAAATTAGGCTTTAGGTCTACAGCAGAATTGTAAGTTCATAATTCTTTAGGTATGTGTGAACTCAGGCTTTCCACCTGTGCTAGGTGCCAGAACTTTTGGTGTCAGGGCATCTAATTAATCTGCCGTTAAGCCGGCCAGGTTCAAGACGTGAAATTTGACACTGAGACTGATTTGCTCAAAACACTTTTATTGTATTTTGAGGTCAATTAGCTCAAAACTACACTTCTGTTTCATCTCTACGTCCTATCGCTACAAAAATGCCCATTCAGCCAGAATAGACAGATGGCATGATAAGCACTTACTAAACCTTGACAGCCTGTACTAAAGGTTGACCATACGAAGATAAGTATTCGATACATCGTTTTCTGAACCATTTCTGACATGGTGTACTCAAACAAGCGTTTATGATGGAAAAATAGCACAGAAACAGGCCCACAACCAAAATTACATCTCCCCATGATTACAATTACAGTCCTCAGTGTGGTGCCTACAGAGTCAGTGTGATTCAAAATAATAACCCTCATAGACATTAGCTAGCCTTTGTAACTCATTACTGAGGGCTTGCACTGGAGGACCTAATCGGCTGTAGCTTGTGTCTCACTGTGTGGGTGCATGAGTCAGGCATACAGGGGAGGTTTCGACTGACCAACGGGCCACGGGCACAGCTCCCAAGTGTCCGGTGCCCTGAGAGCTTTTCATTGCACGCCAGCGAATGATGTCAAGGAATAAATGAATAAATGAATATATATATACACACATGCATACACATGGATGCAGAACTGGATTTCCATAGATGAAGAGGAGTGATGGATAAAAGCATAGTATGTATAATTCAGATCATCTGAATTTTAATACATTTTCGTCAGTAACACTTTACTGTAGGGAAGTGCTCATAAGGCTACATGGCACCTACATAAGCCTTTCATCACAACTGATAATGATCTATGCAGACATTTATAAAGGCTAATTCCAACAACGGTCCATTGTGATTTTCACTTACTTTAGTGAAGGCAGCCTTTATGACAAATGATGTCGAAATGATCATTAGTTGCAGCCCCATAAGATTTTAACCCTATTTGTTGTTGCCGCTCGATGCTTAGGATTACTTAGAACTGACATTAGTTATAAAACACTTCATGCTGGGATTTGTTTTATGAACACAGCTGCAGACGTCTACTTTTGGTGTATCTTTACATTTAACTGTAACATCACACAGAGAGGAGGAACAAATCAACTCTTGACTCCAGCAGTGGTGCCTTACCTCTGGAAGGTTCGGAGCTTCTTGCGCAGTAGGCTCTCCAGGTTAAGCACCTTCTGCATGAGGAGACACTTGACAGCAGTCTCCTCGCGGCTGGCTGGGTTGATGCGGTGCGCAGTCTGTCTCCAAACCAGAATCTCATGCTTCAGCTCTGCATATGGGAACAAACCCGGTCGGGACAAATGAGTCAACAGCAAACAAAAGGAGAGTATGTGGACATGCCCATCCGTGTGTAAAACAGGTGGGCTCAAATCAGATTACAGGGATATAAAACACACAATATAAATCCAAAGATTCAGAAAATATCCTTATGGGAAAGTGTGGGCAAAGTGCTTATTTTGTCTACATTTTTCAGACCACGCATGACAGCATTTCATTTTTTAGCTCAGTAAAGACAAAGTGGAGTTCCCACTAAGATCTCGATTCACTTATGATGTTGCACTTCTCTCACACTGTGTTTTCAATGAGCTTTTATCCTGCAGATGAAAATGGCTAATGGTTTACATATGAGCCTCCCTCTTGCTCCAGGCTATACAGTTTATTTATTTATTTCTGAGCTCAGACAGAATGAAGCACCAGTGGGCAGCTGGTAATAAAAATGTAAACACTGTGAGCACGGCCCAACCTTACTACAGCAAACAGTGAAAATAGTGGTGTGTAATAGCCATTTCCAATCATTAGGATCTGACTGCGACCCCCTGAGCAGACATAATCCTGCCCGCTGCTGCAAGGGATTGATTGAATCCAAAATAGGTAGAGTTAGTGATGAACAGACCAGTGAGGAGAGGATAAAGGAGGACCTGGGTGTTTCATATGACTTCCACTAGGACTCCTCCATCGTACTTCTTTGTGGGGTGCTAGGCACCCTTAATAGGAGCTAATTGACCCAGAGAAATCACACTGTTCACCAATCCACACAATTACTGATGGCGACAGTGTCCTGAGGGACGAAACAGGCCTGTACTTCTGGCCACTGATGTAAAGCAGCAGGGTTGGAGCCAAGGGAGCTGGTGCTGTGTCTTGTCCCGGCTTTATGGATTTGAGATTGGACTGGCATTGAGCGTCCAGCAGCACACATCACGGTGGTGTTCTGCACCGGAAACGTAAGAGGCCTGGAGGAAACTGATTGGTGAGGCGCGGGCCTCCTGTAGTCCAAAATCATTGGACTCTGCCTCTCTACTATATTCACCAACACTGTCTGATTGTGTTTGTCCTAAAACCCAATAACCTCATACAGGCCGCACAGATGGGGGCTCTGTGGATGAAGCTGCCTGCTGTTTTTTTGGTGCTCCTGGCACAAAGGAAAAGGACCAGACCCAGCAAGGCTGGGCTAGCAGCATGAGAAATAACACGTAAGACTTGTCCTCCTGCCTTCTTAAAGCAGTGTCAGTTCCTTCTTTTTTAAATTCATCTGTACTGGATCCAATTTAATCTGTAAACAAGATGAACTAATCATATTTATGAATTAAATTAAAGTGCTAGGTGTGACAAATTCATTTAAGGATGTCCCGTGCAGTTTATGAGGAGAGAAGTACTGCAGCATGCCTCCAGTTCAAATGTAATATTATGCATCCAAGCCCAACTAGGGAGATTTACTGCTGAGTTAAAAATATTAGTACCAGGAATGTCCAATTGCAAAAAAAGATGCCTAAGGGGTCTGGGGTTTTTTGGTGTTTTTTTGGGGGGGTTTTTTTGCTTTTGCTTTTTCATGTATTTTTTTCAATTCTTATTATCTAACAGGCTCTCTTAACTAGTTCCAATAACCTGAAGCGTTACTGATGCTTAAAGATTTTTCTTAGAATCATTCTATCCTGGAAACCTGCAGGACCTGCTCTCAAAATAAAAAAGTGCATGAAAGGCATCTCTCCAACTCATGTTCACACCACTAGCAGCCCCAAACAATCCAGTCATTAGGGGCCTTTCTAACTGCTGCCTATAACCCTCTCTCATGTCAAGTGCCTATCAGTGGGACACTAATGATACAATCCATAGTAACCGACTAAGACTGAAATATACTTAAATGCCCTTTCACATTACTGAAATGGTCACAAAAATGAATTGGCTTAAATTGTACTGCCCACCACTGTGCGGCAACTCTCAATGTCGCAGAGAAGAAGCACTATGGTTACAAAAGTGGCCTGGGTGTGCACCACTGTTAAGGCCCCCGCTGAGCATTCAGAGAGTGTGCTCGACCAAACACTGGCTATCTACAAAGAGGGTTATTGAAGAAGAGCTATTAGGTGGATAGGCTGTTATGTTCGTTCCATTGTAATCCTCGCAGGTGTGCTGGGGGGGCTCAGGTGTGTTAGATGGAAGTATGAGGATGGGGAAGTACAGCCAGGATGAAGTGTCTCTTGGAAGGACAGCTGCTAACTAGAAAACTGTCTGGCCTTGGAGAGGAGTCCTAGCACTGGGAATTAGGGTTGAATCCCAGCAGCTCCATATGCCATCTGAGGCAGAGGATTCAGAAGACTATTGCTCTCATTCTCATTTGGAGAGGACAGAAGAGTCTGTCTCTTTCTGACAGAAATGCCATGATGAAATGAAATGATGTACACAACTGTTCTAAAACAGTACATGTACACAAACTTACAAACGCAGGCTCTAAACTACACTGTTTAAAACTGATCGTCAACATTGTCTAATGCCAGTTATGGAATGCACTGAAAAAATGGTGCTTTGTATTCATATGATTCAAATAAGCCACTTGAAAAACGGTGTTAAACTTCATTCTTGTCAAAAAGATGATGTGCACTGATGTTTGGTGTTTATTCTGTCTGTTTACTTAAAGGATGAAAACCAACAATAGGCTGCCACGCAGTTGATTAAGTGAAGTTCAGGGATGATTTAGAATCTATAAAGAAACCATAAATCCACAAATAATATAATCTTGCATTAAAAACATTTCAGTATTACTACATTCCATTATAACTAGAAGTGTGTGGAGAAGAAAAATCAGATCACTATGGATCCTCTGTGGAAAGCATTGAAATATGTGTGGGAAGTCCTCCCTTTTGATCCTTTTAAAAACTTCAGAAAAGTATGACAAAGCAGAGCAAGGTTGTCTTCACGACTAGAAGAGGTACAAAATGCTGATAAACTATGCTGTCAAAAAATTGCTCAGGGGTTGTTTTCTGTAATGATCACTGACACATGAAAAAAATGAAGACCAAAGAGGAAATAAATAAAAACAGCTTACTGTGCTTATCAGCATTTTGTAGCTCCTCTAGTTCTGAAGACAATCACACACTGCTTTGTCATTGTTTCCTGAAGTTTTTTTATAATGATCTAAAGGAACTTCAACATGTTCTTCAATGCCCTTCGTAGTGGTTGGAGTTCTCTTCTTCGCACATTCCACCAAGTAGCCCCACAAGGTCACCGTGGGTTGTAAATCCTGCCTGAACCTCATCCAAACTGTATGCTGTCTTACATTGTCTTTTTAAAGTATCTGTCGTTTGTTGTTGTATTTGTCCTGTAGGTAAATAAACAGGATAAACACATCAAAAAACATCTTCTAAACAACGGTGTTTGACACTTGCACGCAAGCAGTCCTTTGGGACTGACAGTGTACATTTCTACTATACTTGTGGCTGCACAAAATGGAATGAGCTAAGGTTAAAAGAGATGGTTCTCTTTTTTACTAATTTGCTGCTACAACTATTTTTACTTTCTTGCGCATACACAAAGAAGCACCAGAATTTTTACAGTTAGGGTCAATGTCAAATGTATCATGTTTGTACTGCTGTAAGGCTAAATGCGTGTACCGTCGGTATACTGCACCAGACATGATTTTATGTTTTTTAGACTATAAACCCTGTGCATTGTACCAGTTCTTCCATTTTTACTTCTCAGGGACATATAAACAAAGCAGAAGAGTTGAAACTTGTTGAATTTTCGAATATGTTAAGGTGGTTGACATACTGCAGCCAATAAGTCGGAAAAGCAGTAGAGCCACCATGAACACATTGGAGGTGTTGCTGGCTTTCACCTGCCCTGATCACACAGTCATGTTATTGGGAGCGACACAGCACAATGAGAACCGATAGCTTAGTGCAGGGGTGCAAACACCCTGTTGTGGGGTCAGTGTCCCGCGCTATTTTGTAGCTCCCCTACCCAAACACACACTCTAAACCTGACAATGAACAGATGAGCTCAGTCAGGTCCGTTCATGACTGGAGATTTGCACCTTGGCTTAGAACATCTGGAAAGGAAATAACAATCGGAAATAACAATCACTAACATAATAACTGTTCACAATCTATCACAGGAGAGGAGTATTTATGGGCACAGTGTTTACTGTGAAGTCAATGCACAGAAGGATTGTAGCTGTACACTCCTCAAATCCTACTATGTATTATATAATACCCTTTTGATTTTTCCCCTCCACAAAAAAAAATCAATAAATCAGTCATCATGCTTCAAAATGAAATATACACTTGCGGTGACCCCACTTGCTTTCTTACGAGAGAGAGGGGAAGGGCTGGATGCACTCTGCCCCTCTCACAGCACTGCTCTAGATGAGGGAGTCAACAGTCAGTGATCTGAAGGAACAGGTTCTGACACTCTTAACGGTTCATTTCAGCTATCACTGCTATTAATCACCGTAAAACCCATTGAGATGAAGTATGTGAACTGCTATTAACGTGCACTGGATTTAAATATAGGTGACATCTTAATTGGGTAATAGTTGCATCACACCTAGAAACACTTGAAAACACTTTTGCAGCTTCTAAGGTAAAAAACATACTCAAAGAGAACACATGTGCTGGATCTTCAGAGTTTAGCTAAAATTCAAGCACAAAACCAACCTTTCATCTTAGCCATCTGGATACTTCCAATATGTTTGACAAAAAC
>JBBIGA010000106.1:15440982-15478445 GCA_037576975.1 Alestes dentex | reverse complement strand
ACACACACACACACACACACACAAACACACACACACAAACACACACACACACACACACACACACACACACACACACAGACACCGACATACACACATATACACACACAGCCTGTGGGTGCAATCAGCTGGAGAGGTCCACTGAAGCGTTTTGTCATCATCTCTGCCTGTGCCCTGCTTCTCAGACACTTCCAAGCACTTAAACCACGCGTTAATGCAAACACCTCACTGGCAGTCGATTCCAACCACAGGTAATCCCACACTCACAGCCAGTGCAGCCAGCAGCCGGGTCACACTTCAATCTGACAGACAGCATCATCACCTCTACAGCCCTGGGCTACACAGCTTGAAAAAAAAAATCCTTGCCCTGTGATAAACTAATGTATAAATCAGAATTAATGCCTGGATATCCTTCATTCAAACCTACATCACCAAACTAGGACTTATCAGGCAACGGCAAAAAAAAAACAACCAAAGGGAAAGCTACCTTCCCACAATGACTGGCCAATTATACAGGAATCTATTTTTATCACGGACCTGTTTTTATCATAGACATTTCTCTTCAGCCTTTACAATTACAGCAATGCAACAGCCAGGTCATAAACTCTTGAAACATCAGTGTACATATGTAGGTCCACACTAGGGCATTAACAGAAAACTCGACTAGTCAACTAGTCGACTTCAGAGGCACAAGTCGACGCCCTCAGAGAGAAGTCGACTAGTCGTGTTGTTTTTCTCTCTCTGTGCGCGCGCTTGCGTACACAGTGCAGTCTCTGCCTCTGATTGGCTGACACTGACACGCATTCCTTGGTTTGACCAATTATTATAGTCCCTTCATAAAAAGGGCGGTACCGTTGGCACGAAGCTTAAACTGTTCCCACTTTCTGTTGTACACCTAAATTTACCAGAACATTCAAGGTATCAGCCTTTGTTTTGTTTTGTTTACTTGTCATGTTGACTGTTAATGTAATGAGAACTTTAATAAAAGTTGCTAAATGTTGGACACCTGTGTTCCCTCGCTGCGTGTGTGATGACGGCATCACAACTAGTCGACTCGACTTCGACTATGATGACCGATAAGTCAACTTGAAAAAATCTGAAGTCGTTAATGCCCTAGTCCACACACAATCAGTCACTCTCATAACTACATCGGTTGTATAATTGTACAAACATAAAGAATAACTGAATAATCTATGGCTTCAGGGGGTTAAGTAGCCAAGCTACATCTTACTATCCACTATTTTACTATAATAGTTAAATGTTGACCAAACAGCAACATACAAACACTACTTACTAAACACAGCGGCAAAAGTGTGGTATTTTTAGCCATGGAAAACAAATCACTCAATGCTCCCAAGTACATGCAGTCAGGATTTTTCCTAGAGCACAATTTAGCTTACAATTTCTATTTATTTACTGGGTTTAACATATTGAGGCAAAAAATGCGCCATAACCACAGGCCATTTTTTTTCTCCTCCAAATATGTGATTTCAGTTTGACAGGTGGGCTACCTTGCAAGACAAAATTGGAACACAAAGGTAAGAGGGTAACGGAACTGGCATTGCCCCTCCTCATGTCCAACACATACACAGACTTCCAGCTCTGACAGGACACCCAGCAGCAGAGACAGCCTCACAGAACACCACTGCTTTCAGAGGTCAAATAATAAAAGCCCCTGACCTCTCCTTTGGACAATCCCCAGTGTGAGTGTGACCTTGTCTAGTGCAGCGGGGGAGGTCTTAAATTGTGGGCTCATGCAGGTCAGCTTGTGATGGATAGCTGTGTGATGGTACTCACTGAGGTATTAAAGCGTAGGTTGTGGAGTAATTGAAGAAAGACCCTCTCCTCTTGAGATATGACAGTGGAGGTATATATATATTGCATATCTCCATACTATTCCCTACTCACTACAGTTCACTCAACAATCATATTTGCCAATCCGTGCCCTATTTTGGGTGTGTGTAGTGTAGTATGTATGTAGGCACCACAGCAAGAATCTCATATTTACAGTCCCACAATGTACTACGGCAGGTTGTATACAAACAATTATGCTGGAGAATGACCTCGGAACAGCTGAAGGATTTATCGCTAAGAGTTTGAGAAGCAAAACAACATTATATAGTGCGCTATCTTTGTGATAAAGAGCAATTTCAGAAGCAACCAAAGTACCCTAGTGGACATGTAATACCCATAATTCACTGTAATGTCTGGTTCATCTGATGTTTTGATGTCTGTGATGGAATGTGACTGCTCTTGCAGAGTGATGAGAAAACCAATGCAACGTTAAAGCACAAACATTTCAATCGGATGTTCAATAGTGTCCTATATTGTATTCTTGATTTTCCAAGACAGGAAATAGTGATTAGGGTAAAAATAATACAGTAAATAGTGATAATCAGGGTGCAAATAACGGGCACACTCTTCCCCCAAAAGAATTAAAGACAAAAAGGTGAGTGGTAAAAGAAATTATGCACATCATACCACAATCATGCAAAATATCCAGGAACCTGTAACTTTTGATGGAGCACTTATTTGATTCTTGTTATTTAATATTCAGGTGATTTTTCATTTAGGAATTAAAGTGGTAGTTCAACCTGTTAAAGAACAATAACATCATTTATATTGCAATGCTGGCTAACAGAAAGTACTAGAAATGACATCAGCCAATTTGGCTGTAAAGAAATGTGAATCATGAACAGCCATAAAAATTCACGATCGGTGCATGCCTAAGTAATAGACCTGCATTATTCTTGTGAGCAGAGCAATTCCAGCTGTACAGCCATACAATAAAGAGTGAAAGGCAGTGAGGGAGTCATCGGCCCTTCCCCAGCTGCTTTTTCCTTATACTCACAGGAAGTTAATGCTAGCTGTCCCTAAGTGCTGCAAAACTTCATTTTACCATTCCACCCACTCTTTTTCTGGATATTAAAGGTGTAGGCGTGTGTGTGCGTGCCTGTGTAACCACATTGCTGCTATGACGTATATGTGTATGATTAACGATGAGAGGTGTGTGACTGTGTCAGCTCCGTGTAGAGAGGCAAAAAAAGCGAGGCAAATCCACCACAATATGGTTTGTTTCATATGTGTATATGTGTGTGTGTGTCTGAGTGTGTTTGTGTGTTTAAAAACATCCATATTTTAAAGACTCCCGAGACTATTAGTGCAACAGAAGTGGCCCCTTAAATGAGCAATCTCAAAGAAAGACCTAGATAAAACTGACATAATTCTCCCCTTCCACCTGCAATTGGAATGGATGCAATATTAATGAACGGGAAAAAAATGAGCTTACTTTTTTGCGGAGGTCCTGGTTGGACACAATGATGACATTGGGGGGATCTCCCACTGCAGTGGCGGCTCCTCCAATATTGGTGAAGATTACCTCAGCAATCAGGACATGCCTGGGGTCCAGATTCAGCACTTCACATAACCTGCCCACACACACACACACACACACACACACACAAAAAAGTCTTAAGCGTTGAATGCTACTGGAGACAGGTAACAGCGTGATGAATTTCTGATGTTTTACTAAGAAGAGCAAGGCATTTTATTCTGTGGCAGGAAAGCTGAAGAGCGAAATTTCCCTCGCTTTAAAGTTTAAAACATATTTAGCATTTTAAAAAATGGTGGAAAAAATTGGAAGTTAAACGGCATTTATTCTTTATTTATTCATTTACTTAGTATGGACGTCTTGGTTGTTTGGAAGCAAATGTATCACTGAAGCGCTCTAAAGAAATGTGAAACATATCTTGTTATTTATACATTTAGCCACACAAATATGGACAAACACAAAGAAAAATGTAGGATATAGACCCTGTTAACATAATTCTTAAAGCATGAAAGTGTGTTGAGTTAAACAGATCATGGTTGGGTAGAAGAGTACAAAAAGTGCTTCATAATTCAGAGGGGACAATTTAGTCAATGGCAACAGATCTGCTTCATAAGGTCATTAAAGAGAGCATGAAGGAGGCTGAATGAAGACGAACGAACCATTAGCCATGATAAATCTGTTTCAGCATTCGCCTATCTGAGACGTCATTTGTAAACCTCATCAACATTTAAAAGCACAGTCGGATGACGTGCGTGCAGACACAGTTAATAGTGTAGATTTGCCTGAGCGAAGGAATTGTTCTTCAGGCAGCAGTGACTCGATCCAAGCAGCATCACTAGTATTCCTGGGCCCTCAGGCCAGTGATCCTGCAGTCTGTGATACGGATTTGCTTACAGCAAAAGGACCTTTATGTGTTCTATAAAAAATAATTGAGGAAAAAGGTTGTTCCACACTGAATTCAAATAAATGACACAAAAATGTGACATTTTCTGAACCTTTTTTGGCAGGGAAACTGTACACATCAAACACCCCACAATTCTGCTTGGAGTTGTCATAGCCAGCTTCCAGGTGCCACGCCCCCCGCGGTCCCAGTCTCCTGATTACTCAGCTTGGGTTTTCATTACCCCCACCTGTCCGTTTCTCTCATTTTGGTTTCTCCTATTGATCAGCCTCACCTGGATTTCATCACTCTATACTACCTGAGCCCACTTAAACCTGTGCGTTCACTGTCCATTCACCCTCATGCTAACCGGCTGGTTTCATCTGTCTCTGAGTGTGTTGCTGTGTGTACGTGTTTCATATATTGCTGTGATCCTGCTCTCTCCTGGTGTTAACTGGATGCTCACAAAGACAATTAGAGGACTTAACTTCTTGTATGCTGGCCTGTCACCCTCCAGACTGTAACCAACTCTCATTCAGTGAATTTTCATGGCGGTGCTTTGTGTTGTTTTACTGAACGAGCCAGTGGTGTTTTATTGATTCCTTTGGTAATAATTCCTACCAAAACTCAGAAAATAAACAAGTGCGTCCCTGTTTGTCAAACCAGCTGGCATCATGACTGGAGTTTGCAGTGTTGTTTGCTCCACCAAAAATGAACAAACGGCCAAAATGTATGTGGCCACAAACACATATCTTTTATACCATCACAATATTAGCATCTAGAGATTAAGAATGAGCCACTTTCAATTTTTGAAATCAACACAGTATTTCACCCCCTCATTCAGGAGCCAGTGTTTTTTTTTTTGGAAAGCTTAAATGTGCGAGTTCTTGTAGATTGTGGAGATGCAGCACTAATTCTTTTCTCCATGTTAAAAAAAAAGTTTACTGGGTTTCAGTCAGATATAAAAAAAAAGTTTCAGTCAGATATTAGATTACTGGGTCACAACTGATCAGCTCATTTGTCACCATGACAATGCCACAAAATAACAGTGATGTGTCGAGTGAGTTCATATCGCTGGCAAAAATCAAACAGAAGGCGAATAAGAAATTGCAGATGGTGTGCAATATCATCAGTTGGTATCAAATCATCATCTGAAATGAATCATGCTTACCTTTAGTCCAGACAGCCTGTCCCTATATTTTTGTCGGTGATGACTAAAACATGGTTTCATTTGGTAACAGCTATTTCTCACCTACAGATCATTGGAAACTCAAAGGGACAGAACCCTACAGTTCTACCAGGCTGTGATCCACCTGCTCTGTCACTGTGCAGCCTGACAGTGGGGTAAACAGGGTCGTGCATTCAGACTCATCGGTTGTGAACTGACTAGCATTATTAGTTTATATAAACCTCAAAGTCACCAAGGACCCTTCAAAATCCCTCTTATCACCTCTGCCTGCAGGAAAGTGACACAAAACAAGAACGTCTTGTTTCCTGAATAGTAAATATTCTGAAACTATAAAGATGCTCAATCTCTGTCGACTAGCTGTACCTTGTCATATGATGCAACAAGACTACTTGTCAGTTTATTTTCTACTCTGTCTGTATGTCAATTGGTGTCTGTTCACTTATTGAGCTGTCACTGTGTCTTCTGTCTTTGGTCTCAAATGAAAATCCTAAATTCCTGCCAGCTATGTTGTGGTGCGGAAACTAAATCATGAATGTTGAACTAAAAATTGCAGATTCTACAATGAATGCAATACCACCTTTAGGTGCAGAGCTGGAATAGTAAGTAGGATTGTTTTTTTTATTAGTTTAACTTCATGAAAAGTTACAGTGATGTGTGCCGACTTGTTTTACATTGAGTCGTGTAAGTGTTTCTTTGGCATTATTTTCTAGACATATTGGCCGTACTTGTAAGCATTTGTCATTTCTTGACATTGAAACAAACGTAACATCAGAAGTTGATTCAAAGTGTAAACAAAATTTCATTACTTGTCTACTTGGTCATTTAATTACATTTAAGTTGTAGCGCAAACCAACAGTAATAACTCCAGCAAAAAAAACCACAGTCATACTTTGTTAAAGTTACAGAATTATATGACTTAGTGCTGAAGCATAAAAGACATGCAGGTTTACAATATAGAGGCATGTATATCAAGTGCACACTATAGTGCGCCAGTAAACAAACAGCCTTATTTATGCTGATATTATAAAGGTGAACTAGTGCAATTCATCAAAGGATGCACATATAGAAATAGCCTACTCTCCCAAAAACGTAAAGCTCTCGCACACAAGCACATACGGTAGGAATGATCCATCATGCTGCCCAGTTTGCCACTCTGGCATTTCCCTGTAATAGAGGAGGCTTGGGGAGAGGAAATAGGCTGAAATGGAGCTGAAAAGAGTGATGAGGCAGGGAGCTTTATAGAGAGCAGGCATTACTCTGTGTTACCTCAGATAACCCTCAAATTCAATGAGAGACTCACCCGCAGCAGGGCTTTCCCCCTTCTGCATAGACACTAGTGTTAACTAATGCTCCTAATCACACTCAAAGAGCATTTAATGCATGGAGCGCCATTTTATAGCCCCAAAGGAATCAGGAGGAGGGAAAGAAGAGGAGGAGGAGCAGGGGGAGACAGAGAAACAGAGAGGGTAGCAACCAGATGGCGGTAGAGTCGGGAGTAAGAAGTTAACAGTAACACTACACTTGAACCGTGCTAAATACCACCAACATAACCATGCCATAAACCGTGCCATGCCATGGCTGATGACATATTTAGCCATAATTGGTCATAATTACTAAAGAGTTTAATGCCATAATAGTTTGTCACATGCTGCTTCGGTTCATGACATCATAGCATCTGTTATGACAAATACGGGTAGGTTTGACATGACACTGCCATGTTAATCACCATAATCTGTTATGACAAATACGGGTAGGTTTGACATGACACTGTCATGTTAATCAACCTAATCTGTTACGACAACGCGTGCCAGTATATGACGTCAACCATGACACGTTTATGGTCATGGCAAGGTTATGTAGCCAAGTTTCATTTAGTCAGTTACATGTAAGTGAGAGCAATTTTCATGTCTATGCACTTTTCAGAGTATTTTAAAGTGATACTTTAACCTCTACTCAAGTATATTAATGAGGACTGTGGTCTACGTTTTACGCAGTTGCACATTAGCCATTCACAGCACTAATTCTCTTTTTAGGTTTTGTGCTAAATGCCATCCTGTTTTGTTGGTTAACTTTTTTTACTTTAGTCTAAAAATCCCCAAAAGAAAAAGAACATAACACACTTCACTTCCTGTGCTTACAGATGCAGGCCGTACAATGCAGTTTCACTACAGTCCTGTGAGGAACTCACACACCAGTTGTTTACTGATCCCGGAGAGGTTTTTGGCAAGGTTGCTTTTACTTCTGCGTAAATCATTATTTCAGTAAATTAACAATATGTTTATTTGAGCACGACATTAGGTTATTCTACCAAACTTTGTTCACAACCTTTGTCATCCATTCCGACTTTCACACTGTGTATTCATGTGAATAAAGGCTCTACCTGATGGTAACGGGGGTGAAGAGCATCATGGTGGTCACATTGTCCAGGAAGGCAGAGAGGACGGCAGCGATGAAGCACAGAATGATGATCATTGGCCATACTCTTCCTCTAGCCACCTGATACGCCTGCGAGGAGACAACATCCATTAAAGCAATTAGTCACTCGATTGCATACAAACACATACTGGGCAAGTTGGCAAATGTAGAAGTTTTTGTTACAAGTGAGATCCTATCAGGTAGCTTCTTACACCTCATTATATTAGTGCTTTCATGTGTGAACACAAACGCAATCATGTTTTGGAAGAATCTCAAATGCTCGGGGGATTGCACACATCTCAGAGTGAAGTCAGAGAGAGAGAGGCTTATCACTAAAAGGAATGTTCCGAATGTACTTGATCTAAATGTATGTCCTTTATTACTCATAAAAACAATATTACCAAATGATCACCAGATGACATTTTGCCTTTCTGTTTACTTGCTTTTGGCAATGATTGTCTTGAATATATTTTATTAAAGTGGAAATAATGTACACATGAAAACCAAGTAAATTTCATGCATCACTTTTTTGGGCTCAGTGCACATTTCCATCAGATGATTCACTGCTTAGGCAACAGTACCACTATCTAACTATCTAACCACTATCATCCTCTACTACTGCACACACTTGAACTACAGTCTTTCTAGTAAACAAAAGATGGTTAACCAGTAATGCAATGTTTTACTCTAAGCATGCGATGTTTTAACTCTAAGTCCTGCTTTCTTCCGTCTCCTCTGTGTTTCTGCTTGTGTGGAACTAAAGAATATTCCGCCATGCTCAGCCTGCCAGCTGTGGATAGGCTGTATGAGGCTGTCGCTATGGAGACATTATCTGGCTGTCTGGACTCATCCTAATCAAGCAGCATCACGGGGCTGGTGGAGCCCACCTGTGATGTCACATCTCTCTGATTAAACTAAAACACATACACACACCAGCCGCAGCAGGCTGAAAACACAGCGGGGACACTGCTTCAGGCAGACTCAGACAAAACACAGGGTTTAGCTTATCAGCCTCCAATCGGCTGACCCGAGCCAGGGGGCGGCGTCGGGACAAGGGGTCAATTCTAGCATGATATTTTCATATTCCGGGCTGTCCATGTCCACAGTCATTTTAATATTCATTATGTCAGCTCTGTATTTCTGGAGTGAAATAGTTTTTTTTTTTTAATTATAGTATATATTCATATAATGTTAGAGATGTAATCAGTCATTCAGAGCTTGATGTGAAATGATACACTGTAGAAGAAACTTTATGACCTGTTTTGGCTTTAAACATCTTTCCTATACGTGTGCACTTCTAAAAGTATGTTCAGAACAACAACACTTGTGCCAAGGAAAGCTTAAAACAATAAAACAAAAAAGCTTCAGGAGGCATTAAATGCTTTGGTGATCTGGTTCTCATCGCTACCATTCTGAGCCTGTCGTTTCTCCAGAATGAGCTCCAAAACAGCTCTCCTACTAATTACATATTTTTAATGCGTGGTGTTATCACCCTGGCCAATCACAGATCGGGAAAAACGTTTGACTTTGACAAAAGATTACTAATGACTAATTATTAAAGATTACTCATTTGAGAAAAAAAAAACAAAACTAATATTTGGTCCATGTCATTCACTGCTCGATGTCATCTAAAAGACAGAAATAGGCACCACTGTAATCTCCAGAGAACATGCTTAAATTCTTTATGGCGCTTTAACCAAGGGCCATGGTTCACTATTTGAAAGAGGCTGGGATTTCCACCCCAGTTCCCTTGAGACAAGAATGATGTATTTCAAAGACTTTCATCATGTATAACCCATTTTCTCCATGATTTATATACTTTTTCATCGTTCCAGGAAAATTTCTTCCAGCTAATTTCATTCTGTGGCCCTATAAGAGCTTGATATTCATCCATAAATTTCAAATATAAATCATTTGTGGGCCCATAGTCACCTGGCTGGTGAGTGAATAATGGGAATTCTTACAGTATGAATGAACACATTGCTTGTGAATGCACAGTTACAGAGCATTTTCATAGCATCATCTTCTATAGAAATCTCCCTTTTCCCTACAGCTAAGTAGAAAACTTGTCGGAGACAGGGTTCACACAGACATCATCTAAAAAAAGGCATTTTACAGCATTCTGACAGTAGAAGCTCAAAGATTGAGTCGTGTAAATGTTTCATGAAATAATGAAATGTGCCTGTGCTCCACAGAGGGAGATATGTTATAAGATATGATGTTACACCCAGGGCTTTGGTCAGCTCATAACAGGCGCGGCTGATGGGTTATGAGCCGTGGTGAACCTGAGGATGGAGGTGATTAATGTGATATGGCCTTCATATTCTGAGTACAGCCATATTGCCAACATGACCAGGGGCTAACCATGGGACAGACCACTCACCTTAACAGCACAGTAATCGAAGAAGCCAGTCTCAGAAAAAATAGCCACCATGATCATCTGGAAGAAAACACATAAGGGAGAAATGATTGCTACTTAAAGTGCAATGTCAAGAAAAAGTCCTAAGTTCAATTGAGTTCCTCAGAAAGTTTCAATGCATAATGTATTTGATTTATTTGGAAATCAATCCTTTTCTTTTTCTTTATTTTCAGGGTAAAATTAATAGGCAAATCAATTTGCAAAGTCAGTGCAAAATATGCAACATAAACGACTGAATTCTACTTCAACAAAGTACCGTGCTTTTGGGGAAAAGGCTCACTGCAATTACTAGTAAAAATAAAAGAGTTTTATGAGTAATTTTAACAGATCTTATATTTGTTTATCATATACTTATTATACATTTAATAAACACTGGCAGGTTTTTAATGATTTTCTATTTTGTTGGATCCAATGTAGTCACTCAAGGCTGGTCACTGAAATTATTTTTCATATTTTATCCCACCAGTCATATTTGTCACTAAAGTTTTTTTTTTTTTACTTTGTAAAGCTCTAGTATTAGTATTATTTTTGTTTGTTTTATCTATTATTAAACTGTAAACGATTAATTAAATGATGTCATGTCAGGCGGTTAGTATAACTGGTGTAATTGGCCGCATGACCTGGGCCTTTAATTCAAGAAAACAGCTTAGAACGACCATTCCTGGACCGAAGCTGTAATATGGATAGAGTTACCATTTGTGGTACATTTAATCTTTGGATAGCGTGTCCTGTTGATATTTTAATGAGTGTGGAATAACACGGTTCACCTTTTCTGTTTATGAATTGTGATTTGTTTCCTTTCATTTAGCTTGACTTTGTCATGCTAGAACCAAAATGACCCAAAAGAGGCTACATGCAGCATTTAAAAACATTAAGAATATCCACTGACCACTTATTGCGTCATTAAACTTGTTTAGAGTTCAACTATGATAAAATACTATTTTCATCTGCTTCTACTTTTCTGTTATATATTCAGGTGCAGCAGACGAATGGTTAAGATCAGTAAAGGCATGTATATTCTTTGCATATACGATAACTGTCTTACTCAGAATGTATGCAAATCTTTTATGCCTCAGCAACAGTGGAATTAGCAAATGCAGCAATTGCGCTCCTTTCATCCCAGCCGATTTTCTTTCATTCCTTTCCACAAACATTTCTATGTGTAGTCGTCGGCACTTTGCATGAGGACTGATTGGCCGTGTTTGTTTCCATGGAGACGGCCACTGAACACATCAAGATCTTGAAAAGGATTGTGCTTCAGCAACAAGACATGGGAGTAGGCTTTTTTTTGTTGTTGCTAAGGGTTGCTTGTTGTATTAGCACATTAAAAACAGATCCTTTGTTGAGTCGCAAAGCAAAAGCATAAAAAAAAAAAAAAAATCTACATAATGGTACATAAAGCAATCTCATGATTTAATGCCAGTATTGTCAATGCCCCTCAGCCCTGGCATCCATGCATTAGAGGAAAGTACTGCACTAAGAGTAGTGTTTACCCACCATGCCAAACAGTAAGGCCAAGGTTTCGTAGTCGATCCATTCCACCACGGTCATCAGACTGGGCCTCTGTAAGACACACATTTCACTTTATATGGCCACAGTGAACTCTCTCACACATACACACTTCACTGTAACCCACAGCAACTGCAATGCAGGCAGAGACTCTGCTTTTCTCAGTACTGCTACACTATGTTGCACTACTGCAATGTGCTGCATACATTTAATGCATACTGGAGTTCTGCGTGATGCATAGATATTCTGATGTAGAATTCTGAACAGCTATAGAAAGTACTTAATCTGACATTAGAGCAACATTTGATGTCAGCCCATTCACTCACACTAATGTAGTGTACTCCAGCTCTAGGCTCATCACACTGATGTAGGTATAAATATCTTATCATGTTTGCAGCTACTCTCACATACATAATGCATTACGCGGAATCAATTACAGCAATTACGGCTGCCATTCGGCTCCCACGACGTGACCATCTCCACTTTTCTGAACGGCATCAAAGTAAATGTTTATGAACTCCATTACAATTTCTTGCCCTATCCACACACAGCTACTGCCCAGTGTTCTCTCACTCCCTGCTAGCAACCATCGCTTCACTTCTAGTTAATTAAATACATCCCAGAGCCCATCACTTGATAAAGCCTGAGCACTCCTCATCAGAATTCTTCCAAAACAATGAGGCCGAGGGAACACAACGTTAATTTGAATACCGAATGAAAAGGCTTCACACAAAACTTACATCTCCAATGAAGGCAAGGGCTGCCAGAGCGGCCAGGGACCCCAACATTGCAGCCAGAGTGCGATGAACTATCTGTGAATGTGAAAAAGAGGTTGCAGAAAGATTATTTCCTCTATGAAGACCTTTTCATTATTTAGGCAAACTCTATTTTCAGGTAAGATTTTCTAACATTATGTTCCACAATGAACTACATTTATTTTTAATTTGTATTTATGGTGCAGAAAAGTCTACTGATATCCATTTGAGATTTTATTCTCTCCTCTTTTTTGAAAGAATAAAAATGAACACTGAGGGGTAGGTAATGACAGGTACATCATGATGAGCACAGATGAATCCATTTTTTGTGTGCTCTTCTACCTTGCTCTTTCATGTTCCCTAAAATGAGAATATGCTAATGATGTCCTAACCACACTTCTTTTGTGCTAAAATCCAGAAAGGCTCTGTTGTAAATCACTGTAATCACCCCCCTCCCAACATAAAGCACCAGGCAGGATTCAGGACAATAAGGTTTTCCATCCCTCACTCACCAGTCGGGACAAAACACAGGAGTGTAAGGCATTATCTACTCTTACTGTCTCTTACAGGACAGCTGAGGGCATTCTTTCCATCCACTCAAACAATTATGAACACTTACCATGAGAGAAGTGCTACAGAAGGAAAAGTTAGCTAAAAGCTAAGCATTATAGCCAAGGGAGCTGAAAACCTGGACCTCTCCTACATTCTGCCCCCAGGTAAAACAGTTATTGTTACATAATAACTGAGGCAAAATCAAGGCCATGGCTCAGGATGGAACAGCATGAACACAGTTTTCAGAACACTAGTAATGAAGATTACGAGTACTATGTTGCTTCTCTGAAACAACCTTGAAACTTCTGTTTCTAACTCAGAGCACAGCTTGTGTTTCTGACTGAATAGATTGTGATTCTGATTAGCAAGTGTAGATTGTGTTTTTGACTGTATAGCTTGTGTTTCCGAGAGTATTGACTGTTACTGAGAGTGCAGATTGTATTTCTGAGAGTGCAGCTTGTGTTTCTGAGAAAATAAATTGTGTTTCTGAGGATATAAATTGTGTTTCTGAGAGTACTGACTGTTATTGAAAGTGCAGACTGTGTTTCTGAGGGTATAAATTGTGTTTCTGAGGATACTAATGGTGTTTCTGAGGATTCTAATGGTGTTTCTGAGAGTATAGACTGTGATTCTGAGAGTACAGACTGTGTTTCTGAGAGTACAGATTGTTTGAGAGTATATACTGTGTTTCTGAGGTTATAATTGTTTTTCTGAGAGTAGTGCTTGTGTTTTGAGACTGTTACTGTGAGTGCGGACTGTGTTTCTGAGAAAACGCATTGTGTATCTGGGGGTATAAATTGTGTGTCTGATTATATAAATTATGTTTCTGAGAGTACAGCTTGTGTTTCTGGTGTAAATTGTGTTCCTGCGAGTTCAGCTTGTGATTCTGAGAGCATAGGCTGCATTACTGCATCACAGCTTGTGTTTCTGTTTTCTCATGAACTTAACTGGAGATTGTCAACTTTCTGAAGAAGATGCTTCTAAATTAATGAGCATTGCTTGGTCAGAGAAAATAAGGCTAGACGGATGACAAACAAAATTATAAACGTGATCTCACTTCTGGAATACCCAGAGCTCTCCATGGAGCTAGGACTGAAGGATTTTAACCTCAGTCATGAATAATCTATAATGCATTATTAAAATGTTTAAAAGGTGTCTGCCATAAGAATTTCAACATGCATTATTTATGTGTCATTTAGCACACATAAATATTCATGAATATTAAATGCTACATGTTTCTCAGGTTTTAAAATTTCAACAATTAGCCTCTCCAGCAGTAACTGAATTCTAACATTTAGGCCTGCTGATTAAGAAACGCAAAAATGGTCATTAGTAACGTCCTTAAAGCAAGAACACATTAGACAAATACCTAATGATTGCTCACAAGACTTTTCTATTATATCACTGATATTTACATGAGAGAACATTTTTTATGTTAACACCAAAATCTACTTATCTTTATCCAAATTAGGTCTAAATGGGGATAAATGTGGATTGTTTTCCACATTATTGGCATGACAGCAATGACCAACCTATCTATCAGTTCTCAGTGCATATAAGATAATGTTTGTGAGATTTTCTGCCGAGATATAGAGCTGGAATATGGGCACGTTCTAAGTTCCAGTCTGGTTTTCTGTGAGACACGGGCGACCCCCGGACCCCCCTGCTGTCTCGTGACCCTTACTAGAGTCGTCCTTCCACATGTTTAATATCTCACCCAGTAGTTTAATTGCAAATGGAATGCTGATCATTTGATGTGAGGATGATTAATTACAGGCATGAACCAAGAGTAGGGTTAATGAGGCAGTCACATTAAGTAAACGCTTTTCCTTCAGTGCTAAGGAAGACGCCCGTGTGCTAATGCCTGCCGCCCTGACCAGCTCCTGTAGGCTAGCATGTCAAAATAAAGTCAAAAAATTCTCTCCTCCTTTGAGTAAACCTCCATAAAAATATAAATAAATAAAACTGCTAAAATATAAATAAATAAAGCGACATCAAAGCCAATTTCATCAGGACAGACTTCAAAACATTGTTGGACCTTAGGTGGCTTTAATAAATAAGTGAATGAAAGTATTTTATGTGCAATTTCTCTTGTCAAAAGGGTTGAGAACAGCAGGGGTCCCAAAAGATGCTGGAATTGTGCACAATCTCAGTGCAGTTGTTCATTTGTTTTTTGACAAATGTAAAGGAAAATACACACTGTGTGTGTGGTTTTAAAGGGATCTTTTGGACAAGATATGTAGGCTTTGCCCATTGGGGAAAGTCATACTATGGTCATGTATGATGCATTAGTCAAAGGGAGTACATCTTTTGTTGTATGATCTCATATGCTGGAAATTTTGTATATCTAGAATACATACAGGACAGATTTTAATCTGGAACCGCTAGTATGTATGAACATCCATATGTATGAATGAAAATACAGTATGTATGCATGTATGTATATATCTTGCCTGAAATGCTCAGTGTAACCTTAATCTTTCATTCTTCTTAATGGAGAATTTTCATTTACTACGACATTTAAACTGCAAGAAGGTTCAAATCACAATGAATCAGAAATCAAAACGCATTTCCTTCCATATCATGACATATTCCCACGGAGGGTCTTTGATTTGTTTCTGCTCAGTGATAGGTGTGGACAGAGAGTAGGAGGTGAAACATGAGTATTATTGGTAATATCAGAACCCTCCTACTTTAATGGAAGATCAGTGCAAAACATGCATTTCTTCTTTACACTTGGATCTACTTGTTCTATTTGTTATACAGAAAAAAAGAAAATAAGAGCTTTTAGGTGTCTGAATGTAATTCATTTAAATGCATTAGTGAACCGATATAAATACATGCTATATTTCTTGGTAGAGACTAATCTAGGTAGATGAAGTCACAGTTCTTTCTTTAAATAAATGTTTGTTTTCAGGATCCGGTAGCAGACTTTAGGTGTCAAACTGAGGCCTAAGCCTGAGGTCTCAGAAACAGAGTTCTCAGAAATGAAAAGAAATTGATTTAATGCTGAGAGGATTCATGATAAAACTCTTAATAGAATTAATTTATAAATAAAACAATGCAACACTGTGCACACACAGAAAATATCCAGTGCCAGTCAGGAGATTAGGCAGAAGAAGCCGCTTTTCAGATGCTAATCTTATCATCCATTAGGGTCTACAGTTGAGACTCTGAAAAAGTTTTCCAGACAAAAAAAGAGAAATAATTGATGTTTTGCAGAAACGCTCATGCCACACTCTCATGACAGTATATTAACTATTACACATTTGAAGCGCTGTAGTGCAACTGTGGTGATGAAGATGCTTGTTTTCATTGCTGTGTTTTGGAGTAAACTCCTATGTTCTCTTTTACAGACACTAATTACAGGACTCCAGGGCACAGCATGTTATCCCTCCCAAACAAACAGGAGTAATTAAAGTGGGAGGTTCTCCCTGCCTGTATCCTCCAGGAGCAACAGAAAGAGAGACTTTAGTCACAAGCCCATAGGACGATTGCTCTGCAGGGACATCATCAGCTCCAGTCCACAGCAAAACAGGAAAAAAAAAAACCCACAGTGGTAGGCAGATAAGTCAGCCGGTGAGGCATTCGGATATGTAGAATACTTGAGAGAAGATTTTGTTCCACTCACTTATGTAAGTTAAAATAGATCTGTGATAATGAGGCAGTGCTGTAATTAAGTGCTTTTGGGCTGCAGTAAGAGTTTTTCAAAAGGCCTTGAAGTTTTCTGAAGTGTTCCAAAAGCTGCGATCAGAACATTGTCCTGCTATGGAATCATTCATTTCTCTTCACTTGGAGGCCTTCATGAATATTTACAAAGGAATCCAGAAAAATAACGTTAAAAAGATAAAATAGCCGGAACATTTTTTTTTTTTTTTTTGTCAGAAATATGACAAATCAGGTTCATTAGTGCGTTTTTAAAGAAATTTTATCGGCAAGAACAAAGGCAGTTGCTCATGGTGAGACACACCAGAATAAAAATGCAAGTCCTAATGTTTGAAATGGTTTGCAGCTTTGTTCTCCACCTCAAGGAGAGCCAGCTGACCTCTAGTGGTCAAAAGCAGCACACCACATGGAAGTTAGTGCTATTGGAACAGGTGAGATTTGGTGATTACTTAATCATAATGCATATTGAACAGTTAGTTTCAGGCCATTATATCATTTCCCATTTTACACCAACTTACAACAGCTGTAATTTATAATAAGAAAAGCATCTGTGTATTTACAGTTGTCATTAGAACCTATTCTCTCATGTGACAAATGGTTAATTTGTAAATCTAAAGAGGAATCTTTAATCCAGTTTTCTTTTTCCCCTAATGCCTGTACAACAGAACAGAAATGGCATTCGGCATGAAATAAGCTCCCTTATTTCCCACAACTCTGCTCCACACTCTGAGATTTCCATTAGGCAGTAGGCCTCATCCCTCCTCGTGGCCTAGAGGAGAATTACTAAATAAAACCACATAGAGAAAAGAACAGCCTCAAAATCGACCTGAACACAGCAAGGCTTTAGCTCTCTTCAAGGATCTAAACAGGCAGATAAGCCGCAGGTGTGTTTATAATTGACCATTAGAAGGGACTGTTCTTTTTGCACACACTGATGTACCGGGGCAGTATGTTTATGGACACGTCTATAAATAAAATGGCACTGTTGTTACATTTGCTTTTCTTCGCAGGTGAAGCCGAACAGTCTTGATGAGGCGCTGCACTTAATAGAAGTAAGAATCAAGACAGGCCTCAGAGGCGAGTCATTGGGTGGGCCTCAGGCAGCACCACTTAGAGCGTTCTCTTACAGCTGGCTACAAGCACATCTGCTGCAACACTTGCCACGAGCATGCAAAAAGATCTGTTTTGCAGCATGAAAGTCTCCTATAGATCAGATATTTTAAACATTTCGCTGAAAATTTGCCTTACCTCAAAGATAATGAGCACGTACACTCCGGCAAGGATGAGCCCAGCAATGAGCACCTGCGTTTCCACCGTCACGTAGAAAGACTGCTGCGTCATCGAGAGAGGAACCACCTGATTGTCCAGGAGGAAGGCCTGGACATTAATCAGTATTGGAGCGCTGAGACAGACAGTGCAGAAGACATGGAGAAGAAAGTTGGAGAACATAATAGGTATTAGCACCACTGAGTCCCTACTTTCTAAACCAGTTGTTAACTTTAAATGACTATTGCAAATGAAAACACTAGATAGCAGAATGAAAACGCTGCTCTTCACATCAAAAGTCACATGACAATTAATTAGGACATCTTCTATATTACACCTCTTAAAATGTCACCTTGTGAAACCAACCATTAGTGTTACTCCACTTTGCACTGTGAACCTACCCAGGAAGCATCTCAAACGTCCTCGTTGTAAGAATCTGATCGTTCCTCTTCGAATGTAAAGGTATGGTCCAGTTATAGAGTATCTGTTGACATCAAATACAAAGGTACTATGAAAACTTCACATCTTCATGGTCTTGTTTTTTCAGGGGAAATTCAGCAGTTGGAGTGTTGTTCATACATCACTGTCAGCTTTAGTTCAGGATATTATTCAGTGGCACGATTTTGATATTTTGATGAAGCATTTGTTCTGCGACATTGAATAAACCTGACATTGCACAAACAACTCTATAGATCATCTTGATGACACAGTCATAGATTTGGACAAAATTCCTGGCCAAGTGTGGCACTGAGTAATAGAATTTAGCAGAATGCTCTTCACTGTTTTGATTCCAATATAATACAAAATAATAACCTCGCATTTCGTCCTTTTCATCATTATTGCTTTAACAAGGACGTTGTTTTTAAATGAATGAATATGAACATGAATAAAAACACAACGCATTACAAATAGCAGTAGATGTGTACTCACCCTAATTTATTTGATCATTTTACTCATTGCTCTATACTCTGTCTGTCTTCCCAAGACACCCTGATCAGACTGAATCATGTGATATCACACACAATAAAACCATGAAACCTATCAGTGTTCTGCCCCCAAAATACATTCTTTCAAACCAACCATCGCTAGGTTAAACAGGCTTTACAAAACTTGGTAAATCAGGCTTTACCAAACTTCCAAAATTACAAGCTGATAAGACATTGTTACTCCATTTTGACAATATACTTAAATAATTCACATGTGGCTACAAAAGTGTGGCTGCATAATATTGAGTTCTCACTTCAAAATACCTCACTAGTGAGTGAAAGGATGGATGAGACAACAAATTCCCCACCATGCTAACAATTACATGACAATGTAACTACATTTAAATGATGACTTGGGAAATCTAATAAATAAATGTGAACACATCATGTTTTTTTTATGTTATTTAGGGGTGGGGAAACAGACCTGTTGCACTCTTCTCCGGCGGGACCCTGTTTCCACCGTCTGCTCCACCTGTATCAGGATGTATTCCTGGACCGGAACATCTTCCATTCCTGTCATGAAGGGCCCCCCTACCTGAAGCTTCAACAACGCGTTATCCCGGAAGTTTGTCAAGTTCATGGCTGCGGGGTCGAGAGGGTCAAGGGAAACCTTATAGTCAATTTAATACAAACTGTCATAATCAGATTAGAATTTCAAACCACATGGGTGTCACTCAGGTCAGATACCACCCGGCACTTAATAGCAGCTCTTTAGAATAAATTCCATGTACATTTGCCAGTAAATGTACATTAGAGTGCTCAGAGATGTGGCAGACAAAGCCACTTGTCATGCATGATCACTTGAGTCAAGGCAATTACCATAAGAGGCAGAACGGTTTTGAATAGCAGATGGTGAGATTATCTCACCATCAGAAAAGATCAGCCAAGTTCTTTAGCAAAATATCCGACAGATATGATAAGAGTTTGAGGAATGAGGTCTGAACTATTTATACAGACAATGTAGAATCTATTGGACACACAAATGTGGAGAATCCATTTTTTTCTGACCAGTGGATGGTGATCATTTCGGCGTGCCACTTCAAGTCTTCGAAAGCACATCAGTGAAAAAGATACAGAAACTCTCAGTGGATGAGACTGCAAACATCCTCCAGGGTCTTTCTCGATCAGGATACATGCTGAAGAAAAGCTAACCATAGACCACACTCGCATTAATATCACATTAATAAAACAGACAGTAGAATTTTACCAGGCACCAGGTCACTGGCCCAAAAAAAGCATTCATGAACAGATGTGCTGGACTTACTGAACAGATAACAACAATGCTGAAGATGGTGACAAGCTTTGTGATTCTTAAGCAATATCTGTAAAGTAAGCAGAAATCCATTAATGTCAAATTTGGCCGAATTACCTTGTCGGTGTATACAAACTGATCCAGGTTCCTGTAAAAGGTACCTCAGATTGGACGAGAGTTTGAAGTTGTGTTCACTTTTCTCAGTGGAGAGGGAACGGGAGAGGCTGGCCACTTCACTGCCCAGCCGGCATCTTCTCTCCAGTTCAGCAGAGTTATCCCACGGCTCCTCTCCAGGGCCCAAGCTGGGGTCATGCAGCGTCATATACGTTAAGCTGCCGGGCACAGCAAGCCTGCTGTCAGTGCACGGAGTTTGCAGAGATGGAATATGCTGGCACTTTGCATAAAGCTACAGAAAAGTGGTCTGCAATAGTGCAGTACCAGTGCACGTATCATGATACTGATGCAGTGCCTTGTAAAGAACTGTTGCATCTAGTAAAAATAATTTTTATTAAAATACATTATGATAATATTTATAAATTAGGTAACAGACTAACATACTCATTAATTGCAATTGCTGACTGATGCTCCATGTAGGCTCATTAAAATATCATCATTAACTCCTGATAAATGTGTTGGGCAAACTTTTAGAAAATTCAAAATGTGATACTACATAAAATCAGTGGATATGGGCTAACAACGACAGCATCACTGAATTAAAAAGCACTTGAAAAAACAAGAAGCAAAATTTGATGTAAGAGAAGTTTAAGGTTGAAATTGCCATGGTAAAAATCCAGTTCTGAGCCACAGTAAAAAAAAGCACTAAAAGTCTCTGCCAACAAGAGGTCAACTGTCAAAGCATGTTCAAACTGCACCAGGGTGAATCAAGACATGATTTAAAATTAGCGTGTGGTTATAGAACATGAAAAAAGAGTAAAAATAGGGGTAGGAAGGGATATAATGCTGACGCATCTAACGGCAAAATTGAGTTGGACATTTTGTGGTGCTTTAGTTGATCTTGTCAAATCACACAGACATTATTTGACCAGCACAGAGATTTTAATACAGGTGTAATCCCTTGGGGCTTCACCAACTGTACATAAAAATGACTTAGAGTTTACATCAGGACACAGGTATGAATTAAGGTCATCTCTTAAAAATAATGGACATGAGAACATCACAGCATTAAATCAAATGATTCTTTAAAATAACGCGTATGTATTGTAACGCTCTCTTAAACTACAAAGTGGCTGATAGTGTAGACTCTCGGCTTAAAGCCCTGTTTGGTTTAATTAAGAAGAACACGGGGGTCGAGACCACTTTAAGATATCAAAATGCCATAAATTACAGAGCGAACTGTGTTTGTCTTGAACACTTATTTAAATATGTCTCCCCCTGTGTTGTAAAGCGCTTGTTCAAAAATAAGGGTCCCTGGGTCATCTTTTCTCATTATTAGATGCTAAAACATACAATTACAGCCTTCGCCCCTGGCTAAGCCACTCTGCGAAAGCTTGTATTTCTGTCGTACCCCAGCAGACCACTGCAACATAGATTGAGGGGAATGGAGCTGCTGCACTCTAATACTGAGGGAAAATTTGCATCTGCCCCTTCTTTTTGCAGCCGGAAAGAGTAATCGAAACACACGAGGTAAAATGGACAGAATTTTGTTCCGTCGCAAATGAATCAGGATTGAAAATAATGTATTTCTTACCCTTTTGATTTAACCTTTGTTTTACAAAAATCTCAATGAGACTTTCTCCATAAGAGCAACACTAATGCAAGCTATTTGCTTCATTACTAAAATAAAGTTGTACACATACATTCATCTGCCTCAGAAATGAGTCTCTTACAATTATGCTGGAAATGGTTATATTCAGTTCACAGCTGTAATCTACAATCATTTCCACCTCTTTTGCTGTTTTCTCTGGGGTAGCAGTGGCAAAGTGGACTGTGCTGTGACAATCTCACCACTAAAGTGTCAGTTTCTACATGCTCTGACTTTCAGACAAATTAACTAAAAAAAACATTTAAAATAATAAATTGGTTCACTTTAAAGACAGTAAATGGCATCAGCGAGAATGTAAGTGACAAAACAAAACACAAATCAAGGACAAAGGGTATGCAAATCATGTGACACATTGGGGCCTACCCATCATCCTGAGAGAATTTGAGCAGTGGAGACCTCTCTGTGTGGTTGGTCAGGCTGCACTTGCCTCGGAGGAAGTTTACAACGCTGAAGTTGCGCCTGAAGGCAAATGAAGAGGTGGAATTTTATTAAGGCTGTGATCGATTGTGCCATAAGCAAAGTCTTTAGAAAGTGCATTTAGAAATCAATTCTTATCTCAGTAAATTACTGAAAACGTGAGAGGTGCCCTGACCAAAAGTCACCATCAGATGAGCTTAGATTTCAGCAATATTGTTCAGTGTGGATGTTGGATAATCACGCATTTATTGTACAAAAGCAAAAAGGCCAGACACAGTTACAGTACAAGGCCAACTTTCTCTATTGTCCAAATAACTCTCTAACTCCATGACTCACCTCACCAGTTATCTGTTACAACAATCAGACATATCTCTGGACACACAGAAAGGCCTTTAACCCAATTATCACACACTCCCATACAGCTTTCGGCCTCAGTCTGCCTCATGTTAGCAGGGCTGACAGACAGTCCTTGCTTGTCAGTTGATGATGGGCATCAGGTGAACTGTCTTTAAACTTAGGATCATTAAAAGCCTGTCACTGTACTACAGCAGCTGTCTCCTCCCAGGCTCCATGACTAAATGCCTTTGTGGCGTTTTGCCTTTGCTTGTTTGTAACTGAAGCAATTGATTGATTGGGTGATGACTAACCAAGGGCACAGTAATAAACACCTGTACATTGTTAGTAGGCCTCTCATGAAGGGATATTTACCAGCTTTTAGTGCAGTGAATTATCCCATTAACACAATGCTCCCGCCACAAACATGCCAAAATATGCTTGATGTCAAAAGTTTTCCTTCACTAGTTTGCACTCTTGCCCAGCTAACAAGTACCCCATCAACTAATACTGTGCAAAATGCTGATTCCAGCTAATTCAAAATGCTGCTGCCGAGTAAAGACAGCACATTCCTCCAATTCTCAGGTCTTTGCACTGGCTCTTAGTTCAATATAGAATTCATTTTAAAGCATTACTCATTGTGTACAGGTCACTCAATGGTTTGGGTCCTACATACATCTCTGACGTGTCTGAAATATATATCCCCGGTAGGTCTCTCAGATCTGCAGGAGCTGCTCAGCTAGTGGTGAGCAGATCTGAAACTAAACCTGGTGAAATGGTGTTTAGTCACTGTGCAACTCGCTGCTGGAACAAACTGCCCATCAGTATCAGATCTGCAGCAACTGTAGCTTTCAAAAGCTGCTAAAACTACACTATTATCCTCTGCCTTCTTTTAAACATTTACACCTCTACTGCACTTTGTTTTCTCTTTTGTATTCTTTTATCTCTCTCATTATCTTATTCTATTTTATTTTATTTTATTCTCTGTTTCTGTAAAGTACACTGAATGAACTTTTGTGTATGATAATGTGCAACTTGAAACCTTGAAGGGAACACGAGAAAGCTGCTCTGAACTCCGCCGGCATCTGAGAGGATATACAGCAAAGCTTTTATAAACAAAATATGCCTAGTCTAAATCTTCGGACTCATGGGACACGAGTCCTCTGGTCTCACAGACTTGGATCTGTTTTATGTGACATTCAGTGAAGAGCTCAGTGTCATTATGTCAGATCTTCAAGGCTACGCGGCTGCAAGCATCTAAAAACTTTGCATTCCTTTGCATTTTTGGCTCACTTAACAGCTCTACTCTACTGTACATCATAATACTGTTTTCACTCACGTTAGAACTTTTTTTGTCCTGTCAACTGCACTATGTGTTGTCTTGTTCTGTAAGTCATTGTATTGTTGCTCTTGTGTTCGTTGCAATCTCTATTTAGTCCTGTCCTGCCTGTTTTGTTCTTTGTGCTGCACCATGGCTCTAAAAGAACATTTTATTTCTCTGTGTATGTAGTTGAAATGACAATAAAGACCTACTTCAGTTTAGCAGTGTTTAATACTGACGCCAATATTTGCACAAACCTTTCATAATAGTTGTGTTTAACTCACTTTGAAAGACATTTCTTTGTTTGACTAAAATATTGGAGTTCATATTTTTTGGAGCGCTATGTTCTTCACATGCGTCCCACTAATGATTTAATCCGTCAAAGCCTGCATCAAAAGTAGCTTCTTTGGAGTCCACAATATCCCCTGCATGGCCCACATGACAGAAATAGACAGCTCTGAGGCCCTGAGGACTTCCTCGGGTAACACATATGTTAAGTCTGTGTGAAGTCTGGAGAAGACCCGGAGATGTAGACTGGGCAGCAGGCTCTTAAAATGACAGGATGACTGATTTGATGTCATAAAAGTATGAAATGTACTATCAGATCGTTAAATAATTTAGATAATAACAATTAAGCAGCAAATACCAATTTAGATGATACTAGTGATACATCCACGAAAGTGATTATAGCAAATTTTGCTTTCTTAGGAAGCATTAATACAAGATTTTAAATCAAAATTGTTCTGTTTTTCAAGATTGTTTACTGATGGTTGTCTTACTGTAAGAAAAAATTATATCATCTTATCAATATAAAACGTCCTATCGCCAAGCTTCATTTACATATGAACGCGTTCCGTGATGTAGCAGACAGCGGATCCAGACCGAGTAACAGGAGATAAGCGGCTGTAATAACAAAGAGACACTACAACTGCTGTTTGTCAGTCATTCTGTGGTGCTTTGACTTTTATTAAGAGATTTATTAGATGTGTTTGGATCTTAGGTAATATGATGCTGATCTGTATATCCATCACAACCAATATTGATTATTTGATGCACTACTGTGTGCCTTAGATAACAGAAATCCCTTTCTACTATAAATCTAATATACACACATCCTTGCGGATCTCACTCTACTGACAGGCATTGAGGATCTTCAGGAGCATCCAATCTTACACCAAGCTATAATTGGGCATCTCGAATATTCTTTAAAGTGGTAGGAAAAAAGCAAATGCAGACAATGTTCTCTTTAGCTCAAATGTTCAAGTTCATTGCACTGGACATTCAAGCCTTATGTAACTAGAAAGCACATGCCATGAAATGTTTTAACATTAAATTACATTATATGTGAAGAATGTTTGGCCTTCGCATGCGAAGTTTTTTGAGATATTTGTTATTTTGGGGACATACGTCTCTGTCAGTCTGTCAGTGACTGTTCTGAATGTGCCTCAAAAAGAAATATGGGTGGAAACATTCATTGAAACATATTTATAAATAGGTGGAGCTAAACCGCTGAAGGCTAAATACGTGAATTTGTGTAACTGTGTTGTCTCTTGTGACATCAAAGGAATAATAAATTCAAAACAGGCCTCACTGAAACTTTGACCATGTTTCCATAGGAAACTCAAATATAGTAGAATTAGGATTTCCATGATATGAGTTCAAGAAGAACGATTCAGGTTTGCAGACGTTAAGCAGTGTGTTATACGTTTCCCTTACTTGTTACGCATATTAGCCTCATAGCTCCAGTGCAAAACTAATGAAGCAAAGTCCAGACACCCAACGTGTCATGACAGACCAACCACTGAACAACTGTTTTGTCTTGCCATTTCAGGTAGGGGAAACATTTTGCAAATTTAATATTGTTCTGAAAAACTATTGCTTTAAAGCAGAGGTGTCCAACATTGTCCATAAAGGGGCAGAGGTACTGCAGCTTTTCATTCCAATCAAGCAGGAGCACACGTGCTTCTGCTTGTATAATCGGTTGTTCTCAGACTTCAAACAGTTGATCATGTGAGCTCCTGTTTTGCAATGAAATCCTACAACGAACCAGCCCCTCACAGACAAGACGAGACTGCTGGAAATACACGACAGATGCAGGAAAAATCCCAGTGGGACCTTAAAGAAACCCAAATATTTACACAAAGTAAGACAACACCCAGTACAGCGGTGAGTGTAGACAAGAGCAAAGTAAAGGAGAAGAGCAGATTGGGTCAGCATTCTCTCATTCTCTCTCAGTAATTAAAAACAGACCAAGCTCTGATCATCCCCTAAACCTCCACAGACGAAGACATGTTTATTTACATAAGCCAGACGTTAAGACTCCCACTTAAGACTCCATTAGCACTTCAATAACAACAGCAAATTGAATAGAGCCCTCATCAGCAAAGAAGAGCTGGGACTGGGGTGTGAGCGTGCAGAGACACCGACAACATTGTGATTCAGGTCCTCCTGTGTGAGCTCAACTGAAGATGGAAATCTTGCCAGGCGTGCGGACTAATTAGTAAAACTTTTGCTCTAATGTGATAACCCTAAAGAACCCACTGCACCATAAAGAATGTCTGTCAGAGCCCATAAACTCACTTCTGCTTTAAGAGAATTAGTGATAGTATGAATGAGAGAGAGACAGACAGAGAGAAAAACCGAGAGAGAAAAAGAGAGACAGACAGAGAGACAGAGAGAGAAAGAGAGAGACAGTCAGAGAGACAGAGAGAGAAAGAGAGAGACAGTCAGAGAGACCAACAGAGAAACAGACAGAATAACATTCAGATAAGAGAAAAAGGTTGATACAGACTGGGCGAGTGGTAGGGACTTGGGGGGCAAAAGTGCTTGAAATCCACATCACACACTCTAGTGCACAAGCTGCCAACCCTGGTCCTGGTCCCATCCGCTGGCACACTCTGGCACACACATTTCAACCCAGGAAAGGTTTATTACAAAACACTGAAATCTGCAGAGCAGGGGTGCTCCAGGATCAGGGGTGGGACTCACTACTCTAATGGGTGCTTATACATACCTGTGCACTCACTGCATATTTCAGAGATTTCAAAGATTTATACTCTGAGTTCACCATCAAACAGCATGGTTACATTCACAGAACCCACTAAGGCTGAACTTCAACCACACACTCAGAAGACGTATAATAGTACAGAACAAATGTCTGGTGCTGGATGTAACTTCTTAAAATGTATGTTTTTGTGTGTGTGTGCGCGCGCGTGTGTGTGTGTGTGTGTGTGTAAGTCCGCAGACATTTCAGACAAGCCATATTAGGTGTCGCCTCCTGTAGGCATCCTGATACTGGGCCTGGATATAGGAGAGCTTAGACAGGATATTTCCATGTCAGTAATCCCTCTCCATACAGTTACACAACAGAGAGGAGATTTGAAAATGCAAGCTCACTGAAGGCCAGGAGATAAAAATGAAGCACATCTTATTATTGTGTGCTGATCTGATGCATGCTACAATCACATGTTGAAGACAGGAGGCCAGAGAAAGGCTTTTGACTGATTTTCCTGTTTTGTTTTTTTGTTGTTGTTGTTTTTTTTTTTTGGCTTTTTTGTAACATTATGTCTTGTGTCTGTTTTCTTGTCTGTTGTGTACATTGTCTATGTGTGTATGTTTTGCTCTTGGCCATGTCTCCTCAGTAGGGCTTCCACTTGAGTCTTGTCCTGTCTCCTCCGCAGACCAGGTGTTTCTCATTGTTGAGTTAGTATATATAACCCCTGTCTTCAGTCTAGTTTTTGTTGGGTTTGTTGGTAATGTTTTTGCTGGGTGCTTTTGCTCTCTTCTTTTTAATCTGTGGATTTGGCTTGATGCTTTCTTTGGTTATTCTCACTCTGCTATGTTTTTGCTTAATTCTTCCTGCTCTGTGTTTTTTGCTTAGTAGTTTGATCTCTTTTGCTTTATTTAATTTTGTGCTGTTAGTCCCTGTGTTAGTTCAGAGTCCTGTTTTTGTTTAGTCTCCTGTGCCTCATTCTTTTGTGAATAAAATTCCAGTTCGCATTATATACTTCTCTTCATTCGACATCTTCACATGACACCAATCAATGAAGAGGCTTATCCTGACGTGCCTATTCTAAGAGAAGGTCAAGATGTATCTTTTAATGCCTGAAATGCATTACTGATTTTATTATTATTATTTATTATTGTTGTTGTTTTATTAATTGTTTTTATTACTAGTTATTAGAGTGAATTTACTTTTTTGTATTACTGCATAGATTCTATTTATCTTGTTTTTATGCTTTTTAAGGAAATAAATAATTCTCTAGACTTCAAAACCGAACAGACAAATGGAGTCTCACAAACCGTCGAGACTCTTCTAGAGCTTTCTGCTGCTGGCGACCAACTCACATTAAGCTAGAGAAACAAATGTTTGTTTGTAGAGGTGTATGGTTTCACAGCAGTGGTCATTTCAGAAGGTTTTTTGTTTTTCAAGTATTTTTATTACAGAATTATTTAATTATTGTTAAATATCCGTAGCAACTAAACCTACACCAGCACATTCTTTCTTATTATACAACATACAGCTCACTAATGCTGTGGCAGAATTAGACAAGAAAAAGAAAAGGCTGTTCTGTAAAAAGAGCTAGGTCTAGAAACTGGAGCTTGCTGAGACCGTTCTTCTTTGGCAAACGTCTAATTTTCTCAAATTTCCTCAGTAGGTTTCTCCAACAGGCTGGTTTCTAAGAAAAGCGTGACATGTGTGTCTTTAAAAATGGACAAAAGTACCACAAAGATTCAAGATTGTTGCAAGATTGCAAGATTGTTAACTGCGCCACACACTGCGGATCATTTTCACTGATAACTATGTCATACAGTGTTAAAAAGCACATAAGCATGTATCAGATGATACTTCAACTCAAGACAGTTCGAGGCAGATTTGTGATGATTTGGGCTTGCAGTGTACATTTAGGCTTGGTGCTGTCATTAGTATGTTCTTCCACTTGTTGGCTACCATCATAGCTCCAGTGCAAAACTACAGAAGCAAACTTCGGACACTAAATCTGTCTTGGCTGTTCAACTACATGTGAGGTACGGAGAAAATTGTCAGAATTGATTTTTATCAGATCTACCACTTTAAGACCAAACAAAGCAGAACACATGAAGAGGATGTGCATTGCTCAGCAGGCATTTGGAAAACAAGAAGATGAGTGAAATTCACCCAGCAGCAGCTGAGAGAAGGACAGAAATGGTATCAAAGCCTCCCTCCAACAGGCGACGGGACAGAATGATTATGCTTTCACTCGTGAATGACTTCATCATGTGGCAGTTAACCATGCAGCTTCAAACACCAGTGTAATCCTTATGGGGTCCACAAGCACATATACACACACACACATGAAAATCTTTACATCATCTCTTCCACAAGGGGCCTGTGTGAAGATTAACATTGCATTGTGCACATACAGTCAGGCCTTTCCTATGTTATTGCTTTAGTAACGTGACCCCACGTGAGTACCAATCTTCTTTGGAGTCGTTTGGCAGCTGTTTCACCGCGCAAAGCTCTAAGTGGGGGTCATCGAGAGATTAACTTAAAGCTGAGGTACAAGGCCTTTTGAGCCATGGGAAATTAATACAAAACAGACACCCTTATGACAATTACTATTATATATGACTAGAAAAAAAATCAATATTTCTCAGTCATATGAAACACATCACAACACAAAACCAAAGAACAGGGACTGTAATCCATTAACATGAGATCAAGTCAGAATTCAGGTACAGTCTGTTAGAGAAGAAGTGATGTCAACAGTTTTGTGTCAGATCACATTCAGATCACATATATATACATATATATATATATATATATATTATATATTTATATGTATGTATATTATATATATATACACACACAAATATATATACACCTCATTGGTGCAAAAATATTTTATGTCAGTCAAACTGTCTTCTCACTGGTATATTGAGTAGATTAAATTAAAGAAAAAAGAATAAATATTTTTACTATGACAGGCTGCAAAGTGCCTAAAGATACAAGGTGCCTAGACAAAGGTGTTCCAACCACTCAGAAATGTTCCCCAAGACTACATTAAAAAGACAAGGATGTCTGGACCTTTGGAAGCAAAATATGAATGCACTGTACTACACTGAGAATTAATCTGTAATTTTTATTTTTCAGGACTTTTTTACTTTAATCTTGGGCACACTAAATCATATAAAAGTGCCAGTCAACTCTTGAGGTGGGAGGCAGTACCTGTCCTCCTGATGGACGTCAGTGTAGATGATGTGGTGTCCTGGGGGCACAGCAGCAGCCTGCAGCAGCTTCTGGGTCTCCCTCCTTTCAGAGAAGCCCTCCAGGAGACGTAACTCGTCAAAGTTTCCAGCCACCGCCTCAGACTTCCTGTGAGCCACCCTGCCCTGATGGCCCTGGGCTCCAGTTTGAGACATCTCCATCTCAAGGGTGCTCTTGTTCTCCAGATACATTTTGCCAGAGGCCTACAGTAGCTGAGGAGAGAGAGACATCAGGCTGAAAGACTTCCTACAGAGACATCCATCATTAACAGCCCTTAAGCGCTCACAGTTACAGATGAATTAGATGACACATGTCCACACATTTAGTAGCTATGATGTGTTATACTGAATCAATTTTATGATCATAAAATTTAAAATGTCAACAGCATGACATGTTGACATTTTAAATCTGTCTTCTACTTTTTCTATTCATTTTAATTTAAATGTATTTTATATGTGATTTTTTTTGTTAATTTATGGCTTTTATTCTTATTCTTATTTTGTTGCACTTATAGCACTTTGGTCAACTTTGTTGTTAGTAAAGTGCGTCATAAATAAAGTTGCCATTGCCATCATATCATCTAGTGTTTAGATGCATCTAATACATATGATTAGCAAGTGTTTTAATGTGTTTGAGAGAATCAGAAGGTGTTACCAACCAAAATTACCCAAAAAATTATATTCCAATAAGACAGGATGCCATACAGCCCTATTAACAAGTGAGGAAAGCACAGTTTGTACAAAATACTGATCCTGGACCACCCACACCCAACCATAAGAGCATTACAGCATTAGGTATTGGTGCTGGATCAGTAGTTCTGAATCACAAACATCACTCAAGCTGATCTGAAAAGGTACTGGATGGAACTCAGCCACTTCAGAGAATGAATTTCCACTGCTCTACAGCCCAAAGTTTATGTCTGGTCCTGAAAATGGTAATCTTAGGCTCATGTGTAGCTGCCCAGAGCAGCCTACTCTACTGGCAATGTTTTCCAAGGATTATACAAGCCACCTGTGTGTGCAATTCATTGTTTCTGTCAGCAACTAGTGCACCTCAAAGTAGCTGAATTCATTAATTAGCAGTGTCTGGATATTTTTGACACATAGTTTGTCTGTATATCAGTGGTTCTACGTCTTGGTCCTGGATCTCATACTTCGCGGGCTGTTTTCCCTACTTTTGCTTCCATTCTGACCCAAGAAGACCTGTAAACTAGCTGGTTAAAACCAAGCTGAATCAGGTGTTTAGGGCGAGATTCTCTCAGATCCAGGCTGAAAACTACTACTTTTTATTACTCACAGTAGGACACTGGACTACACAAGAGAGAAATCTACAGAAGAACATGTTGTCATGCTTTCTAAAGAGTGATGATAACAGTTGAGTGTATTCTGAAGTGCTCAGCAGGTTACAGATACTATAGAGCGGAGTTATTGAAGTCCCAGCCTGCCTTGCTTCCAGACTTGTCTATCGTGTTTGACACTTCCACCGTCTGAGTGTCTGCAACCTCTCAAGCCAGGAGTACAGAATCATCCCAATTAAAGAACTGAGAAGTCCCTCAGGATTCTCACCCCATGACCCTCTCCCTCTCTCTCTCTCTCTCTCTCTCTCACACACACACACACACACACAAGCAAGTTAGTCTTCAGACAGGTATTGTGAGCTTTAAATGGTCCAGAGGGGGCTTGTGGAAACTCCACTAATGCTTTGTTTTTGAGAAAGTATGTTCTCTGTGATAAAGGATCAATTTTTTAAAAATGCCTTCCTTTGAGTCTGTGTTCAGACATAATGCACTTAAGAAATGCAGCTAATCCTTCCAGGGGATGCTTGGCCTCATTGGCGCAGCTCTCTTATTCTACTTTTTTTCCCCCTGGGAGCAGCACGTGAATACCATTATCACACACACTTGCTCACGCTTGGCTTGAAGGACTGAGTGACTAGGGTATGTGAACTCAATCCACGGGATTCATTTTGAAAAAAAAAAAGGCACTAGACGGCTAATGTGAGAAGCAGCACTCAGTGCGCATGTGTGCCTCATTTACAGAAACAGCACTGCTCTACCTATTAGTCTCATTAGGACACTTGCAAACGTTGAGACTACGTCGGTTGGTCGACAAATCAAATCCCTCTTGTACGCGTAAACAGATGAAAATCACCTATGCTTTCAGTCTTTAAAAAAATCACCTATAAAACTATGCTAATTCCCGCTACCAGCCCAATGGGATTTCAGTAGTATGGCAGTGCTAGGCTAACGGCACTGTACATTACATTTCCGGCTTGTAGATGAAACATGAACGTCTGAAGCTTGTACAAGATATTCTGTTTTTAGGTCCTAGATAGGCTACTGTAGAAGTTCATGCGATCGCTAAACTTGGCAATGTGAAGAAAGTTTGTCTCACACGCTTCTAAAATATCTGAATGTTTTTTAATTCAGCGAAGAAAAAGCAGGATATGTTCTCCATAATTCTTTTTTTTCCGTCTCCGTTCTTGATGTGGTGGGGCGAGTTCTGAACCAGCGGCCGTATGGAATGAAGTCGTATTTATTAGTTAACCACTTGGTGTACACAAACCTCCTGAAGACCTGGACGGAGTGCCATTCTGCCGTGCCTGAACTTCAACCCAGCATCTGAACGCTCAGTCAATGAGTGAGCTTGCTTGGCCCTAGTTTATCTACCCTGTTACTGGGTAGGAAAAATCTGATTGGATCGTTTTTGTGGGGTTTTAAAAGATTTTTTTCCTAAACAAAACTTAATAATGCAATAATTAGCACAAATTATGGTAGCACAAATTGAAAAAAGTAATGCTGGCTATGATAGAAAGGTATAGTGTATTGCAACCTGCATATGGGTCTCCATAGCCACAGACTAGAATGTGCCCATGCTGACCCCTGTCCAGTGCCAAAAGCATCTACAATGGCATGTGAGCATCAGAACTGGACCATGGAGCAATAGAAGAAGGTGGCCTGACCCGATGCAACACATTTTATTTTACAGAATGTGGACAGTGTGCATGCACATTGCTTGACACCAGAAAACACCACAGGAAATAAGCAAGTCAGTTGAGGCATTGTAATGCTCTGGGTAATGTTCTGCTGGGAAATTTCATGTGGATGTTACTTTGACATGTACCACCTACCTAAACCCTGATGCAGAATAAACTCCTTAATTGTAATGGAATTCCTTAATAACAGTGGCCTCTTTCAGCAGGATAATGCACACTGCCACACTGCAAATGTTAATCAGGAAAGGTTTGAGGAACATTCAAGGTGAGATCAAGGTGTTGACTTGGCCTCCAAATCCCTCAGATCTCAATCTGATTGAGCATTTGTGGGATGTGCTATACAAACAGGCCTAATCCATGGAGGCCCCATCTCACAACATACAGGACTTAAAGGATCTGTTGCTACTGTCTTGGTGCCAGATACCACAGCACACCCTCAGAGGTGTTATGGAGTCCATGTCTTGATGATGTCAGTGCTGTTTGGTGGCATAAGAGGGACGTAAATTTTAGACGGGTTTTGATGTCATGGCTGATCTAGTGATAAGGCACTGCCCTTTAGTGTAAAACAGCACCCTCTAGTGGAATCAAGACAGTAGCGCCCCTGACTGGAATGCTTTCGTCCTCAAAGAAGAGTTTTGTTCTCACATGGAGCCAGCTGTTCCTTAGATGGTCATCCTCTAGCACATGAGTCTACAGCAATGACGCAGCAATAAAAAAGCTTTCACTCTGAGGCACAAAGTTTCCAGCCACAGTCACTGAGCATAGCAAACGTTATCCACCGACAGCCGCTCCTTCAGAGCCTGTGCTGCACTCTAGATTGAGCTGCAGCTGTCCCATTATCTATGACCAATCGTTTGGATTTGTTTGTGCAGTGTGGAGAGCGCCTTCTTTCATGAAACAACCCCCCTGGCGTTCAGGCCCCAATGCAAAAAGGCTTCAGAAAAGAAAGCTAGGGAGAGCTGTAGAAAAACAAATTAAATCTGTGTTTCAGGCTGGCACTGTGTTGCTAATCGATGGATAACCAAACTGCCAATGTTTAGACAGTGATGAAGGGAGGGGCAGATTAGGCCCTCTCATGCCTGCCATAGGAACGAGATTGGAGGCAGCCATTGTGTCCAATTCGTTTAAAGAACTAGCACGGCCAGTGTGAGGCTTCAGCCTCCTAGAGGCAGGTAAACTGACTATTTTATTTCCCATTCTCTATTGTTTCAAGTCAAATGTGACCAGCCATCAGGCTACAAAGAGCTGTTTGGGGTTCTCATGAGACAGAGAGGACCCTTCTAATGATGCTCAAATGTAAGCATTCTGCTGAAACCCCAGTTAGTGAACATGGAGAAATTTTTAACAAAGAACATACAATTTCTACCATTTGCAACAAAATGCATTAATAATACTAATATCTTTGCCCCCCGCAGGTGTTCCACTCAGATGGTCTTAATCTGGGGGAATATTAAGACCATCTGAGGGAAGTTGAAATTTCCCCCAAAGCACCAATGAAATCAAAAGCAATAAGAAGACTGACATGAACATAATAATTATAAAGCCTCTGTAGATCAAAAGAATCTGAGCAACCACTGCATGTGTCTTTGTGTGTGTGTGTGTGTGTGTGTGTGTGTGTGTGTGTGCGTGTGCATTTTTACCAAGTATTCCTCAATCCTTATTCATAAACTTTCCTTTTTTGATCAAAATGTTCATATCATAAGCTCCTTGTGAGAGCTGCACATTACTTCTTTTTTTCACTGTACCAAGAGCTGAAGGTTGTTAAACCTTTGGACTTAGGACTTCTTAGACAAGTAGTATTACAGTAATGCCGAAAGGAGTTTAGGACACACTTCTGCACGAATGCACATGCAAAAACACACTCACACACATTCACAATTCCAGACTTTGGAAACAAATCCCACAGCCAGGTAGAATAATTCAAATGTTAATTTTGCACAGTGAGACGCTCAGTTATATTACCTGTGTTTATAATGTACATTTTCAAATAAGTTTTTAATTCTGTGACATTAATACATGCTGTTCCAATTCTGCATGCACAACTATTAGTTACTAAATCACAAATTTGTTTTCATTTAATTAGTTCTACTCATCAATTTATGCTTTTTTTTTTTTTAATTAGCATGGTGATTCACACAACAGTTTAAATTCCTCCCTTACTCATAAAGAACTTTTTAATTACTGCTTGTTGGTTATTAATGCACGCCCATTAAATACTCCCTAATAACTCAATAACTGAAAGATGAAAATGGAAGGAACATTTACCTTTCAGAGGTCAAAATGACAGCAGTGACAAGGATGATGATTACGATGATGATCACGATGATGATGATGAGGATGAGGATGATGATGAATTTAAGTGGAAAAAATGTAAAACTCCAGTGTTGGGAGAATAACACAAAAAGTTTTTCAGAAGTGCCACATCTTGGAGGGGAGTTTGCTGCTGCTTCTGCTGAGGAGGAGGAGGCGGAGGAGGAGGGGATGAGGGGAAGAAGAAGCTGAGAGGCTGAGCAGAGAAAGGAGTTGAGCAGGGCTGAGAACAGGCTTTAGGTGGGAGAAAGAGGGAGGAACCAGAGCTGCAGTCTGAATTCTGACAGCAAGAGAATGGACCTACATCACATGGACAGTACAATAGACTCATTACTAAAAATAACTTTTAGGAAGAGATTTGTAGACACACACAACTCTTTTAAAATTAAAAATGAGATATGTTCCAACACGAATTGGCCAATAAATACTCATCCTAGCCACCCCTCAGTGCAGTCCATTATTTTTATGTCTAATAGTTAAATAAAAATATATAAAGAAATAAATTCACATTTTAAAATAATACAAAAGCCATGAGAGGGTTTGATCAGAGCATTTCTGATATTAATATCAACAGCAATAATAATCACAGGTGTATATATAATTATTATAAGCATTTTTAAATAGCTATTACCTAATATTAATATATTACTAGTCTTTTTTGCTTGGCACAAATAAACATTGACTTCCCAGATAACTTGCTTTAATTGTCATTTATATTAGATAGCCTAAGACTTTTATAGGGGTCATGACTGTGTCCATGACAAGGCTACGTGAATGGAGAGAAGCTGGATTGGGACTCACAATGCTTCTCATTGAGAGGGGGGTCACCTGGCCAACTCTGAGCTGCTGCATTGACGTCACAGTCAGCCCGATGCTGCTGCACACACACACACACACACACCATGTCCACAAGATCTTTTCCCATGAGCCACATCCGTGAGGGCTGTGTCACATGCAGGATTAGTCTTAGGCTTCAGGCCATATCAGGAAGACCACGATGCTTCTCCACTTTCTGCTCGCAGGCACGGATCAATAGACCGTAAAACTCATGCTGTCTGCATGCTTCAAGGAAATATCCGAAATTTACCATGAAGCTATAGTCGTATAGCCGTATTGTACTGTTTTGAAGGCGCGTCGCAACACGCGAATATACTGGCTTTTCTGAGGTTGTGCTCAGTAAATAATAAGAAAAGTAGATGAACATATCTGCTCTATATTTTAGGACTGATGCCGTGAATCACAAGGAGTAGATAAAGTGGAGCTTACAGTGGTGCATGATCCTTGCAAAAATAGAGAGAGAGAGAGAGAGAGAGAGAGAGAGAGAGAGACTGACTTCATATAACTGCTTGTGCTGCTCGTGTGTGCTGAAACTGGATCAGGGGATTACACTGCCTTTTATAGTTACTCGAAATATATAACTGGGTTGACAAAGCTAATTTATTGCATTTTTTTTTTTATTATTTCCGTATATAGTTAGACCTTCAGTAGGATGACCCAGATTATGACCAACCACCACCAAACACAATAAGAAGTTTATGCCTTTTCAGCTCATTTGCATTTTTTTATACTCTCACAAAAACAGAGCCCCCCCCACCCCCACCCCCCCGTGACGAAAATAAAACTACAATTCAGCAGACTGGAGCAACTTAATGAAAATCTTATACACGGTATCTGTCAAGATTAAGCATTAAATTTAACAATTATTAATAACTGCTGTTATTTTATTCAATAATGTTTTACATACAATATTGGACTAATACACTAACAGGTTGGCAAGGCAGAGAGATAGAGATGGAAAGGATGTGCAGCAGGTTAGGGTGATTAAGGATAGGGATGGAAAT
>JBBIGA010000106.1:15428462-15440882 GCA_037576975.1 Alestes dentex | reverse complement strand
GCAGATAGGACTAAATGGAGACAGATGATTCGCTGTGGCGACCCCTGAAGGGTAAAGCCGAAAGAGAAAGAAGAATTGGACTAATACACTAGGCGCTAGAAGGCATTTTAGGATATTTAAGACTTTAGCATTTTAAGTTTAAGTCATTAAACAACAAATAATATTCTGCAGTTATCTGTTCATTCCTAACTTTTTTTATTACCTGTTTTCACAGTTGAGACATTCTGGGTGCTAACTGTGTTGTGAAATTGTCATGTCAGTGCCGCCTCGGCCCCCGTCCCCTCTGTCTCTACAGGCCGAAGTCGGTGAGAAGGCTCTCACCTCAACCGGACTGGCCACCATTGCGAGTGAGCCTAAAAGTATCTAGGGCAACTCGGACAGCTGAACCAAATCGTGAACTGATGTATCTTTACTGCCCTAATGCACACAAATTTGCCTTCTTTGGTACTTTTGCCTAAACAATGAATGGACCCTTTTCTTTTCTAAACTATTGTTAAAAGGTTACCTGCTACCTGAAGGTTCGAAGTGCCAATTTCACTGAGGTATAAAATGAATGGGCTTTGGCCTTATTCATGTATGGGGCTCTTTTCTTATGAATAAGCCGTGTTTGTGTTCAAGAAAACATTTTGAAAAGCTGAGTGTCCCCAAACTTTAGGCACGCAGAAGCTTTCTTATTCCCCTAATCAAAACATTCCTTTTGGTGGGTTTTGGGGCGGCTCGTTTCTAGAGCTTTCAGATCAGAGTAAGTGTGTGAATGTGGGTCAGCTGTACCGGCGCTGTTGACCATATTCAGCACATGACCAATCCTGCATGCCTTCAGAGCAGGCTGAGCGTACTGCAACAAACAGGACTACAGTAAAGGACAGTTACTGGCTGCTTAATCATCCCTAGCAGGAAACAATGGCACTGACTGACACAGTGATCTTTCTAGTGATATATTCAATAAATAACACAATATGTATGATATAATGCCCATAAAAAGTTCCAGGTGCCAAGTGGTTTGTTTTTGGCTTTGTAATTCAATGTTGCATCTAATGTTCGTCATTTGCTGGGGCTTCAGGTGGGTTTTTATTAATTAATTAGTTAACAGCAAGTGTATTTTCTGTTAATATCTCATTAATGTTAACATTATGGTACCAAGATTATTATTAGTGTACTTTTAACAAAATATACCACTCAAAATGTATTAATTTTGTAAGATCTTACTTTAGAGAAGTGCAGCAGCTCATTTACTGTATTAACCCAAACATAAGTATACAGTCATGTATTGAGAAAATACTGGCATATTCACATACATTCTGATTTCATCTTTTGTTTTCTTGTTTTTTCTCTCTCATTCATGTTTCTTCTTCTCTCTTTATTTATTTCTTTGCTTTAAATTTCTATTTCTTTCTTTCTTTCTTTTCATTATTCAGCCTTACACCTTCTTCTCCCCAAAGGTGCTATGTACTAGTTACCGTAAGATCTGACTATCTGCACAGACAGTGTGTATTTTCAGTGTGTGCTCTCTGCTAATATTATCACTCTAATACTTTCTTCTACATGCTCTTCCTCACCCTCTCAGGCACACTGCTGATTTCCTGAGTTCTCCTGGAGCCTGCACTGTGTGAGCCAAGCACCTGACCCAATCCTAGTAATACTTCACTACAGTTAAAAGAAAGGAAAAGAAAGAAATGAAGCCCTAAGACGGCAAAGAATGCCCCTGATTTTTAAGCCAAATTAAACAACTTTTTTCTCCTTCATACTTCACTGTAAATCCTTTCAACTCTGCCAGGTCATGTGCTGCTACACAGTGAGACCTCACTGGAGTAGAGGGGGCTGGCCTTACTAGTGTTTTCAGATTCACACACACTGACTACAGTCGATTCACTCACTCAGGAAACAACGGCACATGATTACAGAGAACAGTTAACACTCACGGTCCCTTGTAGGTATGGGTTACAAGCCACTATGCCAATAAGAATCCTTGATCAAGATTCCTGTATATGGTAAACAATGCATTTAGTGTGGCCTTGTGCATGTTTGAGAAATGGAACCCATCTGAATACAAAGACACAAACAAGTATGTAACACCACAAGTGTGAACTTTGAAAAGAGGGTTCAAAGCTCTGACTCACTGAGGCATGGACTCCACAAGACCTCTGAAGGTGTGCTGTGGTATCTGGCACCAAGACGTTGGCAGCAGTTCTGTAAGGTGGGGCCTCTATTGTTCAAACTAGTTTATCCAGCACATCCCATCGATGTCATGTCCCTCAAACCATTCCTGAACAATGGCAGGTCACATTATCCTGCTAAAAGAGATTACTTCCACACGGGTCAGCACATGCACTCTGACTGGCCTGTGGCTAGCAGGACCATACACAGCAAGGTGAGATGCACTGTGCTCTGACCTTTCTATCATAATCAGTGTTAACATTTTCGGCAAATTTGTGCAAATGTAGCTCTTCCAAGGGATTGGGTTTGATAGGCAAGCCTTCATTACCCAGTGTGCATCAATGAGGACTGGGCACCCTGACGCTGTTGTCGGTGCACCGGCTGTCCTTCTTAAAGCCACTTTTGCTAGGTACTAACAGCTGGATATTATGATCACAGGATCTTGGGATCTCAAGGGCAGAGATATGTTGTAGTCCCTCTGTTGCCACAGCAGTTCAAGAAAAGTGACAACAGCTGTCTTGAAAAAATTAACACAGTTTACAGTCACTAGCCCAGCCAGGTAGTGCAGGAAAGTTTTTTAAGGGCCGATCCCAACTGTTACGGGCCCATTTCTGTTCTGCCATGTCTTTCTAAGATCTTGGAAAAACTTGTAAATAGGCAACTTACTGTTTATTTGGAAACATAACATTCTATCATTCGTTCAATCAGGTTTCAGAACTGGCTACGGGTGTACGTTTGCAACTCTCAAAGTTCTAAATGACATAGTCTCTTCTCTGGACTAAGTTGCACTGCGCTGCCATCTTTATTGACTTGGGCAAGGCCTCTGATACTGTGAATCACAAATGCCTTATTAACAGGCTTTCTAACATCGGGATTTCTGATAAATCTTTATCTTGGTTTTCAAATTATCTCACAAATAAAGTGCAGTGTGTGAAGTCAGAACAATTTCTTTCTCAGCCTCTATCAGTTACTTACGGTGTCCCACAGGGGTCAATACTTGGTCCCACCCTATTTCTCCATTTATATTAACAACATAGCACATTCTGCTGTAGATTCATTTATTCATCTTTATGCTGATGACATAATCCTCTACTCTTTTGGCCCTTCCCCTGCTATACTTTCTCAACAACTTCAGCATAGTTTTAGCCAAATCCAACAGACCCTTCACAGTTTGCATCTTCAGTTAAACACTTCTAAAACTAAAGTCATGTGGTTTGGTAAAAATGGCCATGTACCATCAAATTCCCCAAACATCTGTACCCTTGATGGGACACCTCTAGAACAGGTTAATGAATACAAATATCTGGGAATTTGGCTAGACAACACTCTGTCTTTCTCAAAACACATTGATAACTTGCAGACTAAGATTAAATAAAAAATCAGTTTCCTCTACAGAATGCGCTCCTCTTTCACTCCATCTGCAAGGAAAACACTGGTGCAAATGACCATCCTTCCCATGTTTGATTAAGGTGACGTTATTTACAGATCAGCATCTAAAAGTCCTCTACCACTCTGCTATTCGGTTTCTAACAAATGCTTCCCATAAAACTCACCACTGCGCTCCTCTCTTAACTGGCCATCACTCGCCACAAAAATCATTGGTTTATGTTCATTTACCAAACACTTCTTGGCTTGTCTCCCCCTTACTTACAACAACTGTTGCACTTTTCTGCCTCTGTATACAACACTCGATCTGCAAACCTGACTTTGTTAGCAGTTCTTAAAACTACCTCTGCATTTGGCTTGATGTCCTTTCAGTCAGCTGCAGCCAGAGATTGGAATGATTTACAAAAAAAACCCTAAAACTGGACACTCTCATTTCAAAGGCAGCTTTTCAAACTCGGATCATGGATCATTTTAAAGACATGCTGCTGTCACTTAAATTAACCACCCATTATCTATGGCTGCTCCTCTGTCTATGAACTCACTTTTTGTTGTGTTTTTACGCCTTTGTATATGTTACAATTTGTTTAATGATTTTCATTTTATATTGTCTAATTTGTTATTTTAAATTTCTTGTCTTTGTTACTGCCCCCTTTCTTCCCTCAAAAGGCCTTGCCTTTTGCCAGGCCACAGTTGTAAATAAGAAATCTGTTCTTAATCTGTTACTGCCTGGTTAAATAAAGGTAATAGTAATAATAATAATAAAAGTGAATGGGTCTGACAGGCTACTCTTAACAAAAGAGATCGAAGGCTGGCCTGGCTAACGACAATCTGCCAAGCCCAACCCACGAAAAAATTAGCCACGGTAAAACCAGGTGAATGGCTTTCCACAAGATTTTGGATTGTTTCTGTAGGAATTTGTGCACATTCATTCTGTAAAGCATTTATGAGGTCAGGCACTGATGTTGGACAAGAAGGCCTGGCTCGGAAACTCCATTCCCGTCAACCCAAAGGTGTTGGATGGGCTTGAGGTCAGGGCCAGTCAAATTCTTACACACCGAACTCATCCATGTCTTTATGGACCTTGCTTTGTGCAATGGGGTACAGTCATGCTGTAATAGAAAAGGTTCTTCCCCAAACTGTGTCCACAAAGTTGGAAGCTAGCATTGTCCAAAATATCCTGGTATGCTAAGGCATTAAGACTGCCCTTCACTGGAAGTGAAGGGCCTAGCTGAAATCCTGAGAAACAGGTGTGTCCTCATACTTTTGTCAATAGAGTGTATATATGATCAACCTAATAAATGCTGTAGCTGATTGGGAGCAAGTCTCTATTGCCATGTTCCAATACGTAATGCAAACCCCTCCCAGAATAGTGGACACAAAGTGGACACTGTCCACATACTGAAAACTGAAGCCCTCCTTCAAAATAATTAGTGAGTTCATTGCTAGTGTACAGGAACAGTCTTCTGAAGGCCTTTGGTGGTCCAGTCTGTTAGGCCCAGTCACTAATCCAACCTTGGACACTCAGGTCATTAAAAGGAATTTTCATTAATCCCACCATGCTAACTGAGTGCTTCAGGTGTACGGCAGGCAGCATGTGGGAATCCTATATGAAGTATTTGAATATGTCGTCACATAAAAATTTAATACACTCCATTTATTTGAAGCTCTGGTTGACTGAACTTGATGAACTGATAATGAATAGAACTGTGCACTTTATGTAAGAGCTGAAGATTTTTTAATATTATAATATAAGCATTTGAAACACAGGGGAAGCTGACTGCAAGGGATTTTATTTGTGTTGATTAGTTTTCATATTGCAAATCTATACATTGGTTTTACAAAGATTAAACATTATGACTGAAAAAAAATCTGTGCTTGTGCTTTAGGGGTTTTTTTTGCTCATGATCATGCTCTTGCTGAAGTATGGTTACGACCCCATAGTTATTAGCCGAAAACCGTTCACCTCACCCCGGTGTCCCATTACTTTTGTCCGAGGTGAATGGGTTTCAGCTAATAACGGTTTTCGAAGGGGTCGTTGGAAAGGTGTTACCGAGCCCCATCTAACTGTGAAGTTTCACATTTAGAGTGCGAGATATATATTTTTTCATTTTTAACATTTAGATTTATGATAATTTAAGGTAAATCCTCCATGTTGGTCAGGGGACCAACAGCACGCATGACGGGGCATGGCTAATTGGCATATCATCTAAACATCTAGAGCTCAACATTTACAGCTCAGAAATCCCATATTTAGAGTCGCTGTTTGTAAACATTGCCCGTCAAAAGCTGTGTCCGAAAAGTGCACTTGTTCATTATGTAGGGCACTATGTAGTCAACGAGTGAACAAGTGCACATTTCGGACACAGCTAAAGACTTGAGACTTGACTTGGACTCGAGCACAAAGACTTGAGACTTGACTTGGACTTGGGGAAAAATGACTTGTGAACATCTCTGCGCTGCAGCAACAGTGGCACCTAATGTGCTGCAAGTTTACTTCCTCTTGTACTGGGTGCTCCAGGCCTTTGATCTAACAATCTCTATGTTAACAAGTTAGTCTCAAGTCCCAAGTCAATACAGTATTCACAATCCAAGCCTTTAGGCCTAAACTTTGAGTCCTAAAAAGTCAGCACTTATTCTTCAGCTATTGTACTGCCATTTAAACTCATACCATAAACATGAGTGATATGGCCCATTTAATGACAGCATGTGTGTAGCCTATAGTAATATATTAACATCATTTTTTCATGAATGCTATATAACCATTATAGACATAATGGTATAAACAATGGGTTAAAATATGCACACTTTAACAATCTAATGCACTACTAAGCATTGTAATAAAATACAATAACACCTACCTAAACACTGTTACCAAGTACACCGCTTCATAGCAGAGTTCCGGATGTTGACTTGGCCTTCAAATTCCCAGATCGTAATCTGACAGAGAATCTGTGGAATGTGTTGAACAACAAGTTCGATCAATGAAGGCTCCACCTCACAGTTAGCAGCACTTAAAGGACCTGACGCTAATGTCTTGATGCCAGACACCACAGCACACCTTCAGAGGTCTTTTAGAGTCCCTGCCATGGCAACACAGAGCAGTCTAGACAATATTAGGGCAGTGCTTTTAATGATATGGCTGATTGGTGTATTTGAACAAACAGGAGTGACAAAGGCAAAAGGACTCATACTTAAAACAGGGACATGATTAAACACTTAACAAAATGGAGGAGTGAACATGCCTTAAAACAGGACGATAACTAGACTTTTATACAGCTCTTGTAAATAGCTTGGTTTGGTCCAGTTTCTTAAGAACTTAGGTTGTGTGCATATATACATTACTCAAAAGTTGCTACTGGTGAAAGCTGGTGGCCTAGTGGTTGAGGAGTTGCCCCTGGGAACTGGGTTTAGTCGCACATTAATGTTTCAATATTAATCTAAAGCTACTTGTCTAACCAAGCCATAATCATGTCCAACTCTCATGGTCGGACTAAGGTCTCATTAGTTCTAAGCTTTCTGTGGTTAAAACCTGGACAATATGACCAATCAATTAGAAACAGATTAAGACGTGTATGTGCTTGGCTGGACTTGTGCAACAGATCAGCTGTATTAAAGCAAAATACCATCATTTGTTTAATTTTTTTAACAGAAATTTATTAACATTTATTTATTTATTACATGGGAATGAGACATCTTATGAACACATGGCACAATAATATTATTTACAATCCATCTTGGGGGCCAGTGCAGACACATTGAGATGGGAGAGGATATTGAATACATTGTCCGACGACCTAAAAACAACCCCTAAACAAGCTCCCATTGACACCAAGCTGAATGAGCAAGGTTCTTTCGGTTCAAAGTTAAAAAGGTTCTTAGAAAGAAACACTGCTATTTTTGAAAAGGAGAATGATAAATTGCTGTTTGATACTTTTCAAATGATGAAGCAGGACTGGAGGAGGTGTCAGGGGTTGTCTACCACAGTGCTAGGCTAGGCGGCCTGTCTGTCCGCGGTCAAAAAAAATATATATAAACACAACATCTACAAACAATCAAATGTGCAGTTTCTCCCCTCTGGCTCTTTTTTAAATAAAGAAAAACATTTTTCACCAGCTTATACTGCTTTCAAAGCTAATTGCACATAAAGATACACTTTTTTCCTCTTCATTTTAGTCATAGTAGTACATGTGTATGTATTTAAGTGAGTTTAAAACAATTCTTCAGTTCTTTTTTTGTATTTTTGTATTTTCGCTTTGCTTGGCAGCATATTATTATGACTCCCCATGTGCTGCATTTGCCGTGTTTGGGAGTGTGTGTGCGTGAGGATGTGCGTAAGTGAGACTGTGACACGCAGAGGTCAGTGCCCGGTCAGGTAATCCTGTGTGGAGTCAGAGGCGAAGGAGTCCGCGTCCTCGTTGTCCGAGTCATCGCTGCTGTCGTCAGCTGCAGGCTCCCCGGTCAGAGCGATGCGTGCGTAGTCGTCTGTGTCGATGGACTTGCAGAAGTGGATGGCATACTTCAACTTCTCCTCCAGGACCAATTTACAGGAGTAACGAGGCAGTTTGAGCAGGAAGAAGCAGGTGTACGACTCTGGGAGGAAGTGATCAGGTGGGTTGTACTTGTCCAAAACCTGGAAGTGAAATAATGTTTGTTCAGGTCATTATACCTTGATACATTTGTGTCTGTAATGCCTGGCATATATTGTACGATTCTGGGCTGTCCCAGACGAACGATGACAATTGTGAAACAATTACGGCGATTTCTTTGGTCGTGGCTCCTAATGGTGATCATACATCATGATGTGAGAAGTGCTCTAAGACGGCAGTTGTCACGCTGACCAAAGACAGTCGGCAATTATTTTCCAACAATGTCAGGAATTTTGGACCATCTCACTGTGTGTGTGCTGCTACAATCTACATCAACTGTCCAGCCAATAAAAATACAACATGAATGATATATTTATCAACGTGATATAGTGCACAAAAATCCAAACAGCACAGAGGTGAAATGAAGGAATATGGGTACATGGAACACCAGTACGCCGCCTCTTCTTTGGACTATTCACTCGAGTTAACAGAACAAGATGACTTGGACTCTGCGATCGTGGTTTTAATGCATCACTAGCGCAGAATGATGATGCTTTGTTCTTTTTTTACTAACTTGTATTACAGCTAACGATTCAATAGATGCCATCATTGTATATCTACACACCATTGTATATTTACATACGTCATACCAAATGTTATTAGATCCATGTTGCACTGTATGATTTGGAATTATGTCATAAGATTCCTGAACTTGCACAGTCTGCAGAAGGCATGAGTGGCTCACATAAGAATGTCTACACACCTCTGCCTTGAAAGGGATGGCAATAGGTAATTCAGATTTAAGTGCTACTACAAAGTCAGCATAACGGCAACGCACTGACATAAGTACTTAGCTATTTACCGCATTACGCTACTGTCATAACATGACCCACTTTACTTACCTTTACATTGTCATGTTATAAGCAATTTTGTAATATTCCAGCTAGATCTGATCCAGCTTTGAGTGCGATTTCAGTTATCTAATGTGAGTTTGATATACTCAAATCATTATCATCTACATGAAATGACACCAATCAAAGCTCACAAGATAAATGTGCCCTCCCTCACCTGCACCACAAAGTCTCGTCCACGGAAGTCTGCGATAGTCCTGGGCAGGCGTGTTCGTCCCCACACAAACCTGAGGAAAAGCGAGCGCTCCGTGTTGGAGAAGGACTCCATCACCTCCCAGAACCACTGGATGAGTGGAGCTGTAGGCTCCACCCCTTTATAGGTGGCCACAGACTTCAGCAGGTGGAGCGGAATATCAGGACTGCCACACACCTGCAAACCACAAATATAGGCACATAATACAAAATCAGAATGATCACATAAAACAAAATACATGACTTCCAATAGGCTCAATGAGGTCAGTGTCCATCCCAGTGTCACATGATGTCTTCCCTGTAGTTTGATGGCAGGCCCTTAACATCTTCAGCACTTGAGTCCCTTCAAGTGCTGAAGATGTCTAAAATATACTTATCATTATATTTTCTTCGTCAGTTTAACACTCTTTGAGCAACAGTGGTCAAAGACAATAAAACATTACATGCAAATACAGAACATTATTTTTCACAAATTGTTTTAGTTTAATTAAATTAATAAAATTCATTATTTAAATTCTTCATCACTCGTCTTCTCCCAACATTGTCTTACAAGAATCAGAATGAAGCTTCAGGTAAATCACCCAGCCCTTGTGCCATCAAAAGCAAAGCATTATCTGATGTGTGTAGGTGCTCTTACCATGGTCTCCAACTCATAGCCGGTAAAAAGAGAAAGTAGGGGGACAGGCACTACCCGGGCCATGCCCTCCCTCACTGCAGCCACCTGCTCATCAAACTCGTGTAGCCTGCATATACAAGAACATGAATCAATAGGCTGCTGACAAAGGCAGACTAATACAGTCCCTGAGGCACAATCTGCAGCAGACAAAAATTCTGACTCTCTGGAAAACAGGCAATGTTCCAGTGCAGATTTACCAGGGTGGACTGAAAAAAGTGACCATATAATGCACCATTATGCAGGTGGATGGTATGTGCACAGTAATGAAGGATGAGATTTTTTGGGGGGGCAAGAATAATAGTGCAAAACAAAAAGCAGGCCTAACCAGGTCAATCTAAGAATCTTTTCTTTCTCAAAAATGTTCCTGTCTATCTGGAATTAGTTAACAAGCTGGGGTGGTTACCTAATGATTGCGTGCTATACTAATAAGGACTGTGAAACTCCAAAGATGAACTAAGATTACTAAGATGAACCATTCTAACGTCAGCATAACTTAAGAGAAGGGGGCAATAATGGAGAGGATTAGTGCATTGCTGAATGTTTTAGGAAGACTTCTGTACTTACCTGTAGTTGATTGCGAGGCGCACATACTCAGTGCGGTTCTCAAGGCTGATGTGCGAGTGTTTGGAGCTGAGCTGCACCTCCTGGCCACAGGCGTTGGGTACAGTGAAAGGCAGAGGCATTGCCTCAAACTCCTCTGCTGATGCCTCATTATCTCGGATATACATCAGACCTGGAATGAAGTCCTTATCCACCTAAACACAAACAGACATCCAGACAAACATACATTTGAATTTTCTATTTAAGTCCACAATTTAACAGCATACAAGTGTGACATATAAGAGTGATTCAGTCAAAACATCTAATTTGGAACAAAACAACAATGAACAGGGTAAATTTTATCACATTCCTTGTAGGGACAAACAATCATCTCACACAGTAATGAAAGCCTACTCAATTTGTGAAGGGCGTATGACTTGGATATGCTGTAGCTGAAATGCAACAATTCAATATGAATATTTTCAGGTTTGCATTCTTTCTACCTCTGTACTCCTCTGTGAATGACGGCATGCATGTGCGTATTTTAGAGTGTGTACGCTCGCCGTAGTCTTGTGGTGAATAGACTTTCTCTTTAACCTTTCTGATGGCTTCAGGCAGAAGGCTCTGAACAAGAACAGCTCTGTAAGTAAAGGCCATCCTGCACTGCAGAACCCTTTCTCTACACACGTTTCAACATCTCATGATTACAGCGTGAACACAGGAGGGCTATTCCTCTCTCTCAAACACACATTCCATCTTTCCCTCACCCCTCAAAAAATGCAACCATTAAACACTCAAAAATTGCACAAGCAATAAGGAACCCAAAAATAAGGTTTATGTGGGTTTTTTTTTTATTATTTGAACTATTTTAGGGAGTTTCAAACTTTCTTGGTTGAAACCAAAACAAATATGAACACAGCACAATACATCAGTACAGGAGAGTACAACCCTCAGATTGTTCTCCAGAAGGTGGTAGGAACAGTTGAGTGCACCTAATGAACTGAGATTCCTGACCTGCAGCCTATCTACTGCAAGCAGTGCTGGACCAAGGCCAGGAAGATAATAAAGGACCTCAACCATCTTAACAACTGACCACTACATAAAGGCCACTACATAGAGAATGAGGAGGAACTTCTTCCTGCAAACCACATAATTACTAGGACTTTTTATTCATAAGGCATAAATACAGACCTTGGATTTCTCACCACAATACATCCGACACTCATGCCAATACACACAGCATATCCTGTCTTTATTTATAACTATTTATCATACTGTTCGCTTTCCCACTGCAAGAACTTCAGTTTGGTATTGCACAGAATTGCATTGCACATACAACTGCATTGACATACAGTTTTTGCAGTTGATCTTTTTCCCTTTTCTATTTCCATGTATGTAAATCCTGTTTTTATATAACTGTATATCTCCAGGTAAAAGACATTACTCCAGACATTGAACCATTTGTAACCAATTAAATTTCATTTCATTTTGATTAGCTCTGGACTCATACAGTCATCATACAGTCAATTCTCAGTCTCTCCCCTCGATATCCCTCCATCTAGATTTTGTAGCATTTCTAAAGTACATCAACAGGTCATGTGACACCAAAGTGCAGTACCTATGTACTGTGCGGTGTAAATACAGAGAAAGCTGCTTATATATTCATTAGAAGAGTTACTGTAACCATGTCTGCTGACCCGCTCTCTGGAAAATGCAAGGAACGTAACAAATCCTATGTCTACTCGTTTGATCTTGTGATTTATGTAAGGGATTTAAGAGGGTCTGAGAACCTTACATAAACTTGAAAAGAAACATTCTCTTTTTTTATTCTTCAAGAGGCAGAGTTAGAGAAATATGAAACCTCTGTAAATAATACCCAACTGTGGACAAGATATGCAAGTAGTTCCCCCTCCACTCCACTCTACACACACACACACACACACACACACACACACACACACACACACACACACAC
>JBBIGA010000106.1:15407408-15420273 GCA_037576975.1 Alestes dentex | reverse complement strand
TAAATGCAGAGAAATCATTTCACTGTATGTTGTACTTGTATGACTATGCATGTGATAAATAAAGAGTCTTCTTCTTCATTGAGTGTTGAACACACAAAAGGAGTTTACCTTCTGTTGCCATGGCCCAGTTTGCCATCCTCAGCTTCTCCCCAAGAGTAGACCTCTCCCTCTGAGGACAGTGCTAAGCAGTGCTTCCCTCCAGAGTTCACTGCCACTTTCCTGATGAAAACATGCTGGATGGACTCCAGCAAGGTCGGGGTAGAGACTGATTCTGTACCTCCAATCCCCAGACGTCCTCCAGCCCCATACCCAGTAGCATACAGCTAGAGAGAGGTGTGAATGTAGCACAGTTTGAACAAAGCAAGCTGGTGGCATTAAGCTTCAATCATTTTTTGCTACATTAGCCTGGGAGCATCAACGCAAAACTAAAGAGGCAAACTTCAGTAACCAAATGTCCTAGTCAATTGATTAAACATGGAGAAAGGAGCAAATTGTTTAACATTTTGGCAAGATCATGTTCTTTCTTTAGCACTAGGTTCTGCTAGGCTGCTGTACAACTGGAGCGGAGGGATGCTGCCTCACCTTCCCGTCAGCGGTGACGGCAAAAAGGGTCTGCTCTCCACCGATGAGCTGAACAGGCCGCAACGTGGCCAAGGCCTCTGTTGGTGTGGGAACTTTGACCTTTGCACCTTCAATACCACCCAGCTGGCCCCGATGGTTGTGGCCCCAGCCATAGATGGTTCCACTACCGCCTGCTGACAGAGTCCAGTCATCTGGACGTCTGGGGTACAGAAATATTCAGCCAATGTTTAAGCATTTGGACAAACATACGTTTACTCTAAGAAAAGCAATAATTTGGGTAGAAATTACTACGACATTAACCTGTTCATCCACTGCACCAGTTGTTCATCATGTTCCCTCTTGAACAGCTCATGGCTTTCATGGAGTCCATTCATGTTCTCGTGGTCTGCCATCAGCTCCCGGATTTTCTTAGCGACCTACAAATAATAAATGAAGTGCAAGAACACAAGAGGAAAGTTTTCATATTTGTGTAATCTACTTGTACTGTTGAAGGTGTAATATTGTGCCATACATGCAGAGTACTGAACACAGAAGAAAGATCAGAGCAGGGAAACAGCATCATTCCTGATTTCATTATCGCTGGTATACCTTGCTAAGAGTGCTCTGTACCCTATGTTTCCACAGATAAAAATGCATCTACTGCACTGTAAACGTTAACAGAGCAGCAAGTAACAGTTGTTAAGGTAACCTGCAATTGTGCACGTGTGTATTCATCTTTTTCGGTTACATCCCTGGTGTTGCCTGTTAAACAGTCTGTGCATTTTCACAGTAGACCCACGCAAATCTCATACTTGTTAATATTGCTTTATTTACGAGTGTTACATCATACCTCATCTAGGAAAAGACGAGGCAAAGGTGTTCTCTTGTCCAGAGCCACTGCCACCCTGGAGGCAGTGCAATAACGACGGAACCACGCCCACTTATGAGTCTCTGCACAGCAGGGCAAAGTGTCCAGCTCCAGATCACATGCAAGTGCCACCAGAACCTGAATAAACATTTACTCAGTTTCAGTTCACATACCCAACCCCACAAAAATATGTTCTCTCCAACTTCCATATACATACAGACCTTGAAGAAAGGACTATGGAGAAGCTGTTTGCCTCCTCTGACGATGGGGTCCTCATATTCATACTGTCTTTGCAAAGCCTCAGGAAGCCCCTTCACCAGGGCAGCCAGAGCACTGCCTGTAAAACTCTACAACAACCAATGAACAATATATGAGCCAAAGCTACAGCTTCAATAGATTTGTTTTGTTCTTACACATAATCTGACACAGTTTTCCATGAAACGACAACATCAAAGCAAAATCACAAAGGCATGATGACAAAAATGCTAAATGTGAACAGTTTGTCTGACAGCAGGATAGCTTAAGCTGGACTGACCACTGAGCGAGGCTCCCCTTCGCTGTCTCCCAGCAGGCGATTTATGTTGATGGACTGGCCGTACTCGGTAGTCAGCAGTTTACGTAATCTCTGTAAAGCCCACATCCGGTGTCCAGCCGCTGGTCAAGACACATACACACACAAAAGGTCAGTGCAAATAACCTATTACTATAAATGAGATTAACCGGCAGTCTCAATCTTTCACAATTATAGGCTGTTTAATAGGACATCCAGATGTACCTAGGGCACTGAGTTGAGCACAGGCTGCAAGTGAAGCAGCCAGTCTTGGCACAATGCTGCGGTTGGAGGCAAAGTTAAGACGAAAGTCCAGCAGGCAGGTGACCAGATCCATAGAGGGACAGGACAAGATACAGCGATCAGACAGGAGGTCTTTAGGGCCTGGGGAAAATCAACAAAAAATTTAATAGGTTTAAAAAGCATAGCCACATGCAGTGTGATTTTAAAAACTGAAAAAAAGTTTAGAAGTTGAAATATTATTTTAAATACTGTGTTCAAATAGCAATTTAAGTGTTCCAGGTTTGATGGTGATGGTACCAGCAGCAGGCATGATGGGATACACAGTGAAGCGCCAGCCCCAGCCATTAACAGAGCCATCACTAGTGAACTTCCACTTCAATTCGTCTCCTGGGATTCTCAACTCACTGGACCAGTCTGACCACTCTCGACCTGAAAAGGGGAACAATTCATAAGACAAAAACATCCATACACACGGAAAAAAAAAATCAAATTTTCAAAGTTCAAATTTTGCCAACCAGAATACACTAGATTGTGATTATGCAGTGACTTGGAATTTAAAGACAAAATTAACAGAAATTATTCTTAATTCTGCTACTGAAAGAGCAGTATGGTGTGATACACAGAAGATTTAAATCACCTGAACGAACAGACACTATTCGATTGGCTCCATCCATAACAGTTAAGGGGTCATGCCTCCTTTCTGTAGAACACTGTCGATCAAATTCCACACGCAGTCCTTCAGCACCTGAAATAAAGCATGAGAAAAAATTATGGACACTTCTTTTTAGTGATATGTATCACTTTGCTTTAAGTGCTCAGATGTAATGATGGTAGGGGTATCTTACCTGGTATTTTGACGGTTCCGCTGGTGGAGGTGTCGTCGGTGTAAGGATGACTGCTCTCTACCACTACAGGCTGAGAAGACAGACGCCCACTTTGGGAGTCAGTGGCCACATCCTCCAGCTCAGTCACACACAGTTCCAGGAGCATGTCAGCAACCTGCATATACGCAATGTTACAATTTCAAACAATAATAAAATAAAAACAAAGACCAAAGACAGTTAAAGCATTATAGCAGTTGCAACAGCAAAAATAATGACATACTATACCATCAATAGGTAACTATAGGTGTTATTCCTGAGCTTTTTTTTGTCCAATTTTACTGGTAAGAGTACGCCAAACAGTATCAGCAAGTCTTTTTGGCAATACTACAACAACTTCCTACGGTTTGAGGCAAGAGCGTGATCACCTGTTTTATCCTTACACCTCCAGTGCATCAAACTGTCTGGCCAACTACATTTATTTATTAATTTATGTAAAACTGATTTCTCGTGAAACTACTATTTTAAATCATATGTACAGGGAACACAACGTAAAGAAGATAAGCAGCATGAACCTGTGGGTAAGCAGTGCCCATGCCTGACAGGACAGCAGACAATACTTCTTTTCCTTTCTCGCCTGCACGCAGAGAGACAGCCAATTTTAACAGGTCCACCATCACCCGTGTGTCATCAGGCACCAGCAGACTTGTGAACTCATCCAAATACTGTGGTTCAGGCCCTACAGCTTTGTTCTGGCTCTCAGAGTCCTGTCACATAAACATTGAAAGAGGAAAAAAAATGTAATCTTCCAAAGCATAATCACTACAGCTTTCCAAGAGCTTACAGAATAAATAGAAGCAGGTCAACAATTCACACTTCACTAGTTTTGTAAAGATGAGAGACTGAAAAAGTGTGACTGACCTCTTTGGTCTTGGTCATTGTCTCAGCAATGATGCTGGCTGCCCCAGGATCGTCTGTGACAGGGATGAAGGGGCGAGAGGAAGCAGCAGCTGCAGAGGGCGTCACAGCAGATGATGGTGTAATAGCATCCTCAGATGATGCCACCTATTAACCACGCAAAATCAGTGAAAAAGAAATATCAAGAATCATCACCTGTGTTCTGTAAGCCTTATATATGTAGAGAAAAGGTAAAAATAAGTACAATAGTAGAAACATTAATTTCTAAGTGCATTTTGTACTACAGCATACCTCCCCCCTCTTGCTGTCCTGCCAGGGGTGAGGGCTGACACGCTCCTCTGAGTCAGCAGACAAAGGAGGACCTTCAGCCTCTGAGGGACTGGAGGCAGAAGAGCAGTCTGAGGGGGGCACAGGAGAGCTGGATGGACACTCCACTGGCATCATGCAGGCCGGCATCAGAGCACCCACCACTGCATCCCTACAAACACATTATCAGACACATTTGATTCCATTACAGCACATTCCTGTTAAAGCCGCAGTAGGTAACCTCTATAAAAATGTTTTGTTATATTTGCTGAAACTGTCACTAGCTCCACCTAGTGATCCTAAAGCCTAATTGAAAGAATACATGGAGAATGAATCAGAACAACCAATCAGAGCCAGGAGGAGTGTCTGGTGGAGTGTCAATTACTGCTTGTGCACATGCTTATACAACAAAGCCAAGTAAAAAAAAAAGACCATGAAAAGTCTGATATAAAACATGGATAAACACTGGAACAAGTTAATTTTTGTTTGGTCTTGTTGAGGGGGGATCTGAGTACCAAGCCCTGTACAACTGTGGAGGCAGGGCTAGAGCACAGTGTTCATCTAAAGTGTGTAGGGCAGGGAGCCATCAGATTACACAGGGTATATATAGCAATCCTTAAGTTAAATTTAATACCTTTTAATACCTTTTTTACTACCTTCGGATTTTTTTTAAAACCATCACGACACTGACTTGCAAGTGTTAATCAGCGACCTTTCTAATGTTGACCACATATTGCACATTTGCACAAAATACAACAAACTACATAAAATGTGCGACGAAGACAGAGTTCCAACACACTGGCTAGCATTCACTGCATGAACTGTTGATGCATTACAAACTGGCATCTGCTATATGAACTGTTGGTGATATTACTTCACAAACTGGCATCCACTACATGAACTGATGAACTGCTATTACTCATAAACATGTACTATAGGTCCAAGTCTATGGGGTGCCGTTTGTAAAAACAGTTTAACAAATTTAGAGGTGTCATTTTTTCATTATTTAGCGCAATTTTCACACAATTTTTTACACATTTAGAGCTAAATGTGTTAAAAAACTAAATGTTGCGCTCTAAATCTAAATGTTGCACTTTTACAAACAGCGACTCTAAATGTGGGATTTTTGAATGTTTAGGAGATATGCCAATTGGCCACGCCCCATTATTACAATTGGCTGTTACTTAGCAGGGGGCTGGACTGCGTGCTGTGATCTCCCCTCACCAACATGGAAGATTAGCCTTGAATGACCTTAAATCTAAATGTTAAACATGAAAAATATATCTCACACTCTAAATGTGAAACTTCACAGTTAGATAGGGCTTGGTGACACCTTTCCAACGACCCCTCGTTTAACATAATAGCCCCCCGGCGATCTGGAGTTATTAGCCGAAAACCGTTCACCTCGGACAAAAGTAATGGGACACCGGGGCGCGGTGAACAGTTTTCGGATAATAACTCTGGATTAAGGCAAACGAGGGGTCGTTGGAATGAGTGCGAGATATAAATAAATAATTCCATGAAAATGAACGTTGTTTACGAGTTATGAGTCACTCACAAGTCACAACACCCAAGTCCGAGTCAAGTCTCAAGTCGTTGAGGGCAAGTCTGAAGTCAAGTCACAAGTCTTTATTTGTGCGACTTAAGTGTGACTCGAGTCTCCATCTCTGGTGCCCAGATACGCTAAAGCCTACATTTAAACGAACTAACGCAAACTTTAGCAGATAGAATTTCACTCAAAATAGGAAATCTCAGTCTTAAAAAATAATACCTCTTAAAAAAACCTCTAAAACCAAATGTAACACTTTTAATGGCCTTAAATTTGACAATTTTGATGTATCACATTTTAATACTTTTTAAAACCCCACAGACACCCTGTTACATTAACAATGCTCAGTGTAATGGTGCTTTCTTGGGCTGCAAGTAACAATTATTTCTATAATCATTTCATGTAGTGACCTTTATTTAAACCTTTATTTTATTGTTCCCCACTGTGACAGCACTGCCATAATTAACATGGTATTTGTGTGCCAATTTCTTTTTACATTTCAACAAAATAACTGTTCCCAACAGCGTATTATGTGCTACAATAAGTGAATCATAAAAACAAAAGCAGTTTGTGATGTTCATAAGCACACAACGTCAACCCCTAAGTCGTTCGAAGACATTTCAGCCTTGATCCAACTAAGCAAACAAATTCCTCTGATCCCAGAGATACTGTTAGACAGGTGGCATTATACAGTACCTGGCATACATTATTTGCAGAGCAGACAGTACATGGGACAGAGCCTGCTGCTTGGCTAGATTTCCATCAAGGCTGAGCAGGATCTTTGCCAAAGATGGTCTGTTGGGCTTCATATTGCTCTGTCCACTTAGCTTATTACTCAGGGAGGATGGATCACTGTCTGACGGCACACCTAGAAAGCAAACACCATAATTAAACAAATATTAAACAAAATTATCACATAAACAAGCTTGCTCTCGGGGTTACTGGAAAGAAGATTATCTAGGAATGAGTGCCAATTGTAATGGGGAGATGCAAAGAGACAAAAAGTATCTTAGTCCAAACCAGGATAGAAAAGCACTAAAGTTATGTTACCGAGGTAAGACGCTCCGAGTGAGTCCCTGGCAGTCTGGAAGAGGACAGGCTCATGGACAGAGGGCGTAGTGACGTCCACAGTTGTCCATGCCACGCTGTGAGAAGAGCCACAGGCTACTCGTGTGATCTTCTGCCCTTCCAGGCCTTGAACGAGTGTGGGCTTCCTGTTCACTGTGGTAGTGCCGTTCCCCTGCTGCCCATGGTCATTATCACCCCATGCATACACCTAAACTCAGCAAGAAAGGACAAGACTAAAATACACATTTCTGCCATTTGTGCTAATGTACTTGAAATGAAAATACTCCACAGAAAATCCCTGGATTAACCAAACAAAAACAACATTAAACAAGCCAAATACCAGTTAATTAAAGATCTAAAGTCTGTAAGCCTGACGCACCTGTCCTGTGTCTGTGACAGCCAGGCAGTGCAGGGCCCCCACAGCCACGTGAACAATCTTCTTGCCCCGTAGTCCCTCAACCATCTGGGGCTTTCGCACATGCACATCTGTTCCATGACCCAGGCGAAAGTAGTCCCCTTTTCCCCTGCAGAGGTCAGCACGAGATTTGGCATATACACACAAATACAAACCATCACTCACAAAATCCAGTTACAATAACCTATTTAGATTAATTGCATCAATTGCTACAAATCTTTATTGCATGGCTGTAAAATGCAAAACAGAGTGACCATGTACCAGGTCCACACAACTCCAGATTTGGTGAGAGCAAGGGAGAACTGAGCTCCACATTCAATCTGACACACTCCCTGTCCGTTCAGTCGTTCAATGTTTTGAGGAATATTACAGCCCTCGCTGCCCCCACGACCCAACTTCCCAAAGTCACCATCTCCCCATGAGAACACCAGTCCTAGAAAACACACAAACATAAACTTCACAATTATACTGAGCAAGTAAAAAAGCACTACTTAGATACATAAAGACATTTCTAAAACCAAGTGAGCTCAGGTCAATGCACCGCATACCTTCATCTGTAAGTGCCAGAGTTTGGGCATCACGGCTTCCACACGCCACCTGGATAACTCGATGACCCAATAACACTTTAACCTACACAGCAGAAAGATACAAGCTCTGAGGGCAAAGATACAGGCTCTGAGGACATAACTTGACAAACAAATGAGAACAGCAGCATATGGCAAGTTTACAAAGTTAAACCGTACCAGTTTAGGCCTGAGCTGGGTGGTGTTGTCTCCATGTCCAAGGCGGCCATATTCACCAAGCCCCCAGCTGTACAGCTCTCCGCTGGAGGTTATAGCTGCACTGTGGGAGCTGCCACAGGCAATGTCCCGAATCCGTTTGGTTTTAAGAGCTTCAATGAGCCGTGGCTTGTCACAGTTCCTAGAGACACATTTTTCTAAATTTAATTATATTACACAAACATTCAGACGCAATATTTTGGGTCTGCGGACATGTGCAGTAAGGAGAAAACTATAAGCTTACATTCTGCTGAAATGTCCCAGTTTGCCATCATCTCCCTCACCCCAAGAAAACACTTTCCCATCCACTGTCAGAGCCATAGCATGGCGTCCACCTACACACAGAGGAAAAAAAGAAGAACCAATTCAGACAAAAAGCTTTTGAGAGAGTGCAGGGGGGATAAGAAATAGGAAAAAGCAGACACAGACCTGAATGTACGGCAACCTTCTTCACCACATAGTTGCTGAGGGCAGAGACCTGGCGTGGAATAGGTATAGTCCCACTGGAAAGCCCTAAGCCCAGCCTGCCATTGGTGGCCTCTCCACAAGCATACACCTTCCCCTCTGCAGTCACTGCAAGAACAGAGACACATACACACAGGCTGCAAATACACAACAAGCACTCAAAACTGCTTCTCTTCAGTAGAAGAGATTTGTTTGGACCATTTTTGATTCAACAGAATTGAACTCACCTGCAAATAGGCTCTTGGACCCTCCAGACACCTGCACCACATTCAGAGCAGAGAGTGTCTCAGAGAATGATGGAACTTTGATCTAGTGGAACATGAAACGAGCCTAATAAGCATCATGACCTACAAACATCACAGTACCAAAGTCAATACAATGAGAGCGCAAATTCATATTACTGACTTTTGAGCCTTTGAGTCCACCCAGCTGGTCTTTGTCATTGAGACCCCAGACAAACACTTTGGTTCTGATAGAGGCAGCAGACTCCAGCCCTGAGGATCTCTTTCGTGTTAGACTGCAGTAAGAGAGAGAGCATGCAGGTTTCATCGTTGTACAGATGCAATTATAGTAATAGAAAACTTCTCTGAAATTTATTTAGAAACCTTATTTAGATACTGCATTCAAAATGTTCACCTTCCAGTGGCTGCCTTGTCATCTTCCTCTTCCTCATTGTCTGATGCAAGGAAAGGCACAGTTGCCAAGTCTTCATCTTCAGCACGGATACGGCCCACAATGCTTAGACCATGGATCTTACAGTCAATTCCTGAACTCCGACACTGCTTTATGGCTATCTCTATGTATCTATGGTACTGAAAATACACATACAAACACAGCTCTCAACTCAAATTAGCTAAGAGCAGGCACATTTATGAGAACGGTGCAAGTGAAAAGTTAACTTACTTCAGTGCAGTCATTTAACAAGGAAACAGTAGTGTCTGTAGGGTTGATGTTGATGGTCTTTAGCTCTATGAGGTTGTTCAATGAACTTCCACCTATCACACATACCAAATACATACCAAATAAGCAATCTCTTCAAACGATCCACTGTGAGAGGGAAAACTTTTTTCCTAAAACCATGTCGTCTTTACCTGATACCACCACCAGTGAAGGCATGTAGCTGCTATCTGCTGGGTCCACCATCATCTTCAGCCTGTGAACCAGAACATCTGGGAAGAGTTCTAACCGGATCCAGTGCTGCACAAATACAAAAACATCAGACCATATGGAAACATCTCATTATCTCATATCAATAACCAAAACTACAATGGTTTCAGATATTTTCACCAAAAATTGAACCAAAAAAAAGCTCCAAATTACACTGAATATTTTTTTCTATTTTCTTACCGAGCATGAATAAAAAAAATCACCAGAAATTCTCCTGTATACTGGTCAGATTATAACTAAGTGAACAACAAACTGTCATTGATTTAGAGGTCGTTCCATCCCTAGTGACACTTATCGGAAGTATTCAGAATTTCACAGTACACAGTGTGTGAGCGCACGTGTGTGTATAGAGACTGACCTTGCCCTGAGAACCAGAAGACTGCCAGCACTGATCTCCACAGTCTATGAGTCTGGAGGCCTGGTTAACTGAGGATGACACGTTGAGATTCTTCACTGCTCTGGACCACTCATCTATCAGCATGCCCCGCTGGCTGCTATGGTGCCTCTTCAGCTGCTTCCCTGAGCGGCCACTAAACGTTGGAGACTGACCTACAAGTCCGAAGTCATAATTATGTCAAATCAAACTAATTAAAATCCACCATATAACACATTTGAAGCTTGTCTAATTTGAAAACGAGACTGACCTGGTTCATTTATACGGCCAAAGGAGTGTCTGGGGTTGTGTTTGCGGGTTTTGAAGCAACTCTCACAAAAGTCAAAGTCATCACAGCTCCGGCACTTAAACCTGGGCCCATTAATGGGAAACATCTGACAGCCGTCACACCTTCAGAAACATACATTCAAGTTACCAGAGCAGAGAACAGTGTAAACTTTGCTGGTGAGTATCAATCTGTTATTCACAAACACAAACATGTACATACCTGACTCCAGGGTGTACACTTGGTACCAGCTCCATCTCAGACAACAATCCTGTCCAGTGTGACTGCTGAGGGAAATCCACTATCACATCCTTCCCATTGGCACTGAAAGCTAAACCAACAGTGTGCAGGAGATAACCATTATACTTGCCATGTCATAAAAGCAGTGGTATTTAGTGGTCTACAAAGCAAGCAAAAGTGTCTCTGTTCTGCTTCAATGAATCTTACCTTTGACTGTGCCTACACTTCTGTGAGTAACAGAGCCCCACTTGTACTTTGGTGTTGTGACTGAAGGCTTGACTCGCACCTTGTCTCCAATCTTAATATGCGAGGGAGAACTCTGAGGAGGAAATCCTAAAACAGGGAAGCAAAGGTGACCTTAAGTTTCTAGTATACACCTTTAATGTCTATTCAAACTGAGCTGATGTAGCAGACGTATCATATGATGCTCATGTATTAAAATTTGAATGCTTTAAACTGTGTTTCCCCAACACTGGCTCTGGAAGTCCACCGTCCCGTAGATTTTAGTGCTCACTCTGCATTAACACGCTCATTCAACTGAGTAAGGTTCTTTAAAGGTCTATTAAAGTGGACTCAAAAAAAACACTAAATCTGCAGGGTAGTTGGCCTCCAGAACCAGGGTTTGGCCATATAATATAGTTCAAACTTTCAAATAATCTTGACGGACTATAACGCAATGAGGCTGAATGGAAGATTACCCAGCAATTCAGTGTGGATGTACCGAACCCAGTAGGTGCCTCCTTTCTGTTGCCAGTCACACTGCACATTCAGATCATGCAGGCCATCTCTGTCTAACTTTATCACTTTGCCAACATCCCCTTCATACACTTCTTCATATGTCCTGCAACACTTCACCATCATTCCAACCTAAAAAATACACATAACACACATGATATGAGCTCAACATGCAACACAAAATCCTATAACAAAACTTAAAACACATAATCAGTCTAATAAGGTTGAGCCAGATACCAGAATGTAAAGTCAGTCATCTATGTGCTTGCTTACCTGAATGTTTTCCCTTACATATACAGCATAGTCGTCATTACTCTGAAAATCAGACCTCTTCTTAAACGTCTGGCTCTCAGTGACCACAGCACCAGGAGGCTTGAGATAAAGAAGGGTCAATATGAAACAACAGTCAGAGTAAGACACACTGAGTTGTTGTCTTTCTTAGACGTGCATATGTATGAGTACATACCACCGGAAAAGCTGCTTCTGGCTCCTCCAGTTCCTCCAGCACTTCCTCATCTGAGTATTCATCAGACACTGTGTCTGCATCAGACAGCTCTGTGACGTGTACATCAGGGTGGTCCAACAGCCAGCCCACCAGTGCCTCTACACCTGAGGCCCAAACACAAAACAGAAGACGCTATAGAAATTCATTGAATTACATAATATTTAAAGGAACAGTTCAGGGTTAAACAACTTAAATCCACACAAGCAGTTATAATGCACACATCTAATGTCACTGTTCCTGATTACATAACTAACACATTAATACTGTGTTAGAAGTGCTAAGGCAGTCCACAATTAACCAAGAACATATGTTAGGCATCTTAGAAGAATTAATCTGCATAAGACAATGTTTCACACAGCACAAGTTTCTATGATAGAACCGTGCTACCTGGAACACCAGAGACGCTCCCTGTAGTTCCAGATAGGGATTTGAGGGCAAACTCAATGTTCTTCCTCTGGAAACCCATCTCCATGAGCTGCAGTACTATGGGTGCTGGGGGCACAGGGGAGGTCTTGTGTTTCTTCTGCTTGGGAGGACGCACATGCTGTACAGTGACTGGTGTAGTGGCCTCACTCGAACTGCTTTCCTCAAACAGCGGAGATGAAGGGTGAGTGGACTCCACTGCCAGGAACTGACACACAGCCAGTGCCGCTGCCTACACATGCCAATATGAACAATCCAATTTGGTTTCAATTATCCAGTGAAATTAAATGACTACCAATGAAATGAAATGAATTGTTTTAATCTTTACAGAACACAAACCAATCATTCTGACATAAAATGTTATAAAGTGTGTTGCACTGACCTCAAGCTCTTGCCTATCAAAGATTGCTTTAATGGGTGAAGGTTGAGTTGCAGCAGAGAGAAGCTGCTGGAGCAGGATAAGGGGCGGCAGAGGACCTTCAGGAGATAAATCACCTACATCGGGAGATGATACACTCTGCTCCTCTACACACACACACACACACACACACACACACACACACACACACACACACACACACACACACACACAC
>JBBIGA010000106.1:15377006-15397798 GCA_037576975.1 Alestes dentex | reverse complement strand
CACACACGCACACACACGCACACACACGCACACACACGCACACACACGCACACACACGCACACACACGCACACACACTTTTAAACACACAATAATGATGAAATCACTAATTGCTTTTTGGAAACATACAGCTACTGTTTAAACTTCCTGTAATCCTGACTGAACACAAGATATGTGTACTCCCATTTCATATACCTAGAATAGTGTTTCCAGTAAGAGACTGAGCCTGAAAGTCCTTGATGTCATAGACTTTCCCATCAATGACTGTCCAAAAGCCACCATCTTTATTGTGGTTCTCCAGGTCAGCTTTGCGGATGAGTGAAACCTCTTCATTGTTCTTTGAGCTCGGTCCATTGAAGAAAGACCCTGCAAAAATATTCATATTAATTTTAACACCAGACTCTGGAAATTACAATACGTTTACTTACCCTACATAAGAAGAGCAAGAATGCAATGAATGTTTCCAATTACCCATGAGGCCAGGCCAGGCCAGGTCTTCACTGTCATCCCTCTCATGGCCTGGGGCGAGGTGGTTAAAGCGGTCCAAATGTTCCAGCAACCCAGCCAGCAGAGGGATAGACCCAGTCTCCTGCATCAGGCCTGCATCCAGGGTCAGCAGCAGCACAATGGACACCACAAGTTCTGGGAGCAACACGCCTACGGGAACAGAGGCAGATAGTGCAGTTACCAAAAACAACCTTACTAATGACAAATACACACTCAGAAGCTCTAATACCATTAAAGTTTGGAATCACATCAATAACACAATTTCCATCAAATTAACTCTGCATGTCAACCTTCAGCCTTAACTCAATTTTAATTGTCAATTTTAATTGTCAGTCACAAACATCCAATAAGTGCAATAGTGGTTGCAAAGACTAATCAATGACTTTATAAATCATTGTTATATATGTTAGTTTGCTGCTCTATTATCTCATATAGAATGAAACAAGGTAGATTCATATATTATATAGTAAATACATTTCTCAGATTTCATGCAGTGTACAAGTATCCAACAGGTGAGCATACATGCCACAGTACAGTGACGTGTAGAAGAAGTGCTAGGTCACGTTATTTCTCATGTTGTTGTTGACTACTGACTGACTAGGAAAAGACACAAATTTATTTCTGTAACTATTCAATATTTAAAGAATTTTGGAAACAAGAAGCTATTTAAATCAAATAAATCAAATTACAATTTGCCTGCAATCATCACTTTTTAAGGGATTCAATACTATCTAGACAAAAAACACTTCTGATGGCAAAGTAAATACAAGACACTGTTTTGTTTGAAAAAAGTAATAAAAAGGTTTAAACGTGGGTCATTATGAGATCAGTCATACCTGTAAGGTCTCCCTCAATGACGCGAAACACCTCAGCAAAATGGCGGTGACTGTTGAAAGCTATGCTTGTGGCAACAGGCAGGATGTCCCCAATGTGTGTACAAAGCAAGGCAATGTACTTCTTCAACAAAGAGCCCACCCCTAGAATTTCAGGGTGGGTCAAAGCTGAAACACAGAGAAACCCCCTTTTAATGACAAATAACACCTACTCACAGTCTAGTCAAAATAACTATGAATCCAAACAGATCTATTGTTAGTTAAAGCCAGGAGGCACAGAAGTCAAGCCTTATGTAACACTGTTCTGCTCTGTATGTGTGTGTGTGTGTGTATGCACACGTGATACTCACTGTATCCCCCTACTCCAACAGTGCCATGGACTCCCACATAGAGTTTGCAGACCAGTAGTCTCTGAAAACGAAGTAGCAGGTCCAAGGAAGCAGAGCGCTCTTTACTCACCTGCTCTGCATCCTGACAGTTTGAAATGCGCCGTGCCACATCTTTCAAACGTGCTATAGTCTGTGATGCAATATTCCTATACACAAAAGTAATGGGGGGAAAATAATAATAAAAAGCTTACTGAGTGGAAATCCAGATTCCTCTCATTTTCAGCTGAGTGCATTTCAATTCAGTTAATTTATGTATGTAGTCAATATGATCTATATGAAAAACAAAAAGTTATTCATATAACCACTATTCCCTGAAGAAGCTGACCAAGGTACAACACATATTGTATCTTACGTTCCCAAAAAGACATAACACTACACCCAGCCACTTACAGAGGGAGTTCAGTACCTGAGAAGCTGCTGGACCAGCTGGACCAGTGGTAAGCTCTGCTTGCTTGCCGACTCATAGATGCCTGTGTTGATGAGGTCTTTATCCAGGGTAGTACGGCAACGGTGCAATGTTGAGGCGTTGGCCTCCTGCTCATCAATCTCTTTCTCTTTCTGTGCCTCCTTCTTAGCCTCAATATCCTAACAGACAAAAAGACACATTGTTTTTCATAAAGCAAAAAAAAAACAACACTTTTGTACTAAGGTGGTAAAAACTAATAACAAATGCCTCACTGATGAAGCAATGTATTATGACCCCTCAGAAACTGAGAAAACAACTACCTTATAACAAATGTGCATGTCAAGATCTGGGGTATATTAGAAGATATGCTAACATTCAGCACACAAGATGCATGTGCTAGACCCAGGAGAATTGGACAGACATAAAGACCTGACACAGGGCAAAATTATTATGGCAAACATCTTAACAATCTATTGATCCCCGTGGTGACGGGTTAGGGGTGTTGCCGGTCAGCAGTATTTATGGACAGAGGAAGGACAAACCACCAGTTAGGATATGGACAAACCACCTGCTAGCTTGGACTCGTCCAAACACAAGACACCTACCAACAATACAATGGGAGGGTAAAAGCTAGCACATGCTAGATAGCTCATATTTTTAAACCAGTGATAAACAATTTTGCTTAATCAGCCGACAGATACTTATGCTGGCTGGCATTGTTCTGAGTGATCTCTAACCACCAAGAGACAAAGCCAGCTGAAATCACTTGGACTCCCAGTCGCAGATGGCTGTGGCAACATGGGAGCTCAAACTCACAATCTTGATGCTTAGACAGCACCACAACTTGGAAGCCTAGTCACCAGACTATCAGTGCTGGTTACAGGAATAATGTGTAAATATATACTGCATTGTACCCTGATAATCTTCAGGCTGCAAAGCAGCAGATCAGTTAGAAAGGCCATGGTAACCCTTAACCACTGTCAAAAGTACATAAAATGGGCATGTGAGCATTGCTACATGTGCATCATTCACCTTGTGAAGCAATGGCATCAGGAGGTGGAAAAAAGTGCAGGAGGAGGGAGTGTGATGCTCTGTATCTGTTGGGAAACACTGGGTCTGTAAAATGATTTGCTGGTAACGACTTGGGGCCAGACACAACAGCGCATGTCTGGGAGTCTTGACTCTACACTTCGGTGGGTTAGAGCATATTAGCATAATAGGTAGGTGGTCATAAAGTTTTGGCCCATTTATAGCTACACTCCATCAAGGCAGACGTGAGGTATATGAATGTATATGAATAAGTGATGAAATGGCTGCTGAATAATACACACTGACCTGGATCTCAGCTGTAATAGCAGCATTCAAAGCAGATTCCAGCCCTCCATCTGCCATTAGACTGCTAACCAGCAGGTCAATCATAAAGCGTCGACCTGGACTCACACTCATCTCGTTACCAGACGCTGAAACACACACAGAAATAAACGCATACATTAATTTTACTCTATTCTCCATCTGGAGCCCTTTTTCTGTTATATTTACTCTAATTTACAAAACTGTTGACAATTATGTTACAGTGGACACATTATTAAAGAACTCCAAAATCTAAACAAATTATTGGTACAAAAAGAAAAAGAGCTGAAGATGATAGAAGAAAGGATGGAGCAACAAGTTTATTCTTTACTGCAGAATAACCTCTGAGACCACAGACCAGCTCTGTGTGTGATGTAACTGGTGTATGTGATGTAACAGCTCTGTGTGTGTGTGAGGTAATAGCAAGTGGACTGACGCCCTAGCCAACAGTGAGACAGACCTGCATTGGGCAGCAGTGAGGACAGGGCTCGAGCTCTTTCCTCCGCAGTGGGCAGTAGCACTGACCAGCCACTCTGGAGCACAGCTTGTGCAGCTGCCTGGACGGTGTTCAGTACCCCGGCGTTGCTGGCCAGCGTCACCACCGTCTGCTTGAGGTTGTTGAGCAGGCTGCTGCCCAGCCCCAGTCCTAGCTCCTCTGGGTCCACCTGATTACTTATAGCTGCATGGAGCTGTAAGCCAGGACAGGAAACAATGACAAGGTTAAAAAAAAAAACTTGAAGCAAAGCAAACCAGCGGCTATCATCATAAAAGCTAACATTTATGATAAATTAGGATATCTATTATCAGGTGAAATGTATACCATAAAGCTAGGCAATCTTATGACACATTTCTTCATGTCATTCAGCAACAATCATGATGATAAACATTGTTTAATGCTCTACTAATAGGGCTACAAACAGCATATGCAACAACGTCTTGAGAGCTAAAATTTCAGATTTGTGCTAGTGTACAATGATTATGAGGCTGTTTTGGTGCCCATCTGATCATTTTTTAAAAGTAAACCCCCACTTTCACATGGATCAGCAGTCGCGGTTTCAGTCCAACGCGGATTGTTTCTGAGAACCGAACTAATAATTGTTCGCTGAAACCCCCGCACCAACACGAAAACTGCAGATATACCCTTATTTTTACCCTTTTTTTTTTTAACTTTTGTGACGTCTGGCCTCGTCACACCCCCATGTCCTTGTGCTGTGCTGCCAAGCACCGCGCCCAAACATAAACCCTGCATGAGGACGAGGGGGCGTGGCGGACGAGGTCCAGACGTCACAGCTTTTTGCATGGCAATATATAAATGTTCATACTATTAAGTGCTAGATTATTAAGAAAAGTATAATTTACAAATTTTGTAACAAAGTGTTTTGGGAGAATATCTGAGGCATATTTAGGGTTTACACTATAAAAATAGGCATTTTTAGCCATTTTTTTACCACATCACAACAACGCGTTTTTTCACTGTACGCGGATGCTCTTGGAACGTAACCCCCGCAAAAAGCGGGGGTTTACTGTACATGCTTTTGGGTGCAATGAGTTAAACACCTTCAGTCTGGCCTTCAAAGACACCTGCATGTCCAGTCTGACCTTCAAGGCCTCCTAACATAGTAAGGCATTGTACCATCTTCAACTTAAGGGACTGTTGGGGGCTTTCCACCCCCCTTTACAGCCTCTGAGGGAGACAGTTCACTGAGTTCAAACTCTACTGTACAATGCATGAGTTTAGACTCTAATTGTAGGGGATGTTACATTAAAACCCAAATAATTCTACCATGCCAATCACCGTCGATCAGTAAAATACCCCTTCAGTAAAAAGACTGTCTTTGAGATGGATTAGATAGAGGAGATGGACAGTACTTCTTTGGTCCGCAAAAGGAAATTTCCAGCAACCGTCACAAACAGCAATGATAAAAGATATATATAGCTCACAAAAACACACAAAATGAATTATCTAATACATACAGACACAAAAGTGAATAAAAGTAGAATAAAAATAGTGTAACACTTAAGGCAAGATACTGCTATTAGCATGCCAAAGTCTCAAATCGCTGTCTTTAAATCACTGCGAAACTAGGGCATGCAAATTCATCTGCCAGCAGGATCTGACCGAATCATGTGCTGGCATGACCAACTGAAAAAGTGGAACAGTTAGTGGAAAAGTAAGCTTGAAGCTCTGAAATCTAAATACAATTTTAAACCCAGAAGAAAACAAGCTTATTAGAAAACATCACAGCTCATTAAAAAACAGCTTATTAAAAACAAATCAAAATCTCTTTATGCAACAAAATATTCAAAAACACGAATCATTTATATTGGGACCTAACCTTTAAATAACTACTTATTACATACCTACAAGTTCTTGGGTATCCATAGACTGTGACTGACCTGTAGTCTGAGCAGATTGAGCGTGGCCACCACCATACACTCTTTCTCCTGAGGTGGTGGCCAGTCCGAGGTCCCATCCATGCCTTCGCTGACCTGCCGTAGCAGTAGATCCAGCTGCTCAAAAGTCATGGGAGACACATCCACCACGAAGGGAACACGTAGCCCTACTGACCATTCCGAGCAAGAAGACCATGCAAAACTCTGAGAGAGACAAAGAGCCAAGTAAACTTCCATATATATGCCAGAGCACTAACTCAGACACAAGTAGTAATTTGATCAACAGCACTGTGATAAATTCACTATAACAATATTCATAATTTTTTTTCACTATGCAGTTGTGCAACACCCATTCATGATTAAATGTATTTAAATTACTGTTTTAGTGTAGAAGGGGCAAGACTATGTTTTTTTCCATTTCAAAAGACTAGAAATGTGTAGAATGATGCTCAAATTCCACACTCAAGACTACAAGTAACACCAGACAGATAAGACTGCAGTACCTGGCCTGGGCCACAAGAGATGCCCACTATGTGTTTGGAGTTGAGGCCTGGCAGAGCTTTGGGCTGCTTCTTGTTTGAGAAGAGAGTGTCAAAGTGCTGTAGTTTATCGTTACTTCCCCAGCTGTGCACCTCTCCGTCCTCGGTAAGTGCCAGGCAGTGCGTAGAGCCCACTGCTATATCCACCACCTTTTTCCCTGAGGTTGTAGAGGAATACACACATGAGCAGAATACATAATAGGGTGGTCATAAAAGACTACCTTACTTATTTTACAACATAAATCTGTAAATACTTACCTTGTAGGCTGTCCAACAGTTTTGGGTAGCGGACATGCTCATCAGTGCCATGGCCAAGACGCTGGTTGTCTCCTTTGCCCCAGGTATACACCTGTCCATCTTTAGTAAGAGCCACTGAGAACTGACTGCCACAGCACACCTTCACAATGTCCAAATCTTGCAGCTTTTCCACCAGCTTTGGACTCTTACAGCCATCACTGCCTCCACGGCCCAGCTTCCCATAGTCCCCATCCCCCCATGACCAAACCTGACCTAGAGAGAGAGAGAGAGAGAGAGAGAGAGAGAGAGAGAGAGAGAGAGAGAGAGAGAGAGAGAGAGAGAGAGAGAGACAAGGAATTACTTCACAATTCTGATTACCACAGTTATCAGGCAAGGTCATTCCCATATTAAGAAGGATCCCTGAACCCCCCAAAAAAGAAGAAAAAGCATTTATAAAGAACAAGGTCTTCCTCCTACCATTCTCTGTTACAGCCAGTGTCTGTGCATCTCCACTTCCACATGCCACATCTATTACCTTCAGCCCTTTTAGAGCAGTCACCAGCATTGGAGTGGTCTGGTCCTCACTGGAACCTTAAAATCACAGGAATGTCCAGTTACCAAAGGCAAGAAACAAACAAAAAAATGTAGTTTGAAAAATGTTATGGAGCAAAAGATATAGTCTGGTAGAAGACGGCCATTACCATGCCCCAGCCGGCCATAGTTTCCTCGTCCCCATGTATACAATTCACCATCTGCTGTGATGGCAGCACTGTAGGTACTGCCACACGCTATATGCACCACATGCTTCCCAGCCTGCTTCCCACAGAATGAAGCAATCATGGTCGGCTCTTCCAAGTACCTGCACAACAAAAAGAAGTACTGTGGTTACCAAATGATAAGGATTTATGTAACATTTACATGTACAATGAGAATTACTAGAGACTGTTCAAAGTGCACCATTGTAAGGAGGGAGAAAGAAGAAGGAAAAAAAAAGCGCTGTCTGTGTAAGGACAGTCTAGTAAAAGGACATTCTGGCAGGCATGCAGCAGCAGAAAACTTTACAATTGTTATGCTGAGAATTTTATTCGAATGTGGCACCTAATAAGCATTTATTACTTAATAGACAATAAATAATGGGGTTAAAAAAAAATCATAAAAAGTGTGACTTAAATTCCAAATCTTAGTAAATCTGCAGATCTCAATTATATATACATTTTGGACGACAAAGATCTCTGGCTAGATGAAAGCAATGTAACAAATCTCAAATCTTTCTGCAATTTTTATTGTTGAAACCAATATAACACAAGATAGGACTGCTGGTAAAGTTGTTATGGAGGTTCTTACGTGGTGTCTCCGTGTCCTAGACGCCCACCATCCCCGCAACCCCAGGAAAAAACCTCGCCATTGGCAGAGAGCGCCAGGTAGTGCTGCCCTTCTGGGTGAGCTGCCACCTTCACTATCTTCCTGGATGAGAGCCCATGGACCAGCATAGGGGACTAAAAGACAAGTGCTTGGTTAAATTATCAGCACTACAGAACACATATCAGTCATGAAAGATGGAAAATAGTCCATACTTTATTCCTGCTGTGAAACCACAGTATGAAACCATAATATAGATCCTGGCTAAAATTCTGTACAGAGAAGAGGCACTTACCAGGGTGGTGCTTTTGTAATTCTGGGTGTAGACAGCACCAGAGATGGACAGGATGAGAAAACCCTTCTCTGAGCACACTATTTGGGTTACGCCCAAGTTGGACAGAGCCTTACACTGGATTGGTCCATTCACATTGGCATACACCTTCCATCCCAATAGACCCCAGCCAATTACCTCCTGCAATGTACCCTAAAAGTATAAAAAATGTATATATAAAAAATATATAGTTTTTAGTGCTGCATTCAGAAATCTCCAAACCTACTATACTGGAGATAATGGGAAAGGCTAAAATCTGGATTCAGACTATTATTCAGTAAGACTTTCGTACATAGGTGAATGCATGCATTACATATTTTACACAAAACCCTATAGACCAACATATTTCATATTTCAGCAAGTCAAATGTGCCAAACAGGGTTCCTTCCAAGCAATTCTGCATTATTTTAACTTTGCTAAACATGACTAACTTTTTAGTCAACATGGCTAACTCATTATTCAAGGGCCAAAAACTTTTAATGTTTAAAAAATGCTATTTTCTGCAGAGCTGTAGCCTAGGATTCTGAAGCAAAGTTTCTCTTCCAGAAATATTTTAATCCTCATCTATAGGTTAAAAAGAAGAGGTTTGCTTAGCAGTTATTCATTTGCTATGCAACAGTGTCATTATCCACAGATCAGTATGTATATTTAAATGATGCATCTTCAGTATCTTGAGATATTATGCTTTGGTGCAAAGGCTGATTAATAGTTTTCCAAACAAGAAATTCCCAATAAAGGGGTAGTATAGGCAGAAATACATTAACAATCCCAATTACCTGTACAGGGCCATGATCCTCCAACAGAGCAGACATAGAGAGAACACAGTTAGTCACGCACAAGTATTTAACTTACATGTATGCTAAAAGATCATCAACAAGGCTGAAAAGGCAGTTGGGAAAGGTTAAGTGGGCAATGCAACATTAAACCTAGCTTATTAGAATATGTTTTGAGTTTTTTTAAGCTTTTTTTTAGAACAGTTTTGACCTTTCTCTAGCCTAAACTGGAACAATGTAATGTGTCATTACTGAGCATCTGAGTCAAAAGCTTAGCAAACAAACAGAGCATTAAATATCATGGCAGGTACCTTGCTGGAGGTGGGCGAACTGCACTGCGGAGGGCTACAGGGGACAGCCAGGCGGTCCAGGTGGGCCATTATGACTACAGCTGTCTGTCGAAGATCGATGGCCAGGTCATTGTCTTGAGGCAGGGTCAGGTAGCGCAGGAAACTCTCATTTGGGCTCAGTGGAGCAGAAAGAATCTGAGGGAAGGGAAATGTTTGTAAATTATTTTCACGAGGGCTGTAAATACTAGCAGAAATTCAAAAGACTTCTATATAATAAGAACATATACTGTCAATGTTTCGAAGCACCATTCTTCCACCACAACGCTTCTTTTCATTTTTATTGATATCACTGACTTCAGTCATCTCCACAATTCATTCGAAATTCAAATATTCTGTTTGAGTTAACACTTCCAATTACAGCAAAAGTTGTTGTTTTCCAAAGACAGTAGCACAAAATATATGTTCTATATGTATATTTATGCAAGTCATAGTGCAGAGGTCCCCAACCACCAGGCCGTGGACCGGTATCAGTCCGTGTGTCTTTTGGCACCGGGTCGCACAGAGAGATCTTTTATTTTGAGGAAGAAAAAAAAAAAACAAACAAATGCTTGTCTCAGTCACATAATAGGTACATCAAAAATAGGTACAGCCCACAAGCTAGCAAAAATGAGTAAAAAACAAACACACTTTGTTTTTAGAAAATACTGTTCTACATGAAACTGGTCCCATGGGTTTTTTCCCCTTTCAGAAATGTGTACAAAACCTACTTGTTTGGTAACAGTTGGTAACTGAGTGAAGAAGTGAGTTATAAGCCAGTTTAATGAGGTGTTTTGCCTTTAAAACATGACTCACTTCAACCTCCTCTTCAGGGACAGGCTCCTCCTTGCTACTGTGGATACTGTGAAAGCGTTGCAGAAGTGGCAGTAGGGGGGCACTGGTGCCCTGACTGGAACGTTCATTATCCATCTCTCTGGTGCCACTATCCCACAGCCTCAGCAGCAGAAGAACCGCCGACAGCAGCTGACTAGAGGCCACAAAACAAAGGAAATGGTACAGTACACAGAAGTATTTATCAGCTAAGCATTTAGCAGTTACCTACTTCTGTAATTATAACTCCTTCGACAGCAGCCTTGCTGCTCAGTTAATAATCTTATGACACATTATTCGCTACCATTCAGCTACTATTATTTAGCAATTACAAATGTGTAATTACTATAAAATACTATATTACTATAAAACTAATATTTAAGGTATGCTGGTATGCGAACAAACAACTGAAGTGCAGGCCCACGCATGGGTCTCGTAAAGACTTAAGTCGTCCATTCAAATAGAAAGCACGTATCTGTTTATGGTGTGTACTAGTGATGCACCAATCCACTTTTTTTTCAGTCACAATCTGATTTTGATTCTTGAATCTGAATATCTGTTGTTGCCTGCACCACAGCTCCTTTTTCTTGAGTGTTATTACTATCATTTTTGTCATCATTTGTATTGTTAAGGTTACATTAGGCTGTAGAAAAACACGGTACTACTTTATTTTAAAAAATGTAAGTTGAATTTATCCCCAAGGTATTTATCTGAGTATAGTTTAGGATAGCAGCATAGCTGGCTTCACATACAAACTGGTCTATGGGCATAAATTGCTACAATAATGTTTTAAAAAACAAAATTCAAATGCACAGCAATGCATTATCAACCAAGAGTAAGTAGATTTTTATAAATGAGTTCAAAACCAATGTGAATATTTGAAATGAACCCTATCAAAAAACCCAATAATGTATGTGTTGGCTTCTTAAACATGAGCAGGACAGATCAAGCAGGGCTATATGGTCATACAGCAGCAATAAATGTAAAGAAACAACAGCACCACTGAAGTTGAAGAGGATGTGGAGCAAAGGGACCTGGGTTATTACTTTTTTTGGCTTTGACTACAGCTTGTCTCATGACTGCTAATAGGAAAAGCAGGATGTGTAAAATACTGGGCAAATTGGAAATGGAGCAAAGTGCCACAGTTTTACTGATTTGGCCGGTGTGGAGGTTCTCACCATTACGAAGAACCTCCAGACTGTCTACTACGCAGCCAACCAGATGAAGGAAAAAGTACAGGAGTTTCAAGGCCTTCAAATATTTCATGTGCAACTGGCCCCACAACAAAACCAAAGCAGTACTGGACCAGCATTGTTTTTTACACTGCTATTACTACGTCAGCATGAACATGGATGCACAACTGAATTCATGCTGCTAGCTGGCATGGCAAGAGGTAATCTCCCCCAACAGTTAGCTGGTTTGATATCTCCTGCACAAAAAAACAGCCAAGTTACAACTAGTTCACTAATAGTTAGTTAACTAATAGTGCTAAATATATTGTATTTTTATTCTGGTCTGCAACTATTTAGTCAGCAAAATGTCACTAGCCTTACATTAGCCTTATCTTTCATGAAGTAAACACTATATATGACCCATGTCTACTGCCATTTCTCTAAGAGATTTCATCATTTCCCCTTTTGTGTACCAGTGCTTTCGGACTCAGAAGTATCCATTGTATTTTTCCCCTCAACTTGACTGGTTGGAACAGTGGTTCTTGTAGCAAGAACCACATTCACCACTTGTCCTTCATCTGGAAAGTGTCAAATGCAAAGAACCTATAGAAACTGGACCAGTAACATCAGTCCAATATCCAACAATTCAATTAGTGACTTAGTTGAGGGACCTCAAACAAGTAAAAACTGTACCTGCAATGGTCCTGTTTGAAATACATAAGGCATGTAAACCCTTACAACTTGAGAGGTGAAATTTGTGAAAGAAAATAAGATGCAGTGTGTACCTGAGCGTGCCCCTCTGAACAGCCAGCTCAAGTAGAATTGCAAGGGCCAGGTGCTGGTCCTGCAAGGGAATGCTGCTTGGGGTCTTGCTACTGCCACCTCCGTGCACATCACTGCTCCAAAGGCAAAGCAACACTTCAGAAATTCTCAAACTGTCTCATTACAGAAAAATGCTGAATGCATGTTAACAGTTTATATTTACAGGTGAAATCTGATGAGACAGTTTCATAAAAAAATAAAATAAAAAATAAAAAAACTCAGATCTGTTTTATCACACATTTGTCACCATATAATGAAGTAACTAACCTGAGGAATTTAGTAGCTCTCTCAACAACCTCCAGCCAGACAGATGACACTGTACCCTCATCAAATAGAGTGGCCTCTGGAAGAGCACGCAGAGCATCTAGAGACTCCTGCAGCAACTCACTGCACAGGTCTGCATCATCACCTATAACACACATAATACAGGTTTAGAGTTAGCAGTAGGCCAAAATGATAATCACGATTATTTTTATCAATATTAAAATCACGATTATTAATCACAATTACTCATTTTTTTAGGTAAAACTCATTTTTATTGCACTTTCTGTTTTAAACAAACTATAAGTGAACAAGGCTTTTAGTTCAAAATAAAACCTCAAAAATAACTCAAATAATAAAACAAAATTTACCCAAGAGAAAGGGCTAACAAAAAATAAATATGCAATTGCAGAGTGCAATCACAAAGTGCAAACAAATGAAAAAAAAAAAAAAAAAAGAAGTCTATGCAGAAAAGGCACATACTACAAGGAACAGGAACATACAGGCCTACAGATTTTTGGCGAAAAATACCAGCCTGTCAACATTTTCTAGCTTAAGAGATAACCGAAGGCAGTATGGGCTGCCATTTGTAAAAACAGCTTAACAAATTTAGAGGTGTCATTTTTTCATAATTTATCGCAATTTTCACACATTTAAAGCTAAATGTGTTAAAAAAAAAACTCAATGTTGCACTCTAAATCTAAATGTTGCACTTTTACAAACGGCGAGATATACTAATTGGCCACGCCCCGTGATTACAATTGGCTGTTACTTAGCAGGGGGCTGGACTGCGTGCTGTGATATTCCCTCACCGACATGGAGGATTTGCTTTAAAATATCTCAAATCTAAATGTTAAATATGAAAAATATCTCTCGCACTCTAAAAGCGAAACTTCACAGACCCCTCGTTTGCCATAATAGCCCCGAAGATCCGGAGTTATTACCCAAAAACTATTCACCTCAGACAAAAGTAACAGGACAACCAGGCGTCGTGAACGGTTTTCGGCTAATAACTCTGGATCTTCGGGGGCTATTATGGCAAACGAGGGGTCTTTGGAAAGGTCTCATTGAGCCCTATCTAACTGTAAAGTTTCACATTTAGAGTGCGAGAGATATTTTTCATAACTGTGAAGTTTCACTGAGATTGGTGGTTGCCCTAAACCTTGAGCACGTTCCGTGGGGGACTAAAGTATTGGGACACCCGGTTGAGGTGAATGGTTTTTGGCTAAACCCCTGGTGGTTGGCTGACTATTAGTTAAGAAAGTGCTTGATTTGATATGCAGCAGAGCCCGCTCTTCAAATGTTAATATCACAACGATCATCTTAATTTAATCTTGGCAGCCAAAATCATGATCGTGATTAGAATTCAATTAATTGTGCAGCCCTAGTTAGCAGTGATTATTTGTTAACCACAAACAAATTCAAACCCATAAGTTAATGTATTAAGGAATCACCTAGGTTTATGCGACACTGCCAAGAAAGCACATATCTGTGAAAGCATGTATCTCTAGTGTATTGTTCACTAAAGAAAAATTAGAAAAAATTTTATTGGATTAATATTACAATAAATGCTGTATCTGTGCATTACAAGTTTGGACTGCAAGATATCAACAGCACAATACTGTCAGCATGTTTCATCACAACCATGGCTAAAAGTATATCCTGCCTGAAACATTTTTTCCATCTTTCTAGTTTCTAGTGTCCCCCTGTTGTGTGTTTCTCTCATTTTCTCGATCTCTGTGTGTAGCTCAGGTTACAGAGCAGCTCTCCATTCACAGCCAGAGCAGCTGGTCTCACTCATTCCCAAAGGACACCAACAGATTGGGCAATTCTGCTCTCAACAAGCCATCAGTCCACTGGATTGCATCGCTTTTCGAATCCACAGCTGATGCTCAGACTCCCAGTAAAATGCTTTCCAGTCTGAACCTGATGAAAACAGTTTCGAGCAAGGACGTTTATGTGAGGAGTGAGCTGTACACAAAGCATCTAGTCAGATTCTCTGTGTATTTTCTGTAGAGGACACACAATCCAATAAAGAGAAGATTTGTACCAATCTCCAGCGGCAAATGGTAACTTACTTCAAAACACATGAGAGTCTATTACAATTTTATTAAAGGCCCCTTTAACATATCCAGAATCAATGCCGAAAAGTCATTGGGCGTTTTCCACTGCCACATGTTATACAGCTTCAAATCCTTTAATTCGATTCCAGTAATTCCATGAACGTTGTACCCTTACTACAGAGAAACAATTTCAGTTTGACTATCACAGTTTGATGATACTTCAACTTGGCAGAGTGTTTGAATTGGGCTGTGTAAGGCACACTGATCCCATAACTATGGGAGGATTAAACAGTAAGAGCCCTGTTACATAATGCACAAAAACTCAAAGCCGCTTTGTATTTCACATCACTGAGAAGTGTTTACGAATATGTGACTGGTGTAATAAATTAGGGCACTAGAAGACTAAGACACCGTTTCATAAGTTAGCTTTCGAAGCATTAGATTCGAGATAGAGTATTTACTGAGGTAAAAGAAATTTGGGCCAAAACAATACCTGCCAAAGTTGGGCCAAAAGAACAAAAACTGATCTATCTGTATTGTTCTAAACACACGTTACATAGTCCAGAGTACCTCCTAATTAGAGTTAAGCTGTTTCATAAACACTTCGTGTTAGAAGGTGTATAAAATCTGCACAGAGTCTGAACCTCATCCCTACTGAACACTTTCGGGTTGACTTAGATCATCAACTGAGAGCCAGGCCTTCTTGTCCTATAAATGAGCAGACATGCCTGAACTCACACATGCTCTTTCAACTGAATGAGCACACATACTCAAGACTCACTCCACAACTATGTGGAATGTCTTCTCAGAAAAGTGAAGGATTCTTCACCCTGTTAAACCTTCAGTCTGTATGTGAGTGAATGAGAATTGTAGTATAGTTTAGGATAATTCACAACCCTGCAAGTGGTGATGGTGGTGAAAATGAAAGCTAATTTCTCCCAGCTGTTACTCACCAGACCTCCAGGCCCTACGGAGAAATGCAAAGGCAAAAGAAAGAGCTGCCCTTGACCCAACTCGAGCCAATCCCTCCACTCCCTTACTGACAGGACGAGTACTATAGAAAGAGATAGCACAGAAAACTTTGACATATTAATGCAATATATACATATATATATATATATATTAGGCCAGCTTACAAAAGTCTTGGCTCTAAAATCATAAACACCACCCATTTTCACTGACCAGTACCCTTTTCACGTACCTTTTGTTATCCACAGTGGGCAGTGGGGGGCTGGGTGGACTCTTCCACCGAACTTTGTACTTCTCCTCCATCATGCTGTGAGTGAGAGAGATGAGGTAGCGCTCCAGGATAAGCAGCCGCTGGCTCAGACGCCGCGCAGACAGAGTGCTTTTCGCTGTCTGTGCAGCCAGTTTCTGTTGGTCATCCACCAGCACCGAGAGACAATCCTTCAGCTCCATCTCGTCTGAGAGGGGGGGAAAAAAAGGACAAAAGATTTGCATGTGTTATGTGTTAAGACACAGTACAGAGAGACAAACAAAAAAGTGACCAACAAAAAGGGACATAAGTTTCATGACTCTCCCAAAGAAAATCAACAAAATAAATACAACGAACTATAACTATTTTTTAGTATGTATTGCAGTCACAACTTTATCTGTTAGAAAAAAAAAACAGTATTTGTGCCTGACGCAACTGGAACACCTAGATCCTGCATGTGAAGGGACACAATTGCTTCAAAGTCTTCTGCCATTTGTTTATATTTTATGTTGCACAGTATGGCTGGAGAAATATTTGACCATGCTATGCTCTTTGATGCTGGGATCATCATTCCCACAACAAACAAGAAATATCAGTTTAGTGACAAACACATTCCTAACAATATTCAAACCTACAGTGCATAAAACCACTGCAAATCACTGAAAGAAGGCAGTGGTTTACTGATTATTGTCCTGAGGGGGAATAGAAGACTGCAAGTTTCTTTACAAAGTCACCATAGAGCCAAATCAACCAGTTGCATTCATCTTGCAGGAATGGTTGGAGAGCAGCCTTGTACAACAGAAAAGCAAGACAGCAGAGTGAGTTAAAATAGCAGTTCCAAAACCCACTTAAGCCTTCTGCATGCCAGCCAGTATCTCAATCTGGATGTGCATACCACGTATCTGAGTGTATAGAGTGAGTGAGAGAGTGAATGTCGCAAACCAATCTATGACATTTTGGCATGTTACAAGTCATGAACAGCTGTGTCTCGTTGTTGTAAAAACATCATTACAATTCTCCTCCAGTTACACATCAGTTAATTCAAGTACGAATACAGTGGAACAGAATCCTACTGGAACACCTATTTAACTGTCACTGCTACCAGTTCTGTTTTCAGGTCAAATACACTGTACAACCCCATGACCCAAAAACTAAATTACGCAAGTTAAGATTGATAATAGTCTGACAGTTGTTGTGAAACTGAATTGTTTATGCTAAAAATAAAAAAGCCTAGCACTATCATAGCCATTCCTGATGGTCTTTTCAGACCATGTTGTGACAGAACTTTTTTTTCCTATAAGAATTCAACAGATACAACCCAAGAATGGCTCTTGTCCCAAAATGCAAATAATTTTCGATAATTTTATCAATCTGATTATTTTTCCCCCTCAGGATCAGGATAAAACAACTTCTTGGGGGGGGGGGGGGGGATAAATCACTTCAAAATATACCTTTCTGAGCATCTCGTGGATATAATCAGAATCAAAACACTTAACAAATGAAGGTTTTGTTTCAAAGAGAATGATTATTTGCTTTAATTTTTTTCAATGAAATACTGAATTAAATATCGTATGAAAAATATTAAACAATTTTTTCTGGGGTTTTTTTCATTGTGGTACCACTTGTTCTTTTCCAAACAGTCAGTGAAAAAACAAACATTGTGACAAGGTTTATTGCAACACAGACTCCATGTTGTGGTCAGTTTTTCCTAACATATTTACTAAACAAAAGATAAGCTTGTGCTGAAGGAATAGGAATAAGACTGGCATGTACTTTGAAGAAGGCTTCATGTCCAGAGTTTCTAAAAATTCGCACAATAGAGCAGCAGATTAAGAATCAAGTCACAGTCCTACAGCTGCATGTTTTTTTCTTTCCTCTGATGACAATGATCATCAATCATCAATCCAATAAATTAAAATTGTATCATTATATTGTTTATATTACATACAATTAATAGCCAGATATTATGGTCATGTTTTGGAACAGCATTAGAGTTTGTAATAATTTATAATTTATTCAAATAGAAGCGGGACACTCTAATGTACAAATGTCCTTAAAGTTAAGATTTGTATTCAAAGCTACTATGTTCATCCAGCAGGATATAAGGGGGGGGGGGCGCTGCAGCTTTAAATCCTGTATTGTGTAAGGGGTTTCCAATCATGTGGTGCTTTGTACCATGTGATGTATGCAGTGGGTACTGTCTTTCCATCAGCATGTTCTTATCAGCACCCAGCAGAAGAGTAGGCTACCCCACCCAGACCTGGCTGTAAACACACAGCCAGCACAGAGTCAACAGGGAAAATATAACCCCTCAGACAGTTTGTACAGTCACTCGAGCCCCCAGTGCTTCACGTGCCTGAGGCCAAAAGATCACTCACTCTCCCTATCGTTCTCTCTTTCTCTCACTCTCTCTCTCTCTCTCACACACACACACACACACACACACACACAGAACGCAATCAGTCCACAGTGCATGTTCTGACAGCATGGAACGCTGGGCCACATTTAGATGTCGCAAATCCATCTGCTCTACTCCATTACTGCTCTCTGCTCTGTAATGCCAAAGGTGGGAAACACATCAGCTGCAAACACTTACAAGGTTTGTACTGAGGTGCCGGTTTGAGGGGGATTTAAATGAAGAACAGAATGTGGGCAAACAAAATAACTGACTAAGGAAAAACTTCACGCCACTTGCTGGGTTCTTCAAATAGTTTTGAAAGCTTAGTTTTGAACACATTCTAAACAAATTATGAGTTTCCTTTTTGGAAATGTTGTCCTGTACTGTTAAGATTTACAACACAGTGTAAATATGTTTTCACGCAGAATGCAGTGTGCAAGGTTTGCTGGAGCAGCAGCATCTAGCTGTACTCCTTTGTCATCTAGTCACAGATCTAGTGGCTTCTAGCATCGTCACAGATTTTCTTTGATCTTTGAAAATCTAGATCCTTAATAAACAGATTTCTTCTATGAACTAAACTAACATTAGTTTGGGATGGTTCTACCTAAATAGGGTGCTGTACTCCTAAACATGGAGCAGTAGAAGACAGGAAGTTAGCGTTGATGGGTCTACCACCTTAAAAAATAACTAGAAGAAATACAGCAAATGATCTTCAAATCATTATACACATCAGTAGTTACCCTAATATGGATAGTTACAGACTTAGCTAGTTAATGTTCACTTAATGCTCACAATTTTATTTTTGAAGCTACCTCCTCATGGCTGCCCTAAATGCTATTTAACTGTGCTATTTTCTCTTCAAACATAAGGAAGGGCCTCTGAGTTAGCTTGGCATTTTAACTTAATAGTTACTGTGGGTGTTGCTTTAGTCTAGAGATTTATTCCAGAAAGTATCAAGCTTGCTTCCAATCACTCCCAGAGTTTGTCTGAACTGTTTCCATTTAGTGGGGCTGTGGCTGTACCAGCACTGCATTACTTGCCCAAACCTTCTCATCTACTGCAAGTTTAGCAACACTCTGATTGGTAAAGTATTACACTTTCTGTTCAATCACTAAACATATTTACTTATTTAATGTGTGAGAATGAGTGTGTTCAGTGTACTTCAAGCCAGCAGATTTCAAGAATGGTTTAAAGTATGGACTTTCGGAATCTGAACATCAAATCCAGAGCTTTTGAGAAAGGGGAAAGGGGAAATCCTGAGATGAGAAATCTTGAGTATGTCTGTAACTGTTGACAGTGACTTAATGAGCACTGCGGCATATTTTCCTCACTTTGTCCTCAGAAATAGGTTGGAAGTTACTTTTTCCTGCCAGACATTGCTGTTCTCCTTATTCCAAAAGTTTCAGTGGGCAGACAGCTTTTCTTTTTTTTTTTTTTACAAGTCACGATTTCTTGTGCTCTGCTACTGATAAAGTTAAGAGCTCATCTATGTTGTAGCTAAATGAAATTGCCTGAAAACACATGAACTTTACAAGACCCTACATCATGGGTCTCAAACCTGTCCAGAAAGGGCCACTGTGGGTTCAGGTTTTCGTTCCAACCAAGAAGAAGCCACACCTGAGTAACTGAAAACCAAGACCAACTGATTACAGAGGTGGAATCAGGTGTGCCTCCTGCTTGGTTGGAACGAAAACCTGCACCTACAGCAGCCCTTTCTGGACAGGTTTGAGACCCCCGCGCTACATGTTTGTGTCAATGGACCACACACAGAATGGTGAAAATGTGCACCTGCCCCACAAATCCTATTGAAAATCATGTTTTTCAAAGAACAGGGGTACATTTTTCTCATTCACTGTGAAAGCAGATTAAGGGCTCCAAAACAGCTACGTTTGTAAAACACTGTTTTAGCAAAGAGTATCAGTACTCAGGAAGCACAAAATGTCAGTATTGCCTGATACTGATATAGATTTGAAAAATACTGCAATAGCTACTGAATTACCAACACAGACTGCAGTAAAAGAAAACAGAAATCTGACAGGGAAAAAACCTCTTTAGGCAAGTTCAGGCGATGTAACATTTCAAAGGGAGCACAGAACAACACAGGTGCCAGACTAAAGGCAGTGATGGCATCTCACATCAGGCTTTACTTTGAGCTCCTTTTGAACAGCTCATCCATGTTCATGGCCACTCACATGAACTTGGCTCACCTACAGACAAAGAAAGGGACAGCGTGCCTTTCAATTTTCCATATAGCGCTGGACAGTGAAGAACGTGTAGGATGACCTTGCAGAACGGCCGTAGGTGGATGCTGCAATCAGCATGTCGAGTTCAGCACTCTATGTGCCAAAACCTCATCTACGACTACAGAGTGGGATTATTTAGCAGCTCTACTCACCTGGCTGCCTCCCCCAATCCCATGTCTCGATGATTGAATGATGGACAGATGACAAAGAAGCCTCCTCTTCCTCTTTCTTCTCCTTATCATTGGACTCGTCTTTCTTTTGAGCTCCAGCACAATCTGCAGAGTCCTCTGAGGGATGCAATAAAAAAGAAGCAAAAGAAATTATTGAACAGAAATGTCCCTGA
>JBBIGA010000106.1:15339913-15376906 GCA_037576975.1 Alestes dentex | reverse complement strand
ATAGTTTTGTCTTGTTTGTAGTATGATCAACGTTTGTGTAAGCAGTAGATGTGTTAGGGAAGTAACACGTAACATTTGAATTATATTTTGCTAAAATGAACAAAATGAATGAGATGACTCGAAAAAAGATTCGTTCATTTTGCTGAACGAGACTCAAAGGTCCGAGTCGGTAAATTGATCCGAACTTCCCATCACTAATATATATATACATATATATCACAATATTATTTATTGGTAATATCGTCCCGTCCTGTTTTGAGCATATTATGCACAAGACAGAACAATATTACATGCAGTATTACAAGAACTATATATAAAATACAATGTGTTTTACCTGGATAGGCAGACTCTTCTCTGTCAAAAACAATCTCTTCATCTTTTACCATCTCATTCCACATCTCACTCAGTCCCTCTGGAGAGAATGCACGCTGTAATAAAACAGGAATACATCAGACACCATTCAAAACCTTTACCGTTCCAAAATTACAGACAAGACATTTGACTTGTTGGAAGGTGATGTCACTTTCTTCAGGGAGCTAAACTATATTAGAATGAAAGCATCCGGTTTGAGGCTTTTTCTGTCTGTCTGGGATCCTGTCTCTGAGCATGCAGCTAACTATGAACAAAAAAAGAACAGCATGATCCTGGAGATAAAATGAGCTTGAGTCCTGCAGCATATTACAGCATGCACAGTGGTGCCAAGTAAACATTATTACAAACTAGAGATGAAACCAATACCGGGCATGGGTACCAGATCAATGTCAGCAGAAAATGCTAGATTGGTTATCAGCAAAGGGAAGAAGAAACAGATTTAATCCCATCCTGTAATAAAATCTATCCTGGAATATCACACAGTCATAACAGTCATAATACAACATGTCTTCTTAACTGTGTATTTCTTCCCATGGGAAAGTAGTGTGATTAGTGTAAGCACCTACATTTAGGAGCTCCTCTAAAAATTCTCCAGTTCAAAAATAGCTAATGAAAGCTTGGGAGAATTTAAAGCATCAGATCAGTGTCTGACAAAATATACATTTCAGTATCACTATAGGAAATGAATTACACATCACTGATACAAACCAATCTGAAAGGAAAACTGAATTTCAAATAAATGAATGCCTTCAGAGAAATCAGGAGTCAAATACTTGATACACTCCAATATTGTGTTTTTAGTGGCAACAATTAGGCTGTTTACACCTTGCATTAATATGCTTCATGCCTGGATTGTATCTGGACACTGATTCCAGTTACAGCTTTCAGTTACATTCATCCCCAGTAAGAGTAGACAAGAACCAATTTAACTATCCCACATGCCAGCAAACACCTTTTGCATTCAACTGCATTCAACTTCTTATTCCACCTGTTACCAGCTCAATTGACAGGAGTGGTTTAGACACTTTCATCAGCCCAGAATGCAAGAGGACACTTGGTTCAGGATACTCCAGCCTCAGGTATCTTCCATTTTCCCGTTACGTGTTTATCCTCTACTGGTCAGCACTGAATAGCACTGAACCTCTCCCCTAAATCAATTGTATGAGAATGTAGGAAACACGTTCCTTTTTCATTTACGCTGAATGTGGTCAAGATCCATCTCACACAACCTTGAAATGTGGTTTGAGTGATCACATCTTAATCTGACCACAATGAGTCACAAAGTTTTCATCTGGTTCTTCATGCATTCAAGCAAAACCCAAACATCATCCAAACACAGAAAGTGCATGATGATGCAGGTGTAAACAGCTTTTGCAGCGTATAGAACCCAACCTCACTGCACTCTACCGAAGAAAAAAACCCAAATCTAGTTGTGTTGACTGCAATATTTGCACAACAAAATTTTTGTACCAAACAAAAAACTGCAGCCATCATTAAACAATAAATGGAAAGGTTACAGCCTTAAAAGTAGTCCTCAGGTTTTTCCATGAGGTGGATCTTACCCAGCTCATTTAAAAGTACTTCAAAAGGTACGTTTATTCGAGCCAAAAACTCATAAGCATATTACATCAGCTATTACTGCAGACACTGGACGCAGGTATAATTTTTATGCTAAGCCATGATCCTTGTATATACTGGTATAAACAGTATTTATACTAAACAGTATTTATAAAAGCATAACATTTACTCTTTACATCACTGCCGTTCAGTTTTGCCTTTTCATTATTGCCTACTTAATTTCAGTTGTGCTGTCCACACAGGAGTTTATAAGTATGTTATAGATGTATAAACAATGAAATTGTGTTTTCTAATGAATTGAAACTACAATGCTTCAGTGTTTGTGTTTACATTGAAAAAAAGAGTTCTATACTAAATATTCTTCGCCATCCTCCGTGTAATCCCCTGCCCAAATCTTCTGGGGATTTATAAACCCCAAGAATCTTTAAGTCGAGTCAAACTTCATAGCCATTCTTCACCATAGCTATGTTTTGAGTCAGGAACGATATATACATCCTCTTGAACACATAGTTTTGGTGCTTAAAGTTAAAAAGAAACTGATGACAATCATACTGAAACAGACTGTAATATTGCAGTCTTCCTCAAAGCAGTCTTCCCCGCTCGCTCAAGCACTAAGAAAAAGATGATAAACACGCTCTTCATGATTCTTTCACACGTCAACAGGACAAACAGAAAATTCAGACCTTGGGTTGTTTTCCACCCCACACCGGACAGGAAACATTGATTAGCCAGTAAAACAAACTCAAACATTCCCAATGGAAACGTACAATACCTGCTCCACTACTAGTCCATAGAAATGTTCGGCCATTCCGCAACATCTCTAGTGACTGGATGCTAATTATGGCACTAACTGAATGGGGCTCCTTGTGCAATATATTACCAAATGTTTACCAACACAGTTCCAAACAGGGAGGAGTATTATGTTTAGCACTAGATCACTACCAGGAATCCCTAAAACATCACTCGTATGAGGCAGACTTTAAAAACATCTTCCATCAAACTTACAAGACAGCATACAAATGATCCTTATTTAGTAAATAGCAATAACTATAAACAGCGTTGTACTGCACACTCCTACACCTAAGGCAGGTCCAGAGCTCAGATACATTTTTACTTCTTTTTCAAAATAAATCACAAGCAGGATACAACGATGGAGGAAAATTAAAAGCCTGACTGACACATGCAGGATGCTGGACTGGGAGAATTCATAAGGGCAAATGTTTAAAACAGAACAAAACCTGCCTTGTTCAAAAAAATGGGTTAGTATGCCTGACTTTGCCTGAGTAGACATAATCTTCAACAGTTTAAGCACAACAATAACCAAGGACATTTGATTAGAGAGGAGACTCATGGAGATTGCACGATCACAAATTACTGACTCGCGAACAGCCGGGCCATTATACACTTTGATGTTAAGCTGAACTTGGTCTGCCTGCTGTACAGCACTAAACAGCATAGGCTGATCCACAGCTCATTCAAAAGTCTGCAACTACAGTAAAGTAATAATACACAGTTTTACACAAAGACAATCTATACGGTTTCATGAAAAACTACAAAACTGACTGACATATTGTTTACCTGCAAATCGATCTTCAGCCATTTGTCATGGAAGCGCAGCTGGGCATCCAGGGAAAAAGAAGGAGACGGCATCCTTCCTCTTCGTGCCGGGCTGCAAATGCAGCCACCCCTAGATTTAAATACACATTCAGGTGAGAGACTGCACTTACCTGCAAACATACTTCACAGATGGAGGCCACCAAGCTTGCAACACAACAACTGACCTACTGACATGCAGTCTTTGTACTAAAGGTCTCTACCTGAACTCCTGGAGCATTTAGTCCACAAGGACTCAATGTTCTACAGTGACTTTCAAAGGACCCATCAGCTTTAGGACTATCCCTGCTGGCAGTCATGCAACTCAACCCATTCTCACAGTTCTCCCTTAAAATAAATGTGTTTTAGGTAAATGGCCAATCAGAGCTCATCATACACCATTCTTTAAGAAGGAACTAATGACATGAACAGTGACTGAGCTTTAGGACTATTCCTGCTGGCAATCACGCAAATAAAACCCATACCTACATTGCTAATAAATGTGTTTAGGCAGGTGGCCATCAAATCCCATCATGCACCACCCTTAAAGAAGGAATTACTGACATGAACAGTGGTTTGACATCAACAGAGCTGAGTTTTGTGCAGATATTTAATGACAATTGAGTCTCAGACATAGAGGGGCCAGAGCATTCAAAATGAAACCCATGCATCTAAGCCAGAGAAATAATTTATTAAAATAAACTGGGTGTTGCCGTGGCCTGGGCACGCATCCTTCACGCAGCTAATGATATCCTGAGCAGAATAAAATGAAGGATAACAAAAAGAGGCTTGATAAAGAAGGCAGTAGGCAGTCTTCTAGCAGGGCTCGGAGTGGTTGTTGCTGTGCCCGCCTGGGTGAGAGTGTAAGCCGCCTGCCTTCTCCCCCCTGCCTGCCTCCCCCAGCTGTGGAGAGGACCTTCAAAAACACTGACAGCAGGCTGTCTGCCAGCGCCTTCCCGCACGCAGACCTGTATTCCCAACAGCACACTTCTCTAGCTCTTTATTAACTCGCGCTGACATAAATAAAGCATTTTACCTCTTTGGTTTTCTTCTTGTATTCCTGTTTCTTCGGTCTCCCTCACGAGCTCTGCTGCAATTTAACGTCGGCCATGTTGTGTGGTGATTGACATCTCCCTCAGCCAATCACGAACGGACAAAGTGGGCGCTACGTCATCTTTCAGGGCGGGGCAACGGACTAACCTGCCGAATAGTTCTCATGGAGACGCAGAGAGACTCCCCTCATGTAAACAGAAAATACTCATAATTCAAGTAATAGATTTCTATTGCGTGAATTATGTGTATTTCCCCCAATTCAGCCTCTCAGCAGAAGTCTACGGCACCAGTACAATAAATAGCACGTACACTATGTAGACAAATGTAGTGGGACACTGATGTTGGACAAGAAGGCCTGGTTCGCAGTATCCACTCCAGTTCAACCCAAAGGTGTTGAATGGGGCTGAGGTCAGGGCTCTGTGCGGGCCAGTCAAGTTCTTCCGCACCGAACTCATCCAACCATGTGTTTAAGGACCTTGCTTGTGCACTTAGGCGCAGTCATGCTGGAATAGAAAAGGGCCTTCCCCAAACTGTATCCACAAAGTTCGAAGCATGGCGTTGTCCAGGATGTATTGGTATGCTGAAGCATTAAGATTGTCCTTCGCTGGAAGTCAAGTCTAGCCCAAACTCTGAAAAGCGGGTGTGTCCCAATATTTTTGTCCATATAGTGTATTTCCCAACCCATTTAAACTCACTGTCTATTCGTGGATATACCGCCATCTGCTGGCAGACTCTGGGAACGACCCCCAACCGCTCTGACTCGTTTGGTGAGCCTGCGAGTGATGTCATTACGAATACAGTAGCCTCGCTTAATCGCGGCTCACCAGTCGCGACTTCAGTCGTTCACTAACTTTTGCTGAAAACCGAACTAATAATTGTTTGCGGAAACCCCCGCACCAATGCGGAAGCTTCAGATATCGTCTGCAGTTTTTGCTTTTGTGATGTACAGTAATAAATGAATTTATTACTGTATTTACCCTGCTTATACCAGAGAAAACGACAGCACATAACAATGAAAACGCATGTGCATGAATTACAGTATAATTTATACAGGGGTAACATTGGTATTTACCTTCTAGCACTGCAAGAGACAGTAGTTCAGTGTACACTAAAAACGGGGATTTACTGTACACTGTTTTGTATAACAAGGTTTAAGGTTTAAAATCTCGTACGTTGTTCAGTTGTTCACTCGTTTTAATGTATGCTACATCAACACCTACTAGCAGTATTCTTATATGCAATAGTCTCCTCATGTGAATATCACGACTTATATCAATTTTGCTTACACTTAATGGACAAAGGTATCAGGGCACACCTCTTAATTATTGAATTCAGGTGGCCCCTTACTTCCAGAAGACTGGTAACAGTCATTTAATGTGGATAACCCATCTTTTATAGTACGAAACTGAGTCAAACTGACTCCTCATGCTTCCAGCCTCTCATTGTAATAGTACTGTTCCACCTTAAATATCCCAGTAGGTAGCCTTCTTTTCTGCACTTACAATGCACTTTCAATTAATTTTTTTTTTCGATTTTCAATGTATTCTTTTATGTCTTCCACTATTTTATTGCATTTTGTTTTATTTTATATTCATTTTATTCCTGTAAAGCACAGTTAATATGTATAATGTGCCATATAAGTAAACGTGGCATAATTTATAAGTTGGCAATGCTTTTACTTTATTACCATAAAGCGCATCATTTGATGTATGATAATGTGCTAATTAAATAAACTTGACTTGACTTGAATAGGTGCCGCAACATTTAAGATGGAATGAAAGACTCGGATGAAAAGCAAGCGATTTAAAACACAGAAAAGAAAGAAATGACTGTCATGGCCAGAGAGGCGCTACAGTCCTGCGCCTAAACCGGCGTCTTCCGCATTTCACTGCCGAGCGTCCCGGAGAGGGAGTCTGAGCTCGTGTCCGCGGAGCTCTGTCGCACCATCACCGGTCTGAACAGATACTGTGTGTATGTGTGTGTGTGAGTGGGTTGAGTAGATCTTACGAGAGCAATCGTGTGAGACTTCTGTAGATGTTGTTTATCTTAGGAATACTAAAGACAGGACTGAATCTCTTATGGAGGGCACTCCTTTACCCCTAGCTGGCGTTGGAATCGCCATCGTGTCCAGTTTCATCAATGGATCGACGTTTGTGCTCCAGAAGAAGGGAATCCTGCGAGCTCGCAGATCAGGTATCGAGACACTGTGAAACTTTAAACAAGAAACTTAAACTACACGACTACTTTACTTTTCTATACATTATGTGTATTGTATTTTTTGCAGGTAGGACTTACCTGTCTGACTGTGTGTGGTGGTGCGGGACACTTGCAAGTGAGTAAATTGTCCTCTTTCTTTAACCTGTTGAATATGGTTTTGTTGTTTTAATAATGCCTCTTCTAAAGTAAAATAATAATAACATGCATTTCATTTTTTTGTATTTATTTTTTATAGGTATTAATTTTCTTGTTAATTTATCATAATTTTCCTCTCTAGTGATAGTGGGTCAGATAGGCAACTTCCTAGCTCACAATGCAGCACCAGCAGTACTCGTCACTCCTCTTGGAGCCTTGGGGGTCCTGTTTGGGTGGGTTGCATTTTGTAATGCTCTGTGAGACTGTGATGGGCGCTTTGTTGAGATAATGTAAGCATAGCGCAGGTTTTATTTTTCTCTAGTATCTGACTAGATCTGGGCTGGGGTTGAATAATGATTGTAGTATTTGGGTAGATATAAATAAAAACATGACGTCTACTTTAGATGCCACCGTACAATATTTGCTCTGTTCTGATGATGCTTGTTTTGTGAAGCAGAGCTGTCCTGGCCTCCTGGATACTACAGGAGCACTTGAATATCCTGGGGAAACTTGGCTGTGTGTTGTGCTGCTGTGGGTCAGTGGTGCTCATAATTCATTCCCCCGTGTCCGAAAGGGTGGCATCAAGAGCTGAATTAGAGGAGCGACTTCTGGACCCAGGTATTAAAACCCAGCCTGACGTTCTCTGATTAATGGGCTATATTTATTATGCCATTACTGAACATTTACCCTAAAAGATACTCTGCCCGTAACCCCAATCTAAATAATCATATTTTGTACGAAAGAGTGAAATAGAATGTTTTATTCATTTTTATCAGGAAAAGTTAGAAGTAAAGACAAAATCCTACAGACTTGTGGGTCCTTGTGGGGTCTATATCTCAAGTTTAACTAGACAGTTGTAGCTTCACAAAACGTAACAAACAGAACCATGGCTACTCACTTTGGAAAGATGGTAACTCTGAATGTTCATGTTTCAGTGTTCCTGAGCTACATTGCACTAGTGGTCCTGATGTTGGTCATATTGATTGGTTGGCTGTCTCCAGCTTATGGAACGTCCAACATCATGGTGTATGTGGGCATCTGTTCCCTGTTGGGGAGTTTCACAGTGCCCAGTTGCAAAGGCCTGGGTCTGGCTGCAAAGGACGTCTTCGGTGGAGATTCAGCTGCTGACAACAGAGCCCTGTACCTCTTCCTGTGTTTGCTGGCAGTTCTCATAGTGAGCATCCTCATCCAGTTCACTTTCATCAACAAAGCTTTAGAGAACTTCAGCTCCAACATGTTTGAGGCTGTGTATTACGTGGTATTCACGTCTTCTGTCATCCTAGCCTCTGCCATCCTTTTTAAAGAGTGGGAGTTATTAGGCATTTTGGACTGTTTGGGTATTCTGTGTGGATTTACCACAGTGTCTGTGGGTGTCAGCTTATTACGCATATCTCAGGAAGCTGTGCTCACCTGGAGTCCAACAAAATCTAAAGAGGAGTAATTAGACATTGTGATTATTCTTTGGTATTAATAAGCTACAGTATTAAAACACTTTTACTCAAGCTCTGTTTCTCAGACATGACCTCGAGCTGTTTCATGAACCTTGTAATAACTTGAACTAAACTTGAGTGTTAGTTTCATACCACTGACTTGCTTGTTGATTGTTATTTTAATTTGTAACTATTCTTAATTTATAAGATGATATTTGGAATTTTTTAAAGACGTTTAAGATTTTAACAGTGTTTATTCTGCTTTAATAAATCAAATCATTGAAGAGAGAAAAACGTTTTAAGTGAACTTGAAATAGGGATGTCTAGGTTAGAGACCATGAGGGAACTGATCAGAAGAATTCACCGAATCCACATCAGTAAACAGGAACTGTGTCAGCAAGGAATACATCAGCCTACAGAGAAAGAAATCCAAAGATGCTAGAGATGGATCGGTCATACTCTTCACAAGCCTGCATCCAGCATCACAAGACCAGGCCACTCTTGGAATCCACAAGGGAACAGGAAAAGAGGGAGGCCAAGGAACACACGGTGCCATGACCCGGAGGCAGCTGTGAAGAGGACTGGCTGTACATGGAAATACCTGGGAGCTTTTGTTGGCATCCTAAGGCCAAAATGGGACCACAGGTTTTGATAGATAGATTAGATACCTGGACTGTGGGAATAAAATTGTTTTGTCTGATAAATAATCATGGTCTGCACTGTATAAAGCATACTGAACTGCAGTGTTGTAACCCATGCGACTCCTCACACTCATACTGCAGGGATTGTGGGATTACATCATCTACTATGACCTGTGGGACTATGACTAATATATTTGTTGATGAAACAGAAGGAATCTTTAATAAACTGATTATTCAACACTATAAACTTGTTTACTATTGCTACTAGAATAAAACACAGTAACTTTTTTTCAGTAAATATTAAGGACAAAAACTCTTGCTCAAGATTTTTATTCTTGAAGGCAAAAGACATAAACAAAGCTGTTCCCACCTGAAATTTAATCCACCACGCCCTTCCACGCAGGGACTGGCCTGTAGATCATCGATCCCACAGTCTTTCCTGTCATCTTAGCAACCATAGAAAATACTGGGACAACGGCAGATGCATGACATCAGGGTGGATTAAAGTACGCCTGGACCAGGCACATCCGTTATAATGTAAAAAGCCATACCGAAGAGATGCCTAAGATCAATATGTGTGGCTTATTAGATTAAAGCCACAAATGGTACAATAATATTTTAAACCATTTTAAATCTTTCTTGGACACATTTTACTGGTTATATGTTTTGTCAAATGTTATTATTTACAGTACAGTAACACATTGCTCACACTTTACTCCAGTTTATTTCCTTAAATAAAGAAAAATATGACAGTTCATGAATTGTTTCAGTTGATTTTGTGATATATTTATTTGTTCTTAGAATTAAAGCCACAAAAGGTACATTAATAATTTTTAATCATTTTACATCTCTCTAAGACACATTTAGGTGGTTATACATTTATGTACAATTTTATTATTATAGTGTTTATCACAAAGTACTCAGTTACTGCATTTTATTTTTTAAAGAAGAACATGATCGTTTATGTATTGTAAATCTCAACTTTACCATTAATGTAATTAAATCAAATACAAAACCAAAGCTATCTGACTATTTCTCATCATTCTCGGTGTTATAAACTGACTGTATAAACTGACTAAGCTTCAAGATAGCATTTTTCGACAAGGCAGCATGAATCTTTATACTGCTTATAAAATATAAGTAAATATTTTATTACAATTTTTTTCTATGATTAGGCAGATTTTTTGCCTAATTCTCATCATTATCAGTGTTATAAACTGACTATAAAGTGCAGAAACTTACAGGGAGCATTTTTCGGCATGGTAGCATGAATCGATAGACTCTGCTGTCGATTTGTGCTACACTAACCTTTTTACTGACAAGGCGGCATGAATCATCAGAACACCGGTGCAGCAAGTTAATACTTATAAATCTGTTCTCTTTTTTTTCTGAACAGCTACCAGCAGAAAGATTTTTCTTTTATCAGGGAGCAGCAGAAGCAGCCACCATGTTCAATAGAGTGTCCCGGTTAAAGTGAGGTGAAGCATGCCAGCACAGAAAAACGAACTTTCAAAATAAGAGTAATTTTTCAAAAAACTGCATTAACGCGCGATAATATAATTGACGGCGTTTAATTAAATAATGCGTTAACCCGATAATATGTATGTAAAATGTTATTACAGTAATTGCTTACAGTTTACTTCAGTTTATTTTTTCAAAAGAAAATATAATTGTTTATCTATTAATTTATTACATATGACGTTTTTTGATATACTGTTTCGTACATATATGCATTTGGGTCGGTTTATTTGATAAAAGCCCATAAACACAGTGTCATGTACACCATGACTGTCCACAGTGAGACCAATCAGAGGAGAGCAGCTCTGCCCTTTCACCGTGTGGGCGGAGCAATAGAGGTGAGAGAACCTCACCCTCTCTATGCACCAGGACTCCCGGACAATGAGACTCTTACTGTCTGGACCACATTCTCCGTGACTACAGGGACGCAAACAAACAAACAAGCAGACGCAGGTATTGTGGAAACCGATGTTCTACGTGAAGCCACTTCATTCCTAAAGGTCGGGGGGCAGTGTTTTATCCCGGTTTGTCGAGTTAGCACGCCGCTAGGCAGCTAATCCCCGGCTCCCATCTGGAGAAGTGTCCGGAATTACAGCTGTAAACACCCTGTTCTGTTAAATATTACGCTCCATGTCCTCAACGAACTCTCCACGGATGCTCCTAATGCAAAATGTTTTCACAAGACGTCTCCTTTCAACGCCACGGACCCGAACGCCTGCTCCTGCCCTCACCTGCTAGTTTAGCAGCTCAGGAGGCTAACATGGTGGCTCATTCCTCATGTTCTAGTGTCTAGTACAGCCAACCTCTGGCCCACTTTCATTTTAGCTGTTCCCTGGTCTGGCCTGACTACATTCCTTACCTGTCAAGGTTTCTGTTAAAGAGTCCAAGTGCCCTTGGATAGCCTGTGCTGCCTCTGCAGTGCGTCTAAATGGGAACATTTGGGACTTAAAATGAGCTTAAACTGTAAATGTTCGTGCCTGGGCGAGAAATTGTACATTTGTAATAGTTACCAGAATACTTAGGGTTTTAAATATGTCTCTGTCCATGCCTGTTCCGCTCCGTTTGGGATATTTCATCAGCAGCTGGGTTGTGTTTACTCACCAGGCAGCTAAGTAGCAGCACCCACTTCCTCTATTCTTCAGTACAGAGCCTGCAGCCCACTGCTGTGGAAACACCTCTCTCTGTGTCTCTCTTTCTCTCTCTCTGAGAGGCTTTTGAGTTTATATTTTTAGTTTTGATATGAACGACACGCTTAAACACGCCGAATGTAATGTATGTTCGAGTTTTTATCGAAATGGTAAGCTTACTTTTGAGTTATTTTATTACTGGTGTCTCACAATCCCAAAGGACTGTGTCACAAAGGACATATCATTAACCACTTATGGATTATTTGTTTATTACTATAGTCTTAAATCCTAAAAGACTGTCATGCAGTGAATGAGTGAAAGACAGATCATTAACCAGGTTTCTTGGCTTTCTTCAAGGGACCGTGTCGGGACAGGAGTGCAGGACAGGAGAACGCCTCCTCTGTGTGTTCCTCAATGTGACGGAGGGAGACTCTATTTCAGAGAGCGCCATGGGCCAAGACCGAGGCAAATACGATTTCTACATCGGCCTTGCTTTGGCCATCAGCTCCAGCCTCTTCATTGGAGGCAGTTTTATACTTAAGAAGAAAGGACTCCTTCGCCTGGCCAGGAAGGGCTCGACCAGAGCAGGTAAAAGAAAAAAAAAGTGGTACGCTTTGGTGGGCTGACGTCACGTGTGGTGAACACACCCGATCTCTGCCAGGGAGGTTCAACTGGTATTGTGTGTTTGAGGTGTTTCGACACACACCTCTTTCGGTGTGGTCTGACGTTCAGGGCTGGTCCGACAGCTCTATGACGGGAGGGTGCAGCTCATTAGGGTAGATTATAGTCCACTTCCACCTGAAATTACCACTCAACCGTGACTGTGTTTTATATCACATAAGGAATCATTAACTGTGTTTGCACCGCTCTTATGATTTCATGGTGCAGAGATTGCGAAGAACATTTCCAAATGCATTCTGTTAATCTCTGAGCATGGGTTCGTTGTCAACAAATAGTCACCTTCAGTTTAGTTGCTCTAATGTTAACTGCCAGGTTTTTGGGTTTTTTTTTTTTTAAATAAGACATTTTAATACTACTTTAAAAAAAAATCTTACTACTTTAAGTAGTGTTTCAGTGTGCATAATGAAAAAATGGTCATGAGCAAAACCTGCATTATGTCTTTCCTTTTTTGTTGTTTTCACAGGTCAAGGTGGTCATGCATACCTAAAAGAATGGCTTTGGTGGGCTGGCTTGTTATCAAGTAAGAAGTTCTTGATATCTTTGCGTACTGTTTTTGTTCTCAGGCTCCTTCATTTCCAAATCTGGAAGGAAGCCAGATAGCTAACATAGTTACTAGGAAGCCTTTTATCACATCTGTATTTATGAACTTAAACTTTATATCTTTATTGGCGTATGGTTGTTTGACATATTGTATGCTGGATGCTGTAAATAGACAACATTGAATTGAGACCACTTAATAATACCTAACACTTCCTAACATGACACATAATTCAATACAACTAAATGCTAGTTTTAGGCCAGACTGCTGTTTTGGTGCAAGACAGTATGCACCCAAGGCTGTCTTAACTGATTAGGATCTGTGGTAAGAAGTGAAAAATCTCTGGTTTTGCAGTGGGAGCTGGTGAAGCTGCAAATTTCGCAGCTTATGCCTTCGCTCCTGCAACCCTCGTCACTCCTCTTGGTGCTCTCAGTGTGCTTGTGAGGTATGTTTTGCATTACAAATATTGTTTGCAGACAGATAACTCAGCACTGAAATTGAAAAAAGATGAGACGCTTGCACAAGGTGTACTGATAGTGTTACATGCTGGTTCCATGGTAATATACACAAATGAAGAATAAAGCACTAGTTTATTTCAGAAGAAAGGATATGCAACAGATGGCTTGATTAAAATGCATGTGCAAAATAATGAATATTTTAGCACACTTTTTTTAACTTAACAAGTGACTGGATTTCTCAGTTTGCTGAATAACTTAAACCAAAAGTGAATATGCGGAGATGGATGGATGAAAAACCTGCCTAAAACTGTCTAGACATTTATCATTAGGCCAACTAATTGTCTCAAAGAACCAGGAATCTGGGTCTTTGGCCAAGGTTTACTTTGTCCCAAGTGCCGTTCTGTTTTTGTAAAAACATATTTTGGGTCGGGATCTTGGGAAAAATCCTTTATTTTCAATGGTGAAAATTGACAGGTGTGGCCTAAGAGTATGCCTAAAGTAGACTGGAGCATCACTCTTTATAAGCAACAGTCTGCAGTTTCCAGCCTGCTTTAAAATGTGTTTAGGCTATTTGTAAATGTGGCTATATAAATAGTCCGTAAAGCCATATTTTACAGGACGTGGGCCCTTTGATTTGCATCACTCGGCACGCGTCAATTTGCTTTCAGTTTTGCCAGCATGGATGTGCTTCTGTTAAAGGAAGGCACAAATGTGTCGGACACCACAAAACAGGAAAGAATAAGGGGAGATGGGCTTAGCTAAATGAAATGGGTGATGATGGCAAGCCATTTAGTTCATGGTGCAAAAAGATGAAAATGGCAGGTGTGTGTTTTTGTGTGGTATTGGACAGACTTGACATTTGGCCTAAGTTATCTGATCAACTGAGAAATCCTGAAATATTGCTCAACTTTTGTGGTGCTAACAAAATATTTAGGCTTGCTGTAACATAAATGTGACTGTGGTTGCAGTGCGGTCCTTTCTTCCTACTTCCTGACGGAGAGGTTAAACCTGCACGGGAAACTGGGCTGTCTGCTCAGTATCCTGGGCTCCACCACCATGGTGATCCACGCACCACAGGAGGAGGAGATTGACAGCCTGGATGACATGGCCAAGAAACTGGTGGACCCAGGTACACTAAGAATAAATGTTTTCTCTGAAGTCTTGAACAATTCTTGTACAAATCTTTCCTCTTTATTATAGTGAAAGGTGTCATGAGTCCTCACTTAGAATTTACCTATGAATAGGTAGCCTTTGTCCTCAGTGAAAGTCATTTGCATGTAGAAACGAGGAAAACATAATGGAACGCTGACAGTAAAAATCCTGAGACAAGAATGTCGGTACATTGTAGTGTGCAGCACTGAAGCCCTTGGAACAAGCACAATTTATAACCATGATTTTGGCACTCTCTTAAATGGATTACAATGCACGAATAGTAATGTCGGTAAAAGAAAACATCAGCGCATAGTTTTGTACGGCATAATGATGCTAAGTAGCTAATGTCCTATTTTCTCCCCCCAGGCTTTGTGGTCTTTGCAACTTTAGTCATCATTGTAGCCCTTATTTTTATCTTCGTGGTTGGTCCACGTCACGGGCAGACCAACATCCTGGTCTACATCACCATCTGCTCTGTGATTGGGGCCCTCTCAGTGTCCTGCGTAAAGGGCTTGGGCATCGCCATCAAAGAGGCCATTGCTGGTAAGCCTGTACTGCGAAACCCGTTGGCCTGGCTGCTACTCCTGAGCCTGGTGGCTTGTGTCAGTACTCAAATTAACTACCTGAACAAAGCACTGGACATCTTCAACACCTCTCTGGTCACACCCATCTACTATGTTTTCTTCACCACTTCTGTGCTTACCTGCTCTGCAATCTTGTTCAAGGAGTGGGAGCACATGGGCTATGACGACATCATTGGTACACTGAGTGGATTTGTTACTATTATAGTTGGCATCTTCCTTCTGCACGCCTTCAAAGATGTTAACGTCAGTCTGGCTACACTGGCTGTGTCCATCAGGAAAGAAGAACGCAACGGTCCAACATCTAATGGGGTGGCATCCCACAGCAATACCTCTTACGAGTTACTACATAACGACACCACAGTGGATTTTGAGGACAGAGAGATTGGTCTGCCTTTTGATAGTATCTCCAGAAGAAATGGCAGTACAGCCTCTTAGAGCCAAAAGGCTATAAGGAGTGAGCAACTCAACAACAGAGTTTTGTCTTCTGCTGTGTGGACATGTATTTTTCCCTGCTCAAAATTGAGACAAACCCTAAGACAATCAAATAGGCAAAAAAGTGACTGATGGACCAACTGATTGTACTAAAGTGTTTTGTTTTGGGTCTTTATTCCTTTCTGCCTTACTTTCTAGGTTGGACACTGACTACACTGTAAGGCTTCATCTCATTCCTCATGTAGCACTGTAAATATACACCTGTTTTTAAGAGCCTTTTGTTATACTTTTATGTACAGATATTTCTGTACATGCACTGAATTCTAATTTCCTCTCTGCAGAAATAACTGATCAACTGCTTTCTTTTTAATAAAGCAAATCCATGTGGGAACATCTTAACAAAAATACTCACAGTGAAGATACTTTGAGATTTGCTACATATTTATTGAATTAAAATCAGATTACAGTCATTCAAATACAAAAAGGCAACTGTTTAACAAGAGTAAGAACTTGGTTATTTTGAAATTTTTAAAGATTATAAGGGGGGAAAGCATGCAGTCATTCCAACAATACCAAATAGAAAATATACTATAGATCTCTCACCACAGCAAAACTTTTAAATAATCTCTTAATAAAACCCACTTGGCCATTTCCCACCCTTGGCTATAGCTTTCAAGGAGTATAAAATAAGTGTAACATTATCAGAGATGACAAGAAAAAAATAAAGGTAAGTCATTCATAGTAAGGCACATTGTGTTTACAAAAAAAAAAAAAAATTCAACATGGAAGACAGTGTTTAAAACTGGGCCACAAAAGTCTTATATCTACCCATCTTTGGACTTGTCTTACCAAAGCCAAAGTCTTACACAAAATCAATATAGCAATTAGCTATTGCTTCATGAGCATGCCGCTTGAGAAATCACTGGCTGATTTACTGGCTCTGAACACTATAGGCTTAGGTAAAATAGTTCCACTAACAGAATGTAATAGTGAACATGGTCCTAGTGACTGAACATTGGTCAACACATTTGCAACCATTAGGCCTACTAGTTTGCTGGTGCTTCAACAACAGTACATCTAACCTGTACCAATCCCACTGTGAAGAAGGTTAGTTAGGGACTGGTTTAAGGTGTAAAGTGATATCAGTTGCTGGCCAGTGACTGGTGGATTGGTGGTTGGAAGCATCGGACATGCTCCACTGGCATGTTCTCTCCATCGCCGGATTTCAGGTACTTGTTTAGAATGGCAAATATCTCATCATTCAGAATCTGAAACTTGCGAATGCGTTCAACCATCTTCTTTAATGGCTGAAAGGTAAAAGCAGGACATGGATTGTGGAAGTCAGAAGTACTGAAAAGCACTCAAGAGAGATAAAAAAAAAAAACCCTACTCAGTAGGCATTAAGCTTTATAGTGCATAAAGAGCAGTAAAAAAGGAAATGGCTAATTACAATTTCCATGTTGACTCTGCTTGAGCTCTTCTTGAATGTGTTGCAAAAAGACGTCTTTTGACTCAAAGCATAAGCTAATACAGCCAAGTGGGACTGTTTTAGATTAAGCTAATACTTAAGATAATGAAGACTTACCACACTCTTGATGATCTCATCTTTGCCGTCATGTTTCTGCACTTTGAGCAAGTGGTAGCTGAAGTCCAGGATGTCGAAGCGTCTCTGCTGACCCAGCAAGGTGATAATCATACAGCCTGCCCAGTTCAACCCATCTCCAAAACACTGCCTGTAGATGAACAAGAGTACCTTTATGAAATGATACTGCTGTTACTTTGTACCAAAATAATTTGTTGCTCTTTCGAGTGAGGTTCAAAAGACACTACTAATGTGAATTGTGTGCACGCTATGCGCGAATACTTCTACTCTATTAACCCTTTATGCTGCATAAAGGTAATCAATCTTCCGGGTTATTTAGTGTGTAGTTGAGAATGAAGAACTGAAGTTTAGACCTTCAGACAGGTTATTGGCTCAAGGGGCTGAACAACATGGAGAGATGTATTTTCTGGGTCACTCACTCCACAGTGAACTCGTTGGCTCCTACAGGGATGCAGTAAACAAACTGCATGGCGCTCCACAGACGGTGGAACTCCACACACTCGTCCACATGCATCACGCCATTGCTGGGTAACGGGCCACGCCAGATAGGGTCGTCCAGGAAACCGCGGATGCGGGTGAGGATGACTTCAAACATGGACAGTCCACAGCACAGCCGCTCTTTGGTCAGCAGGTCCCCCTCACGAGCAATGGCAATTTGCTAATGAAAAATAAGTGTTAAATGTAATGAAGTAGAGCTGTTGTGTGGATTATTTTTTTGTTAGAACTGTATACTTCTAATTAAACAATGAACTTGCACTTATTCAGATGCCTAAAAAAAGATACAGCTTCAGTTACAGTCTAAAATCTTTCCTTTTCTGAAACATTTACAAATGAGATTTGGATTGGAAACATAACCAAGAGAAATTTCTTATGACAGCAGTAAAACTTCAGAAGCTCAGTGGAGTTTATAACAGGAATGGTCAAGAGATGGCTCATTAATGAAGGCTGAATGTGTATGAGTGGTAGCAGCAGAGCTTGTTATTAGGGTTGGGAATGAATCTGTGCCCACCTGTGGAGTTCCCAGCCGCTCAATTAAAGGCACCAGATGAAGCGCAGTGTACTTGGCCTCAAGCCGCTTCATCTTAGCGTCTAGGCGCTCGCCCTCTGCAAAGAGGAAGGATGCAGTGCTTCGTTTGAGTACATACACCCCACAAGACCCCACAAGACCCACACCAAAGCCTCAATATATCAAACCACATACGCTTCACAACCACCCATCTACAACACTTGCTCACAACACAGCTCTCTTTCTCACACCATCCCACAGGCATGCACACACACGTACACAAAAACACAAGAGACTATACCTTTGACATGAACTCTTGGCAGAATGTTTTGGAATGGTGCAGCATGCAACAGGTCACACACTTCTTCCTGAGACTGTGTTAAAAAAGATGGAGAGAAATTTACGAGGGATTTAAGAGCATAAACGGAAGAAACACGTTCAGTAGCAACACTGTCACAGCAGCAAGGTCAGTGAAACATGTGACAAGTGTACGTTCTGTTATCAACACATATCAGGGTGCTAACAATCAGCCTTTTGTTTGAAAAACGCCCTTGAGATTGAGGTTTCAGCTGCAATAAGCACACAGGCACATTCTGATTAAACCGTCTATACCTCAGCACTTTACTTGCAAGCACTCATCCACCCCCCCCCCCCCTTTTTGCTTGACAAAGACAACTCGAGTAAACACAAAATATGCTTTTGAATGATCATTTTATTTAAATAGTCCTGTTGAATCGGAACATCACTGAAGTAGAACGTTATCAGCAATGTGAAGTACACTAAAAGGTGATGCTATGTCACAATCAAAATTCTGAAAGAGATGAAGCAGTTACTGAAAAATATCAGTCTGGAAAGTGTTTCCATTTCTTATTCTCTGAGACTCCACGGAACCCCAGTGAGAAACTCCAAATGAAGGAGCAGTGTTGAATTTCCTAAGAAGTGTTGGCCTACCAAAATTCCTCCAAGAGAGCTTCAACAACTAATCTGCAAGGTCACAAAAGAGCCCTAAAAACTGCAGGCTTCTCCCACCATAGATAAGCACAACATTTAAGACTACACCATTAGAAAACAACTGAGCAGAAAAGGTATACATAGAGTTTGGAAAAAAAAGGTGAAAAAAAAAACCCAATCACGATAATATCATGGTTTTAGAGTTTCTGAGTCCAAGTCATGACTTGAAAATCATAGAGATGCAGTGGTAAGACCTTAAACAGGCAGCTTATGCTTAACTGTCCTCAAATGTGCTGATTAATTTAATTCAAAAGTGAGATGTAGTTGTTGCTGCTGAAGATAGCACAGCCAGCTGTTACTGACATAGGTTATTTTTTCTTCCTTTCCTTTCCAGCTGGGGCAGCTGGAGCCATGATACCGTCCCCACACACTACTCCCTGGGCACCCCCCGTTGCTGGCAGCCTACTGCTTCACTTGGTGAATATGCTAAATGCAGAGAAAGAATTTCACATTGTTCACACTGTGTGCTGTGCTGTGTTCACACGTGACCATGTAAAAAAAATCTCCCTTTGTCTTGTACTACTATTTGTAAGAGTATCTGAAAACACTATGAGGAAATAGTGGAAATAAGGGGGGTTCGCAGCACTGTATACAAGACAATTAGCATACAACCACTATTTGTTTCTACAGAATAAAATCACCAAATAGCGCAAAAAGTTCATTTTTACATGTAAAAATGTAAATGGTGGTTAAAGGCTAACCTGCAGACTCATGGTGGAAATGGTGAAACACTTGCATGCTTTTCACTAAGGCCACTAGATGGTACTGTGCTGACACAAACACTAACACCAAGACATTCTGCAGTTCAGATGCTTGTCAGAGCGGCTGCGTGCGCCATTGGCATTCATGTCCCTGCACTCAGAACATTTCCATTATGCGGTTCAAATGGACTGGAGAACAGGTGCTGGATCTCAGTAATAACCATAAAAACAAGACACCCTAGCAATTCTGAACATGGGTGAAGACAGCTGTAGGAGCCTTTGAATTCTGAGCAAAAAACTGTGGCTTGTTGATTTAAAATAAGCAAGTTTGGCTTTAGAATACAGCTGCAACATCAGAACTGGCTAAGATCACAACTGGGCTTTTTTTTTTTTTGCTCAAAACAGTAATTGAGGAGTTTATTATTATTATTGGCTGATATATGAGTCAGGTTGAACTTGGGCTGTACTTAAATGCTGCTGCAATACCTATACTAAAATGCTGTAGAATATTTATGCACAACTACTTGTGCTAAATGGCCAGTTGCCTCTTACTTAACACGACTAAATTAGGCAGCTGATCTTTTTGTTAAAGCACTTAAAATGCCAGTTTGGTCCCTGACAGACCAAATAATGCTATTTATGCTGCAACTTTGAATGATAAATAGTTATTTTAGTATTTTATTACATGTGTTCATTTGGCCCACACAGTCTAAGCTTCCAGTATGATATAAAAAAGTGATAATTCTGTAATCAGGAACTGGCTATTAAATTAATGATTGGTGCACTTCTACTATGAATGAATACAAGCATAATTTCCTGCCATCAAATCAGTCTTTAGGATAAATGCTGGTCACTATCAAAGCAATTACATCAATCAAAATTACAATTAGATCATTCAGACCCAAGGGCTCGTTGTGAGGAAAAATATTATTTCTGAGTTTCTCCATGTAAAAGTAGACAGTAGATAGTAGCCTAAATAATATTTTTATTTGAATGTGTTACTGTGACCTAAACAAAAACGACAATCCAGAAATCAGCTGTTCACAACAAATAAATGTCGGTAAATAACACACAAAAAAAGATCTATTATAACTGGTTTAAGCACTTCTTTTTGTTAAAAATCTGACACAAAAAAAAACATGATGCAAACATGGTCCAATGCTATCTAGCATTTGGACAGGGTGTCGGTTCATTTGCTTCATTAAGTCAATTCCACTCCCAATCCCTCTGCAGTGACACTCTGAGCAAGACAGGTGCAAACATCAGAAACACAGCTGACATGACTGGATGCGTTTTTGACTCAAAAGTGGCAAGATGAAGTACACTGTTTTAAGAAAAAACCTAAATGCTGCCACATGAAGCACAAACACAGCTGTGTTTCCATGACAACCCTCAGAAGGCTGCAGGTAACCTCTCTCAAAAACACGCATTTTCAAAAGCAAAAGCAGGCAGGACAGAGTGCCAAAATGTTTAGTCGTACACATTAAGTTGTGCGTGCCGTGGCATTAATTATGGTCTCACACAACAGATACAGCCAATAATTCCTAATTTCACACAGCTCTTTTCAAGCATGAATTCAGAAATTCCCTTTTCAGAGGAAGCATGTGGACTCCCCCATGACAGCTGACCTTCACTTCTGTCAGGGGATTCTATAATCAGAATCAGAATCAGAAAACTTTATTTATCCCGGAGGAAATTGTTTATGTGGTGACTGCCACATCACACAGACGATGTGTGAGTGGATATTAGTGGAGTGCATGACAGAGTCTGCCATTCTGTGACTCTAATGGCCTTTAGAAAAGCTTAGTGATTATACAAGGAGAGACGACAATGCCGTCCACCACAGTACTATGAAGGGAGTCCACAAAAAAAGCTTAAGACAGGGAGTTGTTCAGTTGGTCTTCTCAGTACTTCAAACACTGTCACTCTCCTATAAAATAAATATTTTTACATTTTTATTTTTTGTTCCAAAGTCTTGTCTTGGGTTGTATGCTACTGTAAATGTGCTGGGTGTTAACTTACCAGGCTCTGTTCACTCAGCAGGCAGAAGAGTACGGCATTGCCCACCTCCCTCAGGTTCTGGAAGCACACAGTCTTTAGCTCAGCGTACTCCACGATGTCCTTCAGCTGGTGGTGGAAGAACTCCAGGATGCCTGCACCAAAAACAACAAACGTAATTAGACTCCACTAACTGTCCTCGTGGGGATCTTTTAATCTAGTACTTTAACGCTGTTAAAGTTTTAAACCTTTCCACCCCCAGTCCCTATATGTAAATTATGTGTCAAGAACAGCTAGTTTCAAATTCTTTAAAAACAAAAACAAAACCTTCAACTAAGCCTACGCCAGTTTAATCACACTCATTACTGCTGAAGTCTGCGTGTTTTAGCCTGACATGCTTTTTGAGCAAGGTTCAGTACAGGGCAGCCAATTACTACAGACATCATTTACAGTAATAGCACAGAACAGTAAACACAGCCTGTTTAATTTTAATGGCTAAAGAGAGGTTGGCTTTTTGGTACATAAAAACACAAACATCATAAGTAGTTTTATTATATTTTATTTTCACAGGGAAAAATAAAATATAATAACAATTACGATATGGGCCCTTTAAACATGAAGACAGCTTTTAAACAACAGCAACTGCATTACAACTGGTCAAATTACATATTTACACACGTAATTACATAGATTCTACTATACATTCTGTATTAACAGGTATGAGCCATCACTTTCAGCTTTTCTGCTTATTTTAAAACCAGACTATGCACAACAAATTCCCATTTGAATAAGATATCTGCTGTTCTACTTAAGAATACAAATATGGTATTAATTACTATGACTCACAGTAATTACTGCATGGCGCTTATGCTACACTCGTTCTGGGCTGCTAGTAACAGACAAATACAATTATTTCATCAGTAAGAGAAAAACAGTAGTTCTGATGGCCATTGAAATCTCACAATAAAGACAGTACCATCAAGCCACCCTCTCTCCCTCTTCCTGAGTCTGCTTTATAACAAACCTTTTGCCTGGTAAAGTCATGACCCCAGCATGGAGTGGACCCCCTGACTATGGACAGCAACACAAACACCCAGCACTCAAGAGTAAGAGGCAATTACCCAGCATTCTCAAAGCGTGGATGGGTGTCGAAGCTGAGAAGTCCATGATTATAGCCAACAAAACACTGAGTACACTCTGCACCACAAACTCACAGAGCACACACAGACCACGCGGCATCTGGCTGTGCGACAAATGATCCGAGCTACCTGGCAACCCTCACCACTGTTAATTACGCACTGGTTGGTTTGTGTTGCATTGGAGAAGGACTTGACCTTCACTCAGAGATTTCTCCTGGAGCTTGCCCATAACTACATAAGGGCTTTGATAGAAGAAGTCTTTAGAGCTTCTCCTTGGGTGGCTATTGTACACTGCACCCTGCTGAACACCACAGAAAAGGCAGACCTGTTCCATCACCCACCTGGTGAGCCGTACTCGTGGCGCGGGAGACGGCAGATCTTGGGCATCACTTCCATCAAGGTTTTTACATACTGCAGGATGGTGCCCTGGAGCTAAACCACAGAAATGTAAATATTAGATTCTATTTACATTTGCAGTGTTATATGACATGACAATATCTGACATCACCCAAGATAATCTTGCTTTCCAGCAAACAGTAATGTAACACGCTGCACTTGCAAAAAGAAAAAAAAAAAGAAGAAAAAAAAAAAAAGACTAGTTGTGAGTTTGGCCCACTGACATATATTTTACCTTAGGCTAAAGTTACAGTAAGAAACATAGAAAAACAAATTACATTCTTACCAGGCTCTTGACAACCTTCAGCAGCTCCTCCATGACCACAGCGATGCCCTGGTATCCCAGCAGTCTGCACACAGCCTTGATGTGAGGAGGGCCCACGAAGTTCCGGTAGAAAGCAAATATACTACTGTATGCCAAGTTCAAGGCCTACATTAACATTAAATGAAAGAAAAAACAAAACAGACTGAAAACAACAGTCTAATAACACATTCCAACAGCTAGTGATCATGAGAACAGCTCTTGCTAAGACACTAAAAAGACAATAATCTGTACTCGCTTTGAGCTGACGGGTGTTTATATAAATCTACCACATGGTTACATTGCAACAAACAAAATGTAAATTGGTGTGTTTTCACTGGTTGTGTTGAGGCAATAATACAACAAAAGAAAAGAAAAAACATTTATTGAAACATTTTAAGGGTCTTACAAAAATAAAAGCTCTAGATTCTGATTGGTGCTGTAGCACTTTTAGAGGACAGATGAGTAATGTTTGTTTATTTGAGCTTGGGATGTGACTGTCTTCATGTGAGTGAGCGAGAAATGAGAGAAAAAGGAGAGTGTAAATGAGTGTGTGTGTGAGAGTAATTTTGTATGGATGGATGATAAAGGCATAAACAAAAAGAATGGTACCATACAGCAGATAACATACAAGAAAATGTATACGTAAGAGAGTGCGGGCATGAGAAGGGAGTGGCGGTGTGTTCATCTGTAATCCTTCTTAATATTCTCTCTACTCAGACGTACAGCACTGATAGGGCGCACGCTGCCCCCTCCTCACTCCTGCTGCTGTAATCAGGTAGGACTCTCTTCCCTCTGTAGCTGTGCGCTCTTGTTCTGTGCAGAAACAGACCTTGCCACTGAGCGTCCTTCATTAACCTCACTCGCTGCCCCAGGCATTACGAGCCTGAGCCATGCCAGAGAGAAACAGCCTTGGGTCATCCTCTCTCAGACATCCAGCTGGAGCCGTCATCAACGCAACATTTAGACACATCAACCCACTGAACCAGCCTTAAGCTCTTCTCAGCTCTTTCGGTAAGATGATATTTCTTACAATTTCTCCACAGCGTCTATTTTTTGCCACACTCTGAGTACAAGGTAACTCAAAAATGTATCCTGTTGATTAGTTCTGATTTAGGAAACCTTTACATTTGTCAGAGGTAAACTAAAATCATTTTAAAACATAGCAGTTTCCATAAAGTGCATGTAAGCAATTTCAATATTTCTCTCATCATACACATATATGGCCATATTGACTGGTTATCAAATGTAGATGAAGGCACAAAATGAATACCATCATATCGGAAAATTATAATGAAACAGCACTGTGAAATATTCTTTTCTTTGTTCTCTCAACTACGGCACAATAGTCTACATGTACACATCATATACAGAATAGATTAGTGAGACACAGCTTATCCTTGTGCCTTATGTTTCATTATTTCCCATGGGTTATCATTACTGTGAGCTTTACATAACTTTAATATCATGTACTTGTTCTTGGGTATGTTTTGGACTGTATATGTATATGCACTGTTAATCCTTCATCATAGGAGAGGTTGAAATCCAGTGTGAATATAACCTTGATAAACAACCAGAATAATAGAATTGACTGGAGTGGTAACACTCAGTATATTACTCACTGTTTTATCTATCCGTTGAGCATTGTGTGTGTGTGTGTGTGTGTGTGTCTCGTCTTTGTGCTTCTGAGAAATCTCCATGACAATTGGTCACAGTAATGATTACCACTCAATATCCATGATTCAGAAGAGCCAGTAATTCCAATGTAGTCACCTGGTGTACAATGTCAATGCTAGTCTTTACATAATCACAGACAGCACAGTGGGGAGGTATTCAGAGTCAATAGTGTCTCAAAACCTCAACATATCAAGTGATTTAAAGCTGGAGGTTTCAAAGAAGGCAATGTGTGTTCTACTACATGTAAGGATACTGAAAACAATTTGCTTTTTTGGAGATTTACCATAAAGCTCATTTATTGAGTCATACTTAATAAATGCATCTGTATGCTGCAATGACAGCTCTCACGTTTAGCAGCAGTGCCAGTGTTTGGGGGCACAGTGCACAGAGCTAATAGCTTGCTTTGAAGCTTCAGCCCTTGATAAAGATGAATACAGACCACAGACACTGTCAGATGTACCTGACTGGCTTCACTTCCGCATAGCATTCTTATTAATAAACCACAAGATGGAAGACATTTACCTGACCTGTAGCACACACTCTAGCCATATTATACCAACATCACCACTCATACTTTACTGACAATATACAGCCATCCGTAAATGCATTTTCACAAACTGCTTTCCGTGACCAGCGTCTGTGTACAGAATAATTCAGCTTTGTTACCTTTTTATACCCAACCGTCTAATAACAAGTACTTATGTTTAAAAGACTACATGATAGAAGAAAATTCATTTTATGCTACAATTTCCCCCACTGAGACACTTCTGGCTCTCTGTACCTAGAAGAACAAGGAGCCGACTGGAATAATAAACACACACATGTTTTTCCTGGCATTTGAACGAACAAAATGGGTTACTTTATGGCCGATTTACATTCAGATTACAGAGTGTGGCCAAAGCTTTTCTTTTTTTTTGTGAATGCAACAGGCAACAATGACAGGCTCTTTTTTCTGAATGAGGCCAAACGAACATAATTACATGAAACACACAGGCTGGTAGGTAGCCTTAACATCTACACATACTTGGTTGGCTCCATTAATTATGTCAAAGTTGTAGCACAGCTCAGTATAGAAAGAGTAAACATCTAGTTCTAGGACTGGTCAAGAACATAGAGAAGATCAAGAGAAATACACACATAAAAAAAGAACAGCCACAGTTCAACAATATTGCATTGCTGGAATACGTAACGGTGCCACTGGCAGAGAAGATCAAGTACTGAATTTCTGCAAAGAGAAGAAGCACAGTCTAGGGCTATACATGATTTTCTATGGATAATTTCCACTGCTGGAGTAATTTAAGTAGTCTCCATAAGGAAAACGCATCCCAGTAACGATCTATAATAGAGCTGATGCTCTGTATAGTCCATTAACCTTAACAGCAGTTTTTAACTAAGGCTGTCACAAATAATCAATTAAACTTTATTACTCATTTCAAAAACTGAATAATTACAATTACAGTCTCATTGAACCGGCCATGATAAGGTGAAAACATGACAATGCATATTTTAAATTTTCCTGAAAGATGCATATATTTGCCAGATATTTTTTTCCACATTTTTTTCAATCAAATATTTTTTTAAACACTTCCTATTGTATCTTTTCCAATTATATATTGAATCTTTACAAGACTGCAAGGTTTGCTGTCCAGTTCGGCCTTTTTCAGAAACTAAAGTGACTGAAGTATTAACTCAGATCAATAGATATCAATTGAAAATGCAAAGATTGCAATATGCTTAAAAATGTCATTGTCTGTTCTTCCAGTAATGTTACCTACAGACTTGGACTAGCCTCATAAAATCCTAAAGACTTCAGGTCCATGAGGAATCATCACTGAACACTGAAACACACTCTCCTAAAAAAAAAAAACAAAAAAAACAAAAAACAAAAAAACATGACCATCAATGTGCAGAACGTGACGGCCACCACGGCCATTGTAAGCTGGCCTTCCATACCTGGTTGTGTGGACACCTTTTACAGTGTGATGTACCACCCCAACTGGAACAGTCTAATGATGGGCTACACACGGAAGAGCTTCATGAGGGAGGAGAGGATTCCAGTGAGTCACACAACAACCCACCTGGGCAACCTCAGCCCCCAGACCACCTACATTCTCTGTGTGACCTGTCAATCAGCTAATCCTACAAGGGACCAGTGCCAGCTTTTCAGCACTCTGGACGAGAGCGCTGAGCACGGGGGGAGCCGCAGGGAGCTGGCTATGGGCGTGTGGCTGGCCAGCAGTATTCTTCTCTTCATCATCGCTGTTGTTTTACTCTGGGCTTGCTTTCATTCTGTATGCCCAGCAAAGGGGCACTCTGACGGGGAAAATCACCCCGGCTCCACCCCACCCAGCCAAGCTCTGACCCCCAGGAGTGATGGGGCAAGGGAAGGCAGAGGGAGTCTATACACGCCCAGTTACAGCGAGGAAGATTCTCAGCAGGCAACAGTGATCGAGAACCCTTTTCATGCCGAGCACAGAGGAGCACCCGTCGACGGACAAAACCACGAGCTCAGGACACTTAAACAAAACGGAGGCCCTGAACTGGTCTGAACTAAAACGGCCATTGCTGTACTCCAGATATTACGCTTTACACAAAGATAATCAAGTGTTTACTGGGGCTCTTAATGCACAATTCCTGCCATTTTCAAATCTCAAGAGTTTTTGAGGCCCTCCTTGGGAAGAACATGAATCCCACCAAAAGTGGTAAGAACAGCTTAATAAGTAACAGGCATTTGTCTCCAAACTAAGAATAGTTTCAAACACAAGGTGCCTACAATGGATATGTACACATACATGTATATAATCCCATGCATTTGTCGAGCTTAGTGGTACCACAGCTGTCACAGTTTCAACATACAGGTCTCATAAAACTTCATCAAACTGCACACACTCCTATGGTTCTCTGTAAAATTATTAAAACACGTGATGTTTAAAAAAAAACAAAACATTCCTCACCGTGACTACTGGTGGCTTTTAGGATACTTTGGCTCCAGGGAAATCTTCAAGATTTCTATCACAACTACATTAAAAGGCATGTGGTCTAACTTTTCTCACATCTATTCACAGAATAGTAGCTCAGTATTAATGAAACGTGGCATGAAAAATAGAGCAAATGAACATTTTTTTATAAGATTTAATCACTATTCAAAAGACATCTACTGATTTTTGCAAGAGACAAACAACCTCTACTTTACATATGAAGTACCTGTCATATATGTTGTGTTGTGAAATGAAGATGTTAAATGAAGTTTGTGTTCTTACAAAGACATGCCACAGAGAAAAATTAGGCATTTAAAATAATAGCTTGACTGTAAGCAGTTCTCCAGAGACACATTTTCATTCTTACTGAAAGAAAGATCATCACATAGCCTATTATGGAGCTGTAATTCAACGCAGAGAAACCTTCCAAGTGTGTAAATGTGTTGGAAAAGAGCTGGAAATCAAACTAGTCTTAAGGATGAAGTGGAACACAAGCCTACCTTTGAGCCATAGAGGTACTGTGGCTGGGCATTGGCTGGCTTGTCTCGCTGGAACTCTTGAGAGAACGGCAGGACAGTGCGAACAAACCTAGAGAGGAAGATACTGTCAGTCAATCTGCTTAACATGTTTTAGGTATTTAAGTATGGCTGCAACACAAACTGCATCACTGCAAAACTGTATTATGGTACTACGATCCTGTGGTGTTGACACCCCCACTAAGTTGTACGTGTCCTTACTGTGGTAAGGAAATTTCTCTCTCACTATATTTTAGTCTCTCGAAAGATAGAGAGAAAGAGCAGGAGAATGAGACTGTGAGGGAATGAAAGGGGTTGGTCTTCGATGTACTCCTTTATCTGTCAGCATGTGAACACTGTATATCTGTAGTGATTGCATGCAGTGGGCACAGTAAGAGTAGCCCTAACATTATTATATTCAAAGATGCCATGTTTAAGACAAGCAGGGTCAATAACACTCATTAAAATGTGCAAAATGTATTAGTTGATACCAGTTAATTTAACCTTTACACTTGTATGCCATTAATAAGAGCAAATATTACACCATACAAACAGTGTAACGCAAGCTAACGTTAGCCTCTTGATGTAAACGGCTAAGTTAGGCATCTTTAAGCAGTCTGAGAATCAACCATTAGGGAGAAACAAGCAAAGAATATTTTAGTTTCTGAGGTTACATTTAGCCTAGTGGCGGCCTTCAGCATCTGCCAGCTGCACTTCCGGACCCCAAGACCTGCTGCAGAGCTTACGCTGTTGGTCAGCTGCTTCAGCATCCATGGTTTCAAGGCCTGGTTCTCACATCAAGTCAAAAATCTGCAGCTTAACGGCTGCTACTGCCAGAACAAATGACTGTAATACATACCAAACTCCAGCACTGTATGACGGTTGAAGATGTAAGCGCAAGTGTCCAAAGCATATGTGAACTTTATTCAACACTGTTTTTGCAGAGCCCAAAGAAGCGCGTATACATAAGTGCTATTCATTCAAGCTTCGGACCGCTTAAAAAGTGGACAAAGTGGGAGTGGTGCATCCCTAGCACAAACAAAATCAGAGATCTTGTACAGCAATTTTATTCTACTTTTCTTTCTTGGCTGTATCGATATTAAACCAATTGCGGCTTTCAGCAGTCTTTCAATAAAAATAACCTGTCTGCCTATTTCATCACACACTCTGTCTCCATCCATCCATATCTTTCGTAAAACATATCTATTGTCTCTAACCCCTAACCCCCTACCCTCTGCTAATCCCTTTCATGCAATCTGTCTCTCTCTGATATTTTCTATTCTCCATTTTTCTCTCTTTCTGCACTCCTCACTGAGGGGGAAACTAACGTCGGAGGGGGAAAAAGTACTTCGCTTTTTACTCGACGTTCAGAAACATAACTGTGTTTGGGTCATCTGAAAGAGACGGTCAAAGTGATGAAAAGAAAGAGGACAGTTAAGCAGAGGGCAAAAGAAGGTTGTAAGAACTCATGCGCTGATGAAAGAAGTGTGGAAATAAAGCAACGGGCAACAAGAAAAAAAAGGCTTCAAACGAAATACTTTCCCTCTTCCTTTTTACCACATCTCTTCGCGCAAGGACAAAAGCCCCCTCCATTTCTGTTTTTCAGCTCAACATCTCATCCCAATTATCTCAAAGTTCTCTTAAGCAAAGTCCATGACCTCACTCCTTCCTTGTCTGAGTTCTTTACGTATTTCAATGCCTAAGGGTCCAGGATAAGTGGTAAGAGTTGCTCAATTCATTAGGAGAGTCATAACAAACACATAAAACCATCCTGTTAAAGCAAAGACAGGGCAGATAGTATATGGTGCCATTCAGAGATTAGAATGTTTTAAACTCCAGCTCAGAACTCTGAGTGCTATTATTCTGGCATATGCACAGATGGCTTTATCGTGCATGTTTATTGAGGGTATATATTTTACAAAGGAAACAGGTCTTTTTTTGTTGTTGTTTTTTTTTAAGCGACCAAGCCATAAGCCAGGGCATCCAGCACAATTTGGTGATTTTCTCTCCTCAAATATGCTGGCTGAGCAGCAGCTACAAACAATTTACAGGTTAAATAGGCGAGTTTAAGCAGAGAAAATTCCACACATTGCTAGACAAAAACAATAATAACCATACTGACACAAACAAGTTTGAAGTTCGATGATGATGGTAATTTGGCAGTTGTACCTGTTGGTAGAGCCGTTGTAGCAGTAGTTGGGCAGGAAGTCATAGTTGAGTTCCCAGAAGACGTGCAGTGTGATTCTGCCGTATGGAGCAGAAACGTTGTGGTTGGCTTCACGAAACATGGCGTCCATGCTGTCCAGGGTCAGAAACTTACTGAGGAGCTTGTGGGTCATCCGGTTAATCTCCAACAAGCCCTCCAACTCCTGAAATACAAAGGTAAAGGAAAAGCATTTTCTTAAAAAATTAAAAGCTTAACACTGTTCAAACTGAGCATAAAAGAAGACCTACAAAAAACATCCACCAATGATCAATTTTTATGAGTGCATTTCCATACAAATCCAAATCCAAGTGTTCTGAAATGCACTAGTGACTGACCACACATACTAATAAATGCATTCCTCTACTCAGTCTAATTCCATCCAGCAGTGCAATTTTCTGCCGTGTGGTGCATTTCAATTCATCGCTGAATACTGTCTGATTAAGGAAAAGCACAAGCAACAAACAAGTCTTCACCACAGACACCAAAAAGGTTCTCCTAAAATGTTTACTTTAAAAACGTCTACTTTAAAAACATCCCCTGGAATTACAGTGTAAGTACTTTATTCAAGAATATTTGTGCAAAGAAAACGTACTACGATGGAGGTGAGGTCCTCGCTCTCGAAGCGGTTAATGGCCAGCTCAAGGGACTTGTAGAGGGCAGCAGACACCCGCTGGGTAATGAGACGATTTAAGTCAATAGAACGACCCAACAGCTGCAAGAGAAGCAGAGGACTGTTTAATGCATGCACAGGAATGTACGAATAGTAACAGTTACACTAGAGATATATGTATAAACTGTCACCTGAACGTGTCTCTGCTTCAGCAGTGTCTCATAGCGGTTGGAAGGGGGCCATGGAATGTTAGCACCCTGGTTTTTACACTCAGCACGCAGTCTCTTATCCAGAAGCAGACTGCAGACAGATAAACAGAGATTATTATAATTATCTACATTATAATTATCTACACGCAACACCCACACCTTAGCAGACTGTGACAGCTTTTTGTTGTCTTGACTTTAGCACATTGACATTAAACTGTGTCTTTGACACTACATTACTTTTGGTCCCCCAAGTGGACCAAAGTGGGGACTGAAAATCCTGTATGATTTATCAAAAATAATGCCCTCAACCAGCCACTCTGCTTTTTCAACTCTTCGAATGTAGCATACAGAGACAAAATAATCTAAACTTGGCCTCGGTCATTTATGAATCACACTGTATAACATCACTTGGAGCATTACAAAACCATAAAAAATTATTAGATCATCTGATCTAATAACGACCACGCTTACCTTCCCGCAAGAACCTTGTAGTAGGCAAAGATTTGGTCTGCAAGTTTGTAGACAAACTGGTCAAAGCACAGGTTCACCTACAAGTCAGGAAAGAAGAGGTAAAAAGTGCATTAGGGCATTTAGAAGCTACCTGAGGCAATATGTGGTAACATGTGATCCTTTCTTTCAGGAGAGAACAGGACAGTCATTATTTAATAAGGTCACCATTGTTAAGGATATGACAATACAAGGTATTATAAATGAATTATTTAAAAAATCATTATACAAATTATAATAATTTTTCATTAATGTTAGTTAATGGATAGAGCCAAGTTCATAATTACATTCTATACTGGGGGTCTCCAATTTGTCTCCATGGCTGCGGCCTTGGCTAGAGCATTAGACTGAGATACTATAAAGTCCAGCTTATTATAAAGATTACACTAATTAGCTAAAAACATTAAATAACATATGGCACAGAAACATTTTACACCGTATAGTATTCTATGACTCATTACACCCCTAACACTATGAATGCTTTCAGGTGTTTTCACAAATTACATTCTACTACATCCATTACTACTGGGTTGGGGTGCACAGAGGTCTACTTTGGCTTTTAAATATGGATTTTACACCTGATAAATTACTGTATTAGCGCCCTCTGCTGTTGTTAGCTGATTTCTCAGTTAATGAGAAAGACAGGCCGACGGTCGTGGACCGGATGGCCGTTCTGGACTTTTCCAGAACGCACAGATTGCCAGTCCGCCCCTGGCAGAGTTAGTGGGAGTATATTATACTAGGGAACCTTACCTCAGCCTCAATCTCATCATAGAGGAACTGCTTCTTGAACTTGGTGAGAGCGTAGTGCGCACTGTCATTATACAGGTCCAGGGGATACAAAACATACCTGAGGAAACAAGAAACAATTCCAATCAAAAATTAGAGGTACACCGGTATTCTGGGCCAATGCCATTATCTGATACGTATCTGCTGATGCTGATGCATAAACAAATACATTTCCCTGCTGGCAAGAGAAAGTGATTCACTCCAAAGAAGATTTTAACTCACAGCTATGGAGTCTGCATTACAGAGATCTCGAACATTTACTTCTGTAAGATTACAAATGCAGTAACATTTATAACATTTAGACATCTTACTGCTGTACTACGGTCATCAAAAATATGCATTTCACTATGTGGACACTGATAAAATACATGCATTTCCATGCAGTGCATGGTGATAATATGCTTACTCCATCATGGAGGCCTCTTTAGTCTCCAGAATGTGATCAGTGAGGATCCAGGGCATGGACATCTCAATGGGGAACTGGATACGGCGCCCCATGGTGAGCTCCAGGAAGAACTCCCTGAACCACAGCTGGGACAAGTCACAGCACTGCTGAAGTGTCTCTGCAACAGGAAACTCATACATGAGTCCATGTTCTTTATGCTTTTCAGTATGATTTTTGTGCATGTTAAAACAGCACTTACAGTGTACTTAAAAGGAATGGTTAGGCAAAAGAAAATCAAATTTACACAACTGTCACCTGCTCCCAAATGTAGTGGATCAGCTATGACCTGTTTGAATTTTTTACTGGCGCTACAAGGCTAATTTAGCTAAAAAGTAAAGAAATAGTTGCTGGACTGGTCACATTATTTCATTATAAGTTACTCCAGTTTTTAGCTGTGCTTGAGGTCTTTATTTTTCCGATGAAGTTGTCAGTAGGCAAAATGTAAACTGGCTGTATCTGCTATCAAGAGCATTTTCTTTTTTTTCTTTTTTTTGAGGCTTTGAATGGCAGCAGAAGGGTATACTTATATTTCTGACCCTAATATGTCTTGGCTAATTTACTTATTTGGAGGGGGAGGACAATTCTGCAATTTTGAAAAATTGTAAACATTTTTGCTGAACTATTCCTTTGAAGACAGTCATAATGTATGCAAGTACACCTTACCACTGAAATTGATCAGATGAGTGTAAAAGAAGGATTCACGATGGAACTTCTCAATGTCCAGGATGGTGGGGCCTTCCAGGCTGCTGCGCAAAGTTTTCTTAGAGCCACTCTTATCAGCTACCAGAGACTCCAGCATAGTCCGCACCATGTATAGCTACGGGGGAGATACCAAAGAGTTAAACTGTTAAAGATGAAGCCAAAAAAAAAAAAATGACACAGTGGAACATAAACTGAACCTGAATTAAAGGACACACTCTAAAGAAAATCTGACTCTTGGGGAATCATTAACACAATATAACATTATCACAGTGGCAATCTATACTAAACCAGTCCAATCCACATTGATATAGAGTGCCCAGAACTAAAAGCACTCATCTTTCTCTCAAACCAAAGAGAACCGAGTCCCATATGGTAGCCTGACAGTGGTGTGTGAATGTGTGTCTGCATGTGTAAGGGTATGAGTGGGCCTGTGAGCAAGCACGGAAGCCTGAATCAGGTGAGCTGACATCACTGTATTTAAAAAAAAAAAAATTCAACATGTCTCCCACCGAACAGTTCAGCCAGTGACCCACCCTATCAGTCAGCATATGAGACTCTGTAATATAGACTGATGACCATCTTTAATGCCCAGTGCTCTAAGCCTCTTAGACCAGAGAACACGCTGCATTGAAGGACAGGAGCATATGAAGCTGGAGGATGGAAAACCTGAAAAAAAAGGTTGTGTTTATCCATAACTAAATCCAAACCACACAACACACAGACCAGAGGAATAATGAAAGAAGGAATCTGCCCACACACACACAGGCAGGGGTATGACAAAAACGGAATCATCCCTCTTTAGGATTATGTACTTTGTTGGAGCAGATTGATAGATGAATCAGGTCAGGCCTGAATTTTCTGCTAAATACTGATAGCTCTGATTCTCCAGCACATGTGTAGAGGCACAAAGCCCAGATCAGCCTGAGTGACTAAACAGATTACGGCTCAATCTCAACGACACCACTGACATTTAACATATCACCAGTGGGTGGCATGACACTATAATCAGCATGGACTACAGCATGGCTAAGGCCCTTTAAACAGGCATGTCTATACGAGCACATTCTTTCATATGCGTACAAGTAAGGGCTGCCATTATCATGCAATTAAAAGAAATCTAAAATGTACTCAATTAACTGGCTTTGCAGTTTCAATAATGAACTGGGAATCTGCAGGTCATTACAGAGCCCTATTCAATCTAAGCATTCTTCAAAATGGGAGCAATTAGTGTTCATCACTGAATGAAACATCTTTTGATGCAACACTGGTTAAAAGTTCTGGAATGCCACGCATTTGACATTCCAATCGAGCAGCCTGTCCGTTATCGAGGGTAAAATGTTACAATAAGGGTGTTTTCACACTTGGTCTGTTTCAGTCCTTAAAGTGAACTCAGATCGATTAGTCAGCTTTTTTCCCCCCATACATGTGAACGAAAAAATTCCCAAGAATGGGGAATGTGAAGAGACAGAGGCGGCAGGTTGGATGAGGAACTAAAGTGTGAACAGAAAAAGAACTGAGACCCCATCTGAGCTGAAGTGGAGCAGAAAGAAAAGTTCCCTTTCAAACAAACTCACACTGTGAACATAAAAGGAGAAGAGTTCCCTTTCTGTTGGTCCACTTTTTGGACCACTTACAGAGGACTGAGTTTGCTTCCTTTAAAGAGGACTAGCAAAACCTATATGAAAACGAATACCGTACAAATATTCTCTCATTTCATCAGCTTTAGATGATGACAGGCAGACTACAGATAGCTTCAAGGCTACAGACAGCTGCTCGACTCGCCCATCAGCACCCAGCCGGCAAAATCCTTTAATGCTTGCTGCACAAGGAGGGAAAACGAGCAAAAGAAGGGTCAGAGTGTTATTGTGCAGTCTCAAAATTTGTAATTCATGATGGTAGAAAAAACAGGATTCTGAGAGAGATGTTCTGCTTCAGCTAGACACAGAAACAACAATGTACCAAAAGGAGACACCACTGTACAGTATCAAATGAATTCTGTGAATCATTCCACCTGTCAAACATATGTGAAGAAACAAAGTGCTTCAGTTATTTAGAAAGTTGAGCCTGTTACAAAACGCATTCGAGCAAGAAACTCTTTTACTGCAGCCCCATACACAATATTGCAGTCGGAAAGAAACCATTCCAGACCATTAGAGCAGAAGCAGAGCGTGTTGCCAGCAGTCTGTCACACAGGCTTAGAGCGACTGGCACAGAATGAATGTCTGCAAGCATAATGTGAACATTACAGAGCATTACAGAGTAACTGATGCATCCACAATACAAATACAGGTCTGTTTCATGAACAACTTTGCTGACTAACTGTTGTGTGAATACATTTATACTCACAGGCCATTTCATTAGGTACACCTACCTTTAATCTACACTGTCCATTTTATCAGCTTAACATAGAGGTACATTTTGTTGACTATTACAGAGTGTCTCCGACATATATATATATATATCTGTCTCCGATACATATACACACCTACCTCTCTCCCTCTCTCTCTCCCTCCCTCTCTCCCTCTCTCTCTCTCTCTCTCTCTCTCCCTCTCTCTCTCCCTCTCCCTCTCTCTCTCCCTCTCCCTCTCTCTCTCCCTCCCTCTCTCTCTCCCTCTCTCTCTCCCTCTCTCTCTCCCTCTCTCTCTGCAGTTTGTGGGGACATTCATGGGCAGTTTTTTGATCTGATGAAGC
>JBBIGA010000106.1:15326900-15337255 GCA_037576975.1 Alestes dentex | reverse complement strand
ACACACACACACACACACACACACACACACACACACACACACACACACACACACACACACACACACACACAGATGAACACAAATGGAATAAGAAGTAAAGAAAGCATGAGAGGGAAAAAAAAGATCACGAAAATCACTCTCTACCAAGAAAACTCTGATTAATGTGCATCAACAGGGACTGGAGCTCATGCAGCAAAAGAGGCAAGAAAGTAGTTTCTAAGGACAAACCACAACTCTAGTTCTAGTGGTACAAGCAGTTAATCAGCCACCTTTCACAGCATTGTGTCACAGCCTAGCACTTCACAATGGCAGCGATGGCATCCATCATTTTCTCTCTTAAACTCTTCAGCAGAGTCCGCCTGCTCTGCCCAGGCATGGTACCGTGCTTATCCATCCATTTATGTCCTACTGTTTTATTACACGTTTAGTCCCGCATCTTCAAGAAAATCTCTACATTGCCTTCCACCTCATATTTACATATTCTAATCTGATTTAATTATTACATATGTGGAAACTGACATTTGCTTATATCCCACAAAAGAAATCTGGATAATTAGGAATGGTCACTGTGGAATCTGTGTATCTGTAACTGTGCAACACTAACTAGGTGGAACTTGGCACTAAAGTTGAAGGCAAATTATGGAAATTACTAATTAATCTCCAACCTGCATAATCACCAGCCACATGCCATGTCATTAGCAGATCATTTGGCACTCCTGTTAATGACAATTTCACTTCCAGTGCTGAAGCACAATGGGCTAATTCATTCTGAACAGCAAATATCCAGTCACTTGGAGAAGAAAAAACTACACAATAGTACAGAGATGCCCTCTATTATGAAGAAATGATGCTTTGGCACTCACCTCGCTGTTGCTGTAGCGGGCCAACTCAGAGATGAAACGCATGTGATCATCTCGAATCTGAATCATCTGCTCACAAATATTATACTGAGGACTACTGCCTGCAGATGTACAAGACCATCTAGAAGAGACAGAAAAACAGACGAGACACCCAGTCAGTGTAACCACAGGAAAAAAACTTTTTATGCTCCTATTACAGCATGCAAAAGACACCAGGATCTTTCTTACATCCTAAAACAATTTAAATGGAGTATTGAGAGGAAAAATGTGAAATAATCATGCTCAAATAGTGCTTTAAATCAGGTAGGCTTTAGCCAAATAAACAGCTCGACTCACTTTGAAAGCATTTTTAATACCACTGTATAACTTTTTTTTTACTCACAGCATCAGACACACTAATTTGCTAAATACAAGTTTTTTGCATTGCATTTACGCATTTGTTCATTAAAAAGATCCACTACCTCACCTGGACTTATTTTCCTCAAAATGAGCACTGGTTTTGATGTAACGGGACAGCTCAATCTGCATGTCTCCAAACAGTGGCACCACCTGCAGTTGCTATAGTTCAGACATGAACAGTGGGGCATTAAATGTCAGTGATGGAGCCCTGTTGTTCTTACAAAACTACATATGACTGTCAAGTTGTCTTGGACTGCCAAAACAGATTCTGAAACCTACACATACACACACCTTGAAAAACTTGTCAATCTTTGTGAGGTTGATCCTCTTCTTTGCATCTAGTTTGTAAATGTTGCTGTTGGCACCATCCATTAAATACAATCCAAATCCCATCACCTGCAGGACAAAAAAAAACAAACAGCCTTATAATCATATTTTTAGCATTTTTGTTCTTGTGAATATGTGTGCAAGTGAATGTGGGTCTTACTTTGAGCAGCATGTGTTTCTCACTGGGGGTCAAGTACATCTTGTTCTCATAATAGTCCACGCACAGGTTGACAATGTCAGCAAGCAGCTCCTCATAGCCATTAATAACCTCCAGCTGTTGCTGCAAGGACTGAGACACACGGGAGACCATTTGATGCACTCATACGGCGTTAATTAGTACAGCAACCAGAAACACTATTTTCTGCCCTGCGGTACCTGAGTGATTTTGTTGTGATTGGCCAGAAACATGGACAGATTCTGAGACTCCTGGATGGAGGACGGCTCAGACATTTTCCTCAGGAACTGAGCAGCTCTGTTACACAGAGGAGAAATGAAGAGAGAGCATGATTAAAACAAATGACACAGGCATGTGCATACACGTACAGAATGGCGGACAATGACATTGCATTGAGCTCTACAACAGTTATCAATCATATTACATGGTTAAATATGAGTTAGCTTTGACCAAAATAATTTATTCATCAAAACAGCCACAAAAGTACTCTGTGACTGAAAAAGACAGTGATCAGGGGAGAGGAAGAAAGAAAACACTGACAGACACAAATACAAACAGCAAGCAGGTGAATATAGAGAACAGCTTAATGCTCACACACAAGCAATGAGAAATAGGCACCTTATTCAGTTTTCAGTAACATAGCTTATTTACTAAAGGTGTATTATATTCTGTGGTAAGATTTCAAGTGTTCTATGTGTTAGTATAATATTTATACCAGGATGGAGAAATACTCTGCGATCAGGAAAAATCAAAGCAGCAGCTTGACTGCCATCTAGAGGCCAAATATATCAGTGGGCTGTACACAAAAAGACATCTGAAGCACATATGCCATTGTTGGTGGAGACATGGGGGAGGGTGAGAGTGTAGGTATGTATGTGGTTGCGTGACAGAAAAAAGGCAGAGTGAGTGAGTGTGTGTACCGTTTATATGCTGAGTGGTCATTTTTCACACTGCACTTCATGTTCTTAAGTTCATCAAGGACAGCAAACATGTTGATAAACTTTCCCAGTGTGAGCAGATAGGCCTCCGACACAAAGTCCTTCCTGCGCTCAGCATGACACAGACGGCGCACTTCACCACAGAAACGATCAATTGCTGTCCTCTGAACAGACAGACAGAGAGGGAGAATGTGAAAGACAGAGACAGAAACGGACAAAGAATGAGAGAGTAAGTAATTTTGCTTACTTATTTCACCAAAAAAAAAATAATAATAATAATAATAATAATAAAAAAACACCCTAATGTACATCGCTCTGGATAAGAGCGTCAGCTAAACGCGGTAAATGTAAATGTAAGTTCAGTTAATATTAACACTTGGATAACGTTCCCTTAATACTTTTCATACACACAAAATTTGATTTACATACACAAACACACATTTTATCATTTATATACATATACAGATATATACATACATACATATCTACAGTATATGGACAAAAAAAAATAAATCAGGACACACCTTCATTCAATGCTATCTTATGACACCTAATATAGAAATAAAATTGCGTTATGCCTTATGTCAGCTTTTATTCTTGTCAAAATCTTATTATTTCCAAAATTGTTACAAATCAATATGTTGCATTTTGAGATTAACCTCTTAACTTGTAGTTTGATTCTTTTGGTCCAGACCAAAGCCAAAAATGATCCAATGTTGCATTTTAGTCTTGATTTTCTAAGTGTTTGGGGAAATATTTGAGAAATGAAGTATGCTTCACAAAAATATCTGGTATACTACTAACCAAAATTTATGAATCAGGCTGAACTGCTTTGTAGATTTTATCTGTCTCTAGTGACATTTTGAACCAGTTTGTTTTAATAGCACCAAACCTTTCAAGTGTGAACATGCCCTAAATTTTACAAAATGTTTACATTTGAATTCTTGAGGTAGAAGAAATTCTAAAAAGAAATAATAGTCTAAGATTCTAGTCACTCTACGAAACTGGTTGTCTGTTTTGGTGGGTTCAACTACTATTTGACCAAACTAGCAGCCAAGAAGGTCTTAAATGTAATAAGTTTCATCTAATTCTTTGTAAAGATGTCTCAGGTCCTCCCACTCTCTCTCTCACACACACACACACACACACACACACGCAGGCACGCACGCACCTCAAAAGATCAACACAGCAGCAGAGAGGTTACCTGGAAGTACATGAAGTTCATTAGCTTGGTGACCTCAGGCTCCAGCACCTCCACGGTCTTCTCATAGATCTCCACTCTGTTGGGCTGCTCATTGCACTTAACCTGAGAGATATGCAGAACAGTGGTGTTAACAAGCAGGCAAAGAAAAACAGTTCACAAAAGCAACCCAAAGATCCACACATGAGCAAGTGATGTGGTGCTCAGCTGGGTGTTTTACCTGTGGGATGGCTCTGGAGCAACTTCTCCATGTGTAGAGCATCACAGCGTACTCCTGTCCCTCCTCTAGCATTTCATTCTATACACAAACACAGAGAGCAGTAGATCACACACACAGACCTACCTACTTAACAGAAAGTAACATTCTAATAATAACCCCAAACAAATCTTTAAATACCACCTAAACGAAAACAAGAAGGTCTGGGTAGTAAAATGTAATTATCTATAATGTGCCTTTATGTTCAATAAAAGGATGATGACATTAGCAGTGCAAAGAGACTAAATGCAGAATACTTACTACTAGACAAGGACTGAGAATAAATACACCTATTTACTGGCAACAGCACAAACCAAAAATAAATTTAGCGCAGGATTTCAGTGTAGTAATTGTCAAAAATAAAAAAAAGTCAGTGTTTGATGCAGAACTAGACCAAAAACATACACTCTGGCATACCTTCTGAGGTTAGGTTAGGAAATATGGACTTGATCAAAACAGAATGCAATAAATGTGTGTGTGTGTGTGTGTGTGTGTGTGTGTTAAATTGAATTTTTTGGTGATACCACCCAGCCCAGCTCCAAATACACACTAACTGACTTGCATATTCTTGATGACTCAGGGTTGTGCATCTACATACGTGAGCCAGTGCAGCAGTATACTCTATATACATGAGGTCCCCACACAAAGTCTTGTTTCAACCCCCTGACAGCAATTAGTCCTCACTAACACAGCACAGAAAAGCACTAAAGCTCACATTCATCATTCAGATTCACATTCATTCAGACCAGGACCCTGAACTTGGCCAGGATTCTCCAATCAGTACAGGGAACAATACAAGCCTCTTTCAGGTCCTCTTAGAAGCCTTCATTCCCGACAAGTTCCTTTGACCAGGCTGCCAGGGGCTTAGCCTCTAAGGACAGGCTGAATGGGCCAGGGTCTGAGGCTGATAAAGCTGAGTGAATCAGCAGAGACTCTGAGGGCAAACTCATTCACCGCGCATGTAAAAAGCAGGACAGAGGGAGATAGGGAAACTAACCATGCTGGAGTGGACTGTGGCTTGCTCAATGTAGCGGGCAATGCCGGTCACAAAAGCATTGCGATCTTCAAAGTTGGTGTTGAAGTTGGGCTGTTAAAAGATAAACAAAAACATATCAACATACAAGATATCTGTCCACTTTCATTTCATCCCAACTCCATTATAATTTAAGTCCACATTTAGTGGCAGTTTATAGGACCAGAAGAATGTTGACTGCTCATGTAATATTTTTTTTGTTGTTTTTTGTTTTTATATATCGATGCACTAATTACACACTACAGATTTACATTACACTCTAAAATCAGTAATGTGATGTCTATAGTTCACTATGCAGCAACGGCAGCACCCAGCCAAAAGACTGTCTAGCACAAGTTAAAGCTCAGTACCTACAGAAAACAGTCAAAATAATGGCTGGAGGTGTGTTACCTGGTACATGATTGAAGAAGGAAGGGGCTCGATGCAGGGCTGCTGGTCTGGGAGCGGGAGCTCCTCCAGCAGGTCCACATTGGACAGAGCATCTTCTAAAGTCACTGTGGCAGTCATGATTCTGTGACAAGAAAAAAAAAAAAAAAAAAAAGACATACAACTCTTAGCCTAAATTATACCTCCCACACAACAGCAGGTTTCTAGCCTCATGGGCACTTTCTAAAACAATACTGACTGGGTTCAGAACTCAAAATAAGTTCAGAAATCAATGGAAAATACCAATAAAAGGCCTTCATATGCCTTTCAGATCACTCGTATCTTGTAAATATCAGGTGTAAAGGTTAGGACCACACAAGAAAAGAAAAAAGTTGTGGTAAAAGAGGAACCAGTGGTTGTAGGCAGCTAAGGTTTTTGCATACCCACAACTTCCATTAACCAGTTCCTAAAACTTCTAGAAAAACTCTCTGTCAATGACCTCTCCTTCTGTAATAAATACATTTTAATAACTAAAACCAAAAATAAAATCAGTTAATTCTAAACATGTAAGAAATCATTTCAATGTGATCGCAGACTGACTGGGCAAGAATGTTTAATTCAGTGAGATTTAATCTTAATTCTTACATGGTGACAGAAAGAAGTGAAGGGAGGCTCAATATTTTAGTCAATGACAAAAGACAGTAAAACCTAGGCCTGTCACAGTAATGAAAGTTTAGCTGACAATTAACTTCAATATAAATAATTATGGTTGACAGTTTAACTGTCTAAAAATGAGTAAAGCACAAGCCTAAAGTGGTTAATTAGCAATCTTGCTTCTTAGGTGTAAAATGCAGCTCCCAACTGTGGACAGACAGTTTAAATGCAAATAATCAAACTCACAGCTGCCTTCAAAAGGTGTAAAAGTCAGAAGAACTTCATCGTAAATGTTCGTAAAACCTGGCATATCTCTCATTCATTCGTGTACTTTGCCTCAACCAATCCGGCAAAATACAATAATTCCCATTTTTTTGTGGCAACAGAAATACATGATTAAGAAAGCTAACAGTTGCAGATACTAATTGTTAGCTTAAGCAATTGCAATCAGGCAATGATGTGATTGTGAAAGGCCTCATTTAGGTTGTTTATATTGACCCTAAATTATATTATAATTTCACTAAATTCCCCCGACTTACCAGAATTAGTTACAGAATTAGGCCTCGTCCACACGGACGTTCGAAATTTGTTCTGATAATGAACGGATAAATGAACATGTTCGGAGCAGCATACATGTACTGTAGCTGCGCTTGATTGACTTCAGTGAGGCGTTATACAGGCGTTCGTCTGACGCTGTTTAACGCCAGTCGCAACTCAATGTGTAGTTTTGTGTACTCACTTGTGGGAGCAGTAAATATTCAGTATTTATATGTGGGTCGTCTTTGTGAATAGTTCTGCAATAAAAATCATGGATCCTTATTCTTTGTTAAAACTGAGTGTTGACATTCTCGTTTTATTAAAAATCCTGATATCTATAGACAGGCATCATAGACAGGAAAGGAACAAACATAGCCGCCGATACTGGGTACACCTTCTTACTGCACAACGTCAGGTCAAATGGACATTTTTTGTGATTTTTGAAAACATGCGAAGATTTAAACATTCATATGTCTACAAGTTTATTATTACTGATAACAACAATAATGAGAACATTACAACAATAATATAATATTCATAACAATATTGACAATATAAATATATACTCATTATTATCATATATAATTTATTATAATAAAAACCAGATTTAAATCTCCATGTATATTATAATTGCATATTGACTATTTTTATAGTGTAAACCCTAAATATGCCCCCAAATATGCTCCCCAAACACTTTAACTTCATTTTAATCTCACCTTAATACATTACCCTCAAAACATGTAACGGTAAACCTGTATCCGTACTGTACAGTTTACACTGAACTCCCGCAGTGCTAGCGCGTAAAATATCGATGTTACCCCTGTATAGACTGTACTGTAATTAATGCAGGAGCGTTTTCTTTAGTATGCGCTGTCAATTTCTTTGGTTTTAGCAGGCAAGTACAGTAATAATTTCATTTACAGTAATAAAAATACAGGGCTTTAAAAAGAACAAAACGAAAAACAGGAGAACACTCATGAGAACTCTAAACCGCGACTTCACCAGCAAACACTGTATTCTTTATTTTTCTTAATTATTCTTATTATTAATAATAATAATAATAATAATAATAATAATAAAAACACCCGCCCAGCAGTGGGCTGGTGCCGCCCCACGGTGAGTCCCCGTCTTGCACTCGTAGACCCCAGATAGGCTCTGGGTACCTGCGACCATAGTAAGAATTAAGCGGTTACAGAAAATGAATGACAATGAATGATTCTGTAGAATCACGGGACATATTCGGTCCGCCAGAACGTCAACTGAACATCATGTAAACGCAGTAGCGGCGTTTTCTTTGCGGTCTTCGGGATTTCGGCAGAAACTGACGCCAAGAAGACGTTGTATGCAACGTTTTTTTGATGCCACCCGAACGCAGATGCAATGAGCAGAAAAATGGTCGCCGCTCAGTCTGCGCTCACCCGACGCCACTAACACATGAAAAAAGCCTGATTCAAACGTCCGTGTGGATGAGGTCTAACATGAGGAATTGCTACCAGGCAAGTCTGAGAGTGCCGTACTGGATTTAGGGAACTGATTTGTCACAACCACAGCTTATGCAGGTGTGAGAGGTACTACGGTTCAAACTTGAGGACCGAAAATTGGCAAGATGTTCTCAGTCAGGATCTAACTAATCTAAACATGTACGAAAATGGAGAAAATGAACTCTTACGTATTATTAACACTTATTTTAATATTATTAATTACAGTCTAGTGACAATGAACTGACTCAGCTCATTCATTTTTCTCTCTCCTCAAACTGAAAAGGCTGACTGCTGAACTGGGAGCATGACACTGTCAGATGCACCGTCTACAAAGCAATCAGTATCAAGTACAGTGAGACACAGGACACGTAAGTAATTACCACAATATGCAGGTGAGTCACGCAAAGTTTTTTAGTGTGCTCGCAAAATTGTGAAGTGAAACTAAAACTAACCAGAACTGTATAAAATGAAATAAAAACATGAACCTTGCTTTGGACGTTAAGCAGAAGTTCATGAAACTTACTAAAACTGTCCAGGTTCTAAATAAAACATGTTACAGTTACTGACTGGATGACAGGTTTTAGCATAGTAGTCAGAATTCATTCATTTTTACAATATAATTTACAATAAAAACATACTCCAGCATTCAGACTACACTGTACATTTTACACACAAAGCTATTTAGCAAGCTGCTATGCAATGCCGCCCTCGAACCATGTGGGAAACTTAATCTCTCATTGAGGGTGGTGTAGGTCTCCTAATCAGCCGTGAGCATAATTTTCCTCTGAAGCAATCCTGTAAAACAAGACTACCCACACTAGGAGACTCAGTCAATGTCACATCTAACAAACTATTTCATTTAATGACTCGACAGCTATTTTTGCGGACACTCCTGACAGAAACACTTCTATATTTGGAGTGAATGACAGAAGGAAACCTAGTCAAGAGCCCACAAACCACTGTTCCCACAAAGAGGAACCACATTCATCAAAAAAAAAAGAAGAATCAAAATGACAGCTTAGTGTGAAGCCTTGTCATCTACAGTTTTAACATCTGTGACTCCAGCCTGAAGCTAGTCACTCTCTTGTTGATTCTTATCGAGTCACTGCTGGTCACTTTTCTTCATAAAAAAACAGAACAGCCATTTTCACTCTGCAGCTGTCAGAGTGAAAACGGAAGCACTCTGCTACTTGCAGATCCATTGTTCCTCTAAAAACCTGCACTGTTTCCTAGTTCTCAAATTTCAAGCTCTAGTCGACAAGATAAGAGCTTTGTATTTATTTCACTCCATGTGAAAAACAACTAATTTGAATGCAGAAAGAAAGAGCACTGTTATGGTACTGTATCTCAGAAAATAATGTATTGTCCTTAAAAAAAGCTAAAGGTGGTAGTATCATTTAATCTAAGTGGCTTTTCAACTAGAGGCAACTAGCTAATTCACAGTGAGTCATGTACAGTTTGCGACGATATTTTAGTACACATGCAGTGGCTGCACTGAAAAATATACAGATATCTATCTATATATCTGTATCTATCTATATATAGGCAACTAGCTAATTCACAGTGAGCCATGTATATAGGCAACTAGCTAATTCACAGTGAGTCATGTACAGCAGTTTGCGACGATATTTTAGTACACATGCAGTGGCTGCACTGAAAAATATACAGATATGTATACAGATTTCACATATATGTGTGTGTGTGTGTGTATATATATATATATATATATATATACATACATACATACATACATACACACACACACACACAAGGGCATTAACAGAAAAGTCGACTAGTCGACTTCAGAGGCACAAGTCGACGCCCTCAGAGAGAAGTCGACTAGTCGTGTTTTTTTTTTTTTTAATCTTCTCTCTGTGCGCGCGCTTGTATACGCAATGCAGTCTCTGCCCCTGATTGGCTGACGCTGACCTGCGTTCCTTGGTGTAACCAATTATTATAGTCCCTTCATAAAAAGGGCGGTGACTTTGGCGCTTAGAGAGGAAGGTAAACACAAAACCACAAGATGAGAGACACGCAGCAGAGGAGACAGACCTCTAGACACACAAACAGCACGGAGACCTGCACAACCTGCAAGTCGGTGTTAAAGTACAGTAACAGTACCGGCGTT
>JBBIGA010000106.1:15308312-15326800 GCA_037576975.1 Alestes dentex | reverse complement strand
ATAGTACCAATGATCTCTTGGAAATGGCGAATATATTGCAGGTGCTGGAATGAAATATTCCTAGATCAAAAATACTGCAAGAACTACATTTTTTAAGTGGACTGGCATTGATTAAGACTTTTTATCTACATAATAGGTCCCTTTTACCCATTAAGCCATGAGGAAGTTCAGTTTTGAACCAGAAGTAACACTTTCACAAGCTCTCCAGGTCCAGACATGCAGACTATATTGAAGCAAACCTCAACACTCCGCACCTGTAATTTTTGGACAATTTTATTGCTGTTCAATTACAGTTCCTTTGAGGGCTGTGACGACTGCTCAGTCAAAATTGATGACTAAGTGATTATTTAGTGATTTGAATGATTTATAGGGTATCCATAGGACACATGTATGTATATTGCTATATATTTCACATATGATTACTTATTGCTCACCAAACTAACTAGATGACCTGATTATTTATCAAATCCACAGTGACAGCCCTAGATCATATACAGTCCTCACAGTGCCCACCACTGTCCACCGATTATTACACCATTTTAAAAACAACTGTAAAGTTGTTTTTAAAATGGTGTAATAATCGGTGGACTGGAGTTGAGACCAGCAGTGCTCAAATTCATTACCCTGACCCAAAATAAATCACTTTCCCATACACAAAACAAATAAAATGACTAAACTAAGAACTGAACTCAGAATTGCACTAGTGAATAAGAAGCAGAAACAGAAGTTGCAGCCCAGTATAAAAATATTACACCATGGGAAAAACTCCCACAGAGGAAACAGAGAGAAATGATAAAGCTCAGCTCTGACCTTGTGTGCAGGCCCCTGTCCCGACATGCCTCTGTACAGAGATAAAGCCTGTGAGAGTATGTGAGACTCAAATGCCTAAAAAGTGTTGACTCTTCAAGGCTCAGTGACTGCCTGTAAATTATGACATGCTCAACATTTTCACACTCTAAAATGTAATTACCCCTCAATAAGATTTTCTGAGCATATTGTGGTATCGTCAGTATTTAAAGAGTACAAACCAACATTACGTTTCGTTACAAAGACAGTATGATGAGTTTTGTTTAATTTGATTCAGCGTAAAAGTTTTAATCAGAGCCAGCTGAATTTTTTCTGCCTTCTATGAATATGTTAAAAGTCAGGCTAAACCATCAGAGCTCCACGGTCATGGCTGCAGTCCAAAGAAATGGCGGCAGAACAGCTCATCTTGCCCGTGGTAGAGCAAAAATATACGACAAGTAGCTAACACACTGGCAATTGAAATACAGATGTTTAAAGAAAATATATTTAGGACCACCACAGAAAGTGTTTGTATTTTGGGGTTTTTTTTGTTTTTTTTTCCATCATACTCTGTTCATGTCTAGCCTTTTTGTAGAATGGGGTGTAGCCAGAGTGTGTGCCTTTTAGTTGCAATGCAGACTACCTAAGGAAGCCATGTTTTCTCCTCTTAACTCATCATCTTAATTTCCCAGTGTTAAAAAATCTAAACCATCAGATTTGGTGAGAAGGTTCCAACTTCATTAAAAGTCATGTTCCATCATCTTTGTGTGTGTATATGACGTAACACTACACAACAAAAACTGGCTTGTCATACCGAAGACACAAGAAGAGAAGAACTGCACTAATCATGAAAATCCTGACCTCCCTTTCAGGCCTATGGGTTCTCAAACATCATATTTACATGACACGATGTGACAATCAGTCCATCACATAACAGCTACCATTGTGCCACATCCGCTTGGGAAATGTTTAAACTAACCTATGACAACAAATAATTATGTTCTCTTTATAGTGACATATGCAGGTGGTCAGCGGTCTACATGTACTGATGAAATGCTTATAAAGCTTAATGTTACAGTTATCACACAGTTCATCAGAACAACAATAATCATTGCCATATTCCCCAGTTTCTGATATAGCTAATGAAGACACAGGGTAATTGCTGAGGCATTTATAAATGAAGCCTATTATGCAACAATTTTGTGCATCGTATTTACTACATTACATTTTTACTAATTAAATGTAGCAAATACGATGCACAAAACTAGTGCATAATTAGTACATTTTACTAACATTTACTGAATCATCATTTGTTGTTTATTGCATAAATTGCACAACCAGTGATTAAAGGTGTGACATTTAGCCTATCACTAACATCAGCTAACTTCAACTGCATCTATACTGACTGCTGGAGAACCCAGGAGTAGAGAGATAAGAGACCATGCGGTAAGTGGTGGAGTATCTAAACTAAACCTCAGTCAGATGTTTCCGCTGGGTGGTGCCAAATTGGACTGAGTGCTCCTCCCAAAAGGGAAATCCTTTGATGTTGGCAGTTCACGCTGCACAAATCTTGGACCCATTTCTTACACGCACACACACCATCTACATAAACTGCAAGAGCATTTCCTTCATCAAGAAGGCATTTTCACACCTCGCTCACACATGTGCGCACACACACATCAACACAAAGTGCCAACCTCTTGAATGCACAGTTACAGATCACATGCTGACTCTAGAAGTGTGACCGTTGCTAAACTGTGAAAACAGCTGAAGATGGTATATATTGATTTCACCCTTGCCCAAAGAACTAACTCAACCTTCTCTTCTTCTAGGCTACAAGATCAGACTGTCTTGATCTAGTGCCTCGGTGAGGAATGTGCTGAATACGCCCGAACATCTGCAGGCCTCCTGACCCAACAATCAGCTGCTACAGTCGTTCCCCATTTTTTGTCACATATGAACACACCACAGCACAGCACACAATACGAACAATGTGAAATTCTTCCTCTGCATTTAACCCATTGCAGTGGGCAGCCACAGACACCATGCCCAGGGAACAGTGTGTGGAGGCGGTACCTTGTTCAAGGGTACCTCAGTGGTGCCATGGGCAGTCCTGGAATTCAAACCAGGACTTCTCATCACAGGGGCAACTCCCTAACAACCAGGCTGCCCAAATAGTGGGCCGACACCAACGACCAAAAGCCTTCGTGTTCATATTTGCCTACACTAAAACTGATACAACACAAACATTTTAAAAATGTAGAAATGAGAGACTGCACTGACCTGATTGCAGTGAAAACTAAGATTTATTGGCATAGGACTACAAATGCAGCAAAACTAATAAAATGCAGACATTTGGCACAGTAGAACAGTGTTGCCTAAATGATCTCCTCTTCCAGAATATTAGAAATATTGGTATGAAACTACCAGTCAAATTCAAACTGGTGCCATTTTGTAAGCAATTACCTGCAGATACTGATATTAATTCAAAATTACATATTGAATTCAAAATTATGCATGCATTTATGTGCACTTAATATGATAGACACAAACTGAGATTTAACTGAGATTTACTACTATGTGAATTCTACAGAAATCTTTAAAAATAGTAATATGGGCAAATACTATAGTTTATGAAAGGATGCAACACATACTATGAATTACTATAAGACAGGTAGCATAGTAATCTTACATAGTAAACTTCTGATTACTTACAGAAATAAACACAACTGCTAGTTTTTGAGTTTCTTTTTCAATCCAGAACGAATACATAGTTCGTAATGGAGACAAATGGAGAATTTTACACAAGTTTTTATATACTGTATGTGTTGTGATCAATAGAGAATTAAAGTTTCACCAAACAAAAGTCATCTTCACCGTTGATTTCACTGAACCCAGGCCTGCAGAAGTCACGTGCTGAATATGATTAACTCAGCAGACACAACACTTCTGCTCTGGTTTGTAACATCTATCAGAGACACGGGGGGTGAATACTTTAGAGCTGCTTTCTGACTCCCAAACAGCCTGTGCGAGTTAATTACCAGTTCAGGAAGTGCCTCGAAGGAGCCTGTTCGGTTTTCTTTATCATGGATTAAGTCTGAAGTGGATTATTGTCATTAAGGAGCACCAAAACGACTTTACACCAACACCGACCCCCAACAAGTTGCCCCAATACTTAATGCGTGATTAGTTCAGTTAATACACCCAGATAAAGAAACGCCAGTATCGAAAACAAACCACAGAAACACATTTTTATCGCTTAGTCGTGAATGTCACAGAATACAACCGCAGTTTTCCCCTTTCCGTGGTTGGTCCCTGCTCCGAGCGGGACACCTCTCTCCCACCTGGCCCCACTGAGCCCCACCAACCCGGACAGAGGCCTAACCCAGCGAGCCTGGAGAAAAACGACCACCCTGTCCTAATTACAGCAAACCACACTCCTTTCTTCATCCCATAAAAGAGATTTTCGACTACCTCGCCGTGTCAAAGTGCCAGAAACGATTCTACTAAAGCACGAGAGAGAAACACGGGCACAAAAAAGCCAACACCCAAAGACGTGGAGGAAAAGTTTTGTTGAGCCAGAAGCTAGCCAGGCTACCCACCCTTACTTTCTCTTCTCCAGGGATAAATAGCTTCGCTTGGCTCATTTAAAGCTCCATTTGCAAAAGACAGCGCGAAGATATCACCGCTCTGCTCTCTCCGTGTTGCTCTCCGTCCCAGTTCGCTGTATTTCCAGTGAAACTCTTCGTGCCGAGCTGAAATCCTGCCTCTAGCCCGGAGCGCTCACAGGCAGTCGGCCAGCTCTCAGTGGGAGTTCCCGTTCCTCCACTACAGGAAAACTCAACAGGAAAGTCCACACACACACACACACTCCCAGTCCGGCCAGCAGGGGGCGCTCCACAACCACCTCCACAGTGGGGTAACGCCACTGGTACAAACTACAGTACTTTTAACTGTATATTCTTCTACTAAAGTGAAGTATAAAGTGGCCTCCTACAGTCAGTCACACATGAACACAGCATAATACACATAGAGAAATTCCTTCTCTGCATTTAAACCATTTGAATCGCTTTATTATGTACAATAGTCTTACATACACTATTTGTGCAATATATTAATGGATATAGTGCACAAATAGGGTATATAATGTGTGTGTGTGTGCGTGTGTGTGTGATTATGGTAGGATGGTAGAATATGTCCACATTAATATGAATAATGTAGCAACATATAAATACATAAACACACTACTGTATTTGTACAATGGCAGTAAAATCTATCTACGTGTGCAATATCACTACTTATGTCAATATTACTTATATACTACTGAATTCTGCGAAGGCTACTTAGTGCAGTTATGTACTGCTAAATATCATCTGTGTCATTAGTAATTCACTTAACTGTAAGTTACTTATCTATAGTATTTAGACCCAAAATTTGTGCGTACAGTATAGGGTATTTTCATATTGTGTTTTTTTCTGTATGTTTTTATTTAGATTTATTTAGACTTTATAAGACTTTCCTCTGGGATCAGTAAAGTTTTCTGATTCTGTTTCTTTCTGATTTACCAAGTGAAGGCCAGGAACACAGAGCCCAGTGAGCAGTGTGTGGGGACAGTACTTTGCTCTGGGGCACCTCAGTGGTGTCATTAGCATTCCTGGGCTTCAAACCCACAGCCTTCTGATCACAGGGGTGACGCCCTAAACACTAGGCCACCAGCTACCATACTGCAAACAGCAGCTTTAACTAGTACTACAGAAATGTTTGTTTCTGAAATATTAACAGGAAATTATTAGTGTGGGTTGACTATTTAAGGACTAGGGTAGCATGTCTACCTGAAACTAACAAATGACACTGTAAATACCACTGTAAATTTATTATATACTGCACATTCTCTGTCCTCCTGCTGCTTTTATTTGCAATTATTTATTGCAGTCTGCCTCTATTCTGCATTTCTGTACACTACCAGTGACTCCACTGGTAGAACACAGATTCTGTCATATTTTGTTCATTTAAACATCAGCTGCACTTAATGTTGTCTTGTGTTTTTCTTGCACTCTGTGTATATTGTCCTATCTACACTCAGATGGTCTTGTGTCGTTTCAGTTTGTGTTCTTGTGTCACACCATGTTGTTTCATTTCACACTGTAGGCGACTTTGTATATGGCTAAAGTGACACACTAACCTTTCTAGAAAACTATTTTGGCCACAGTTGAGAGCAGAAGGTTGAAGTTTAGAAGCAACATGAGACTTTATCTGAATCAGCCCTGTATCTGATGGCTGAATCCCAAATGCTCCTCTTTGGGACATGTAGTGTACAAGTTAGGTACAGAAGTCCTTATTTCATCACTGTGTTATACAGCACGCGTGCACAACTGTCCTGCAGTTCGGAGATTTCTCTGCATACACATACCTGGTTCTATCCTATGAATTGCCAGATTTAGTGAGTGTTTGAAAGGAGGACTACCAAACTGTTCTGGACACTAGTCTTCCAGGATCAGAGGTGGACACCTGTCATCCAGCTTAACACACAGAGCAGGGCTAATCAGCTCTGTTTATAGGGAGCCAGCGTCCAGCAGTTTGGAGTTTTCGCAGCCCAAACACACCTGATTCAACTCAGCCACACAAAAGTAGCAGTCATTAACAGTCAAGAAACCTTGAAGTTTGCATTTGGAACCATATGAGGCTCTGCACTTACTGTACCCACCAAGATGATGACGTCAGTTAGTGAAGACCGCAAGCGCGCTATTTAGGACTGCACTGTAAATGACAGGCTTTATCTCAGACACTGAAGGTACCTTTTTCAGGCCTCCCCCCTTTTCTTTCTTTGTTACTTTGCTAGAAAATAGGCAAGAGTTGCAGAACAGAGACATGAACATGACAGACTGAGTTACAGCTCATTTTATTGTGCACAAACCTCCAGTGAATAATGAAAAATTTGTTTTTTCAACAATATTACCAACAAGCAAAGTATCTGCCGATATACACATATACGGGCATTTTATGTCCATCTGTTTGAGCTAGCCCTATTTGAAGAGCTCAGACACAGTTGCAAACAGTAGCAAAATATTCTTCATCCAGACACTGAACACACAGCTCTTAGCTGAGAAACATGGAGGTGTCTTTTACAACTTTGAGTGACCGTTCAAGGGCGTTAAAGTAAAAGTTGAACTGAAGCTTTTGACCTCAAAATCCTCAAAAGCATAATGTTCTGGTAATATCAATGCTTCACGTAGGCTGTCCCCACACACACACACACACACACACACACACACACACACACACACACACACACACACACACACACACACACACACAGCAACCACCACACTGAAGAAGTGCTGGTGTATGAAAATATCTGTCCTCCTTGTGCTGACATAAGACATCTTGGCGGAGACAAACAGTGCAGAAGTAATCATACAGCGAGGCTGTCAACAGCTGACCCAGTGTGCTGTGCTGGTAGTTGAAATGTGTCTAACACTGCTCAAAACCAGCCATCAGAGAAAGAGCAAGGGACTCCACTAGAAGGTAAAAAAGAACATACAGAGTTAACAACAAGCAGCAAAACAGTGCATACAGTTAATGTACACACAGGAAAAAAAACCCAAACCACCAGATTTAAGCAAGAGAGGAAGCAGTTAAATTCAGCAACCCAGCAGCAGACTCACAATGAGGAAATGATCCCCTGCAGACAGCCTTATTCAGAATGGTGACCAAGAACATGTGACAGTTCTTAAAATCTGATTCCATTTTGTCAATAGATTCAATTCTGCAACAGACAAATAAGATGCATTATGAACCACTGAAAACCTAAAAAGGCCAGGCTAATAGATAAATGAGTGTGTGCAAAATGAATACATAAATGATTACACATTTAGGCCATTGACGTATCAAATTATTGAGGGAAAAAAAAAGGACAAAAACTTTATTCTAAATAAATATAACTTACTTCCATGCTCCAAAGCCTGCCTGCCATCGGTCAGAAAAGATGAGAACCAAATTCAGGACCTTCATGATGGCCTCTTTGACAAAACTGACCTGCAAGGACAGGGAAACCTTGATTTTGTGTTCACATCTAAGTAATATTAACAGAACTGAGAGGAAGGATCTTATTGCACCTTTATTGGGGCACTTAAAATAGGCACAAACTCCTCTGAGTCACTGCCCCAAGATGCAAAGTGACAGGATGTGAATGAGAGAGAGAGAGCGAGAGAGAGAGAGCGAGAGAGAGAGAGAGAGGGAGTGTGTGCACATGTGTGTGGTCTTTTTTTGGCTCTTTCTGGGGAGTAAATGTTCTCATAATAATAGGAATACCAGAAAATCGGTAGAATTTGGGACCACACAAATAGTAGGTCCACACAAACAAGCTTGCTTTTTCACCACAAGTGCTGTTCTGGGGAAAAGTACAGGAAAGCATTTTTTTATTGGGGTTAAAGTAAGGTTTAGGTGTCGGATTGTTCAGATACAGTATTACATGAGACAACTGAATGTCCTTAGAGCACCTTGGCTCCTTGAGTAAAAGTTTGTGAGAGTGTGGGTGAGATCATTGTATTTAGGACTTTGTGGGGACCAAAGTGTAGAAGTGGTGTCATTTCTTTGGTCATCTGAAGGTATATATATATATATATATTTTTTAAACACTGCAAAAGTTATTGTAAATTTAGAAATACCTTCTCCCGTAGAAGGCAGCGGTCATGGATGGTAGACAGATATCTATAATGGATTTTTATGAGCTGGTCCAGGTCTTTTGCCTCTTGTACTTGGTGCTGAAATTCCAGGCCTGTGCTGTGTAGAATCTGGAACCAGAAAGGCCAAGGCAATGTCACAGAAATTCATTTGACAACGCCCATTAATCTCAATGGAATTCTCATTGTACAAGAAAAATGAATCTGACCCAATCATGAATCACGCACCCTGGTCATTATGTAGTTGTGCAGACTGTTAACAAAATGCATTAACTTGACCCTTAGTAGGAACATCCTATGAATCTGCTGGTTTATGGGTTCTTTGGCTGTGTACTCCTCAGCATGGCCTCTTTCTTGCCTCTTAGCAGCTGCTGTCAAATCTGTGGAGAAATAACATTTTTAGCAGACAGAAATTCAGGTGACCTAATTCAACTCAGTTTGATCTATCTTTGTACAACTTTCCCAAATGAACTTATAAGGCTGTTTCTCAAAGTTGGGTTTGTCTTTCAACATAATATCTAATGTAATATGAAAAGTAATCAAATTAATGGGGACTACTGCATCATCCTGACTTACCAGTGAATCGCAATGTATCCAGACTGTATTTGGCCCATTTTATTTGTAGAAGAAGCAGAAAAACCTGATTGTAGATTTTCTGACACTCAGAACTAATCACGATATCCACAGGCCATGGAACCTGGTAAGCAAAATTAAATATGACAAAAGATATCAGAATATCAGGCATTACAAATTTGAAATAAGATAAAAATAAAAAAACTGAAAATGTATGTCTTGTTACCTTATAACTCAACGTAAGACCATCCAGGTTATTGATCGGTTGTTTTTTCCTTGTGGGATCGATTGTCTCCAGAAAGATTGATAATCTAAGAAATGAGTCAAGAACACACCGGTTAGGCAGACACTAAAATAACAGAAAAATGAAAATCCCCAAGAACCTGTTCACTGAGGGGAAAGCTGTAGTGAAAACCTGCTGCTGTCCTCCGGATGGCGCTGTCCTACAGCCTCCTGCAGCTGAACGTTGAGGAAGGCCAGCTGCTGCCAGCTCTCCTTTTCCAGCACCTTGTCAAAGATGGCTGTGTAGAAGTCATACATAGTGTCACCAGCCTCCAAGAGAAAATAGTTTCTCATAGCCTGAAGGTATCCTAGTAGCCTGAAAGAGGAAATGAAACTGGTCAGCAGGAGCTTTCAAAACTAACCACAATATGAACTCAGCAAGACAGGGTCAATGTTTTGAATACTAATAGAACAACTTGAATAGACTGTTTTCACAACAGACCCCTAAAGTCTCCTTTTTCACCTGTAGTCCTTCTTCAGGGTTCTCATGAGGTTACCACAGCATTCGATGTATCTCCTCTCAATGTGTGGATACAGACAGGAGCGCAGCGTCAGCTCAAACGTCTGACATGTCACCGATTCAGCTGAGCGGTCCACAATCACGTCGCCCCCCGAGAACTTCTCATGAAAGTCCTTCTGTTCCAAATATAACCTGAGAATGGTTTGGAAGACAGTTTATTAGGATCTTTGAAGAAACACAAACTCAATCCTTATTTATCTTAGTCTTCATCCTTATATAAGAGCTGCTTCTTTGTCTAGTAAAAGAGAGCATGTTTCAACTGTGAGAATGTTTTGAATTCGGAAGATGAATTCATTTCCTGTCATGCAAGTGCTTGTAACCTCCAGATGTGTCTGTGGTTGATCAGATCACCTCGCAAAGTTGATGGCCAGCAGGGGGTCATGGACGTCATCCATTTCCAGATGACGAGCCACGATGGACTGCATTTTAATAAGGCTCCTCTTGGTGGCTTGTTGCTCGGTTACCGTATCCGTGGGTGACTCCTCACCACGGCGCAGACGAGTCTGCACTGATTCCAGAAAGAGGGTATACAGACTTTTCCTTTCAGCATCTGAGAGAGAAACCACAAACACAGATACACACACAAATTTAACGTACATTTTTTTGGCTTAAAAACTAAAACGAATCATTTTAAATTAAAAGCACTTCACTTCAGATGTGCACATAAAAATAGGCTATCATGCTTAAACTACTTAAAAAGGACAACAGCTTGTGAGGAGTGCTATTTCAGGGTAGCTTCGGAACTGTGCAAAAAAATATCTTGGAAAATGAAATCATCTTATTTTGGCTATATAAGGCTATTAAATTATTTCTAAATGTTTTTACTTTCAGTAATTTTGTCTACTGAAAGTCAGTTTTGGCAGGTAAATGTGCTTGTTCCAAGCATTCTTAAACAATTTCATATTTTTTGTTGAAAATGTGTGTAATACGGCAGTGGGCTGGCGCCTGTTTACCCCGGCACAGGCTGCGGTTACCATCGACCCTCGTAAGGATTAAGCGGATACGGAAAAGGAATAATGTGATGAATGAAATACTTAGAATAATTCTTAATACATTTGTCACTTTCACTTTTAATTGTAATGTCCATAAATAAATCACAGTGATAAGTACTACGTAGATACACTTAAGATCATTCCACTTGCCAAGATATGTTTTGTAGTGCAGAATTTTATCCAATTAACTCATCCCCCCCCACATATATCTGATTTAGCATTTTCTCTGGATATCACACTAGTACATACACCTTGTATTTGATCAGTATCATCTTTTTATAGTATATATCAAAGATGAACAATATTTTAACCAATATTAGCTTAAGCTTTATCTATTTTATTGCTGTTTTGGCTCCTTTGAGCCCAAAGTGAGAACTGCACAAAAGTAACTTTACCTCTTCTCCAGTTAGGTCTCAGGTCTGGGCTAACTCTGAAATTCTGCTCTACGAAATACCTGACCTGAGATCACTGGATCCTAACTGAATCATTACCATGTTTATACCACAGTGCACACTGCCTATAAAACAAACCCTGACCTCTAGAAGATCCATCAGCTTGCTCCATCTCCTTGCAGTCCAGGTTCTTCAGGAGCTGCATGGATTTTCCTGCCATGATGATCTGCTTGAGGACAGGTTTAAGGAAGGACACCATGGTGTGCTGTCTGCTGCTGGAGCCCTGCTCTCCTCCAGAGCTTCCACTGGCAGCATCGCTGAGCCTCTCCTCGCTCTCCACCGCCTCAGACACACTGTACAGGGTGTAGGTGGCGTACCAGAAGTCCCTGTGGTTCACAGGCACGTCCTTGTTCCTAATGGACACATTCAAAACATACATCTTTTTGTTTACTATGGCATCATTAATTGCTTGCTAACAGCTAATGAACTTCTAAGAAGTAGACTTTAAAATAAAGGATTATCAAATATTACTTTCCACCTGAAGTGGTGCTTTGAGGCATTGTAATTTCCCAGTATGAAATAATGTAAAGACATGCAATCCCTCATGCTTCCATTCATTACCTCTGGATTATGAACTCTTTGGCTGGGTCGAACAAGTGACCGTGAACAATCCATTCGTCCACAATCTCAAGATATGGCCTGACTGTTTCAACCCAGAGTGAGAAGAGAAGCGCCACCTGGTGGGAGAAAGGGGAATTGGGCATCAGACAATGTTCAACTGTCCAGAAAGCAGTGATACAGGTGCTACACAGCAAGCAAAACACTAAACTGTGGAAGGAAAGGGGCCCAAAGACAGGGATTCACTCAGCATAAGGCTGTCTTACATATTCACCAGCACAGGGCACCGGACACTAGGTTTGAGCACTTATGATAACATCAAGTTCAATGACTCTGCCCCGCCTATTAACAGATTAAGAAAGAAACATTTAAGTACTCTGTGTTAGCTGCACAAACTTACCGATTGCTCAGAAGCTTCACCCACACTGTCATACTCAATGATGGCCTTGTAGAGGGTGTTGAGCAAGTGTGAGGCACGTACCACGTTTGGCGTGCCTGCGGGGACCTCAGCCACCCCGGTGCAGAAAACCCTATGCAACACAGTGATCTGAGCCAGATGAGGACTGAGCCGCTCCAACACACCAGCCAAAGTCACCGTCTCATCTACACACATCACAGAAAACACCAGTCAATGTATAGAATTTTAAATGCACACTTGACATCATAATGTTGCACACTATTCACACAATTCAAGAAAAAATACTAAGTACCTTTGCCAATGATGTCTCTCTCAATGGCAGTGAGCTCCTCTTTAAAAGTGGTAAAGTATTTGTACAGTGCCCACACGAAGGCTTGGTAGGTTCTGAATGGGGGCTCTGAGCTCTTCTTTGACGAGGAGGAGGAGGAGTTGAGTCCAGGAGGACATGGCTCTGCACTGTGACCAGTCACCTCATCAATGAACCTCTGGAGACGGAACACCGCCTGGCCATACGCTGCTATATGCTCCAACACTGAGTGCAGGCAATTCTGTACCAGAGACAGAGACGACATCATATACATATGGTTATAACCACAAACCAGAGGCACTTTCACCTCATATCTGTAAATCCTTCACCAAAGACCATAATTGTGAATAGACTTGAAGGAGGGGACACATTCATATCCATTCTGTACAAGATAGAAATCCTGAAGGCCCTTTTTTCATAATTAAAAAAACAGAACTCTAAATCGGAGCATAATACACAAGAAACAGCTTTTGCTTACATTGGTCAAGTGGGTGACGACTACATCGTTCCTCACGCTTACTTTCCCATCATGGTGTTGAAATATGAAAAGTCTCTTCACTCCTGACAAAAGCCTGAAAACAAAACATTACAGAAGGTTGTAGCAGCATTTTCATTCAATCACATGCTTAGTAGGGAAAAAGGAGAGGACGACCATTCAGAAACCTCCACATTTGGAACTGGCAGCAACCATGGAAATGAACAAAACAGTTTACTGAAGCAAATATACACAGTCTGTCACATTTTTTGTAAGGCACTTGACACTAACATTTCAACAAATCATTATGCATTTGCTAATTCAGTCACCATGTAATAAATAATTTTCTTCCTACCTTTTCAGAATCAGGATCTTTACTGATCTTGGAAGAAATTCTTAATGTACTGAATTTACTTTTTTGTGCTGAAATAATTGCTTTCATGTGCTGAAACGCAAAAAAATGACACACTACTGTTTTCTATTGCATTAAACTTTCTAAATCTTACCATAAGGTCTCCCGAATCACTTGTGTTTCCGTAACAAAAGCTTTCTCCTCAGGCAGGTAGAGTGGGTCAGTGTTGTAGAGATGCTGATCCCTACAGAGAAGAAATTCTTCTCAGTATAGCAACATTGAGCTGACACAGATGTTTCCATTAAGTACAGCAACTTACAAATTTTATTTTCAATTTATTCCTTATTAGACTGAATTTAAAAAGATGCAGGTTTCATTAATTTACCATTTTAAATACTGATCATTTTGGAGAAGTTATAAGACTAAAGTTCCCATTATCCAGAAAAAGACCTTATCCAGAAAAAGATAAAAACAGAAGAGAACTGATTAAATAGTGCAGCACATTAAATTTTTTCATGCACTTTAAGTAACCCACCATACCATAGTGGATCAAATCAAAATCCTAAGACAAGGGAATTCATTTAAACTGAAATAATGTTAGACCACTGGATGGTAATAATTTGTCTCACCAGACATTGAAAAGGTTCGAGTGCAGATGGAGGCTGTGTGGAAAGCGGGATGAATGGGGAACCCAGTATGGCCTCACAACATGCAGCTCCAGCCAAGCCCGGGAATCTGGTTCACCCACTAAATAAAAATACAGTGAATGTTCAACACACACACAAAAAAAATCATAATCATTTAATATAAATATTCAAGTTCTGCCTTGAAGCTTAATTGTGCAGAGATGCTTATGATGTAATGTTCATCAGACAGAAGCATCCACTGCTCTGACTAGTTTTACGAGTATTGCCGTACCGGTCCAAGTGACTTGTACTGTCTTATCGTTCCGTTCCTGGTCCTCCTGTGGTGTTCTGTCCAGCTGTATCCCAGAGTCCTCTCGGCTGATGAGCTGCTGGCTTTCTTCTTCCTCACTTTCATCCTCTGACCACACCTGGAAAACAACAGAATGCATTTAGAGGAACTCTCATCAAGCCAGCACACTTTAAAGGCCTGGGGCAGCCCAGGCAATTGCAATTGTACTTTTATGTTTAAAGATACATTGTCAATGGTGCAACAAAGATAGATGTAGCGTCGTGTCTTCCGGGGAGCCGCTCTGCACTCGGCGCCTCGCGTTTTTCACTCTTACATATCGCTGAGTTGATAAGTAGGGGGATGAATTAGTGTGACATCTCTCCCTAATATAATGGTTCCGCCACCCATGCATACAAGGCATCTGAAGCCACAGTTATAGCCTAGAAGTAACAATAGAATAACAGTCCTTCACAATATTTCCCCAATACTTTAAGTGCTAAGTCCATCACAGGCAGACGTGCTCAGTTTGAGTCTGAGTACCTGGTCAGGTGTGGCTGGCCGCTGGCATCGGGGGCCGTTCTGGCTTGGACTGCCGGGTTAGCTCCTAAATGCTCTGTGTTGAGGTGATCTTTTACTCTGACATGGGCGCCGGAACCCCCCAACCAAACACACACACAACAAAAACACTATGCTACGGGTCTCAACGTCCTTCCATTCCAGTCCCCCCACTTTAAAAGTGCTTCCGACGCCCCTGACTCCGATTATACAAAATTTCCTTATTGCATGTATTGCCGATAACAATACTCCCATCAACCGTTCCATCTGTCCGTTTCTAAACATAAACTTTCTATACAATGGGACATGCAGCACATTCTCATCTGCTCCTTCATTTTACAGAGCACCTGTGGCCAGAACTGGACCGGGTTGAAGAGTCACCACGGCATGCCATTAATCAGAATTAATTTTTTTCAATGCTTTATTTTTCTGTGATTAATTGATCAAAATTAACACATTAATTCAACACCCCTAATGATCATAGATGGCCACATACTGACTCAGACACATAGCAGTACTTAATTTTGCACAATGTTTAACTCCTACTTACCGGAGTGTCTGGAAAGGGACCTGTATCAATGTCTTCTCCTTCCATTAAGTACTTAGCCCAGTCAAAAGTGTCTTCTTTTTCTGTATGGAGAGAACATCTGCATATGCATCTATGCTTTTGGTCCAAAGCTCTCTGTGCAACATAAGTGTTGATGCCAAGAAAAAAAACTGACCTGATTCTTTCAACCTGGGCCTTTCACTGTAATTAGTGTTGGATGGAGAATCAGACATGAAGAGTAACAAGGCCAGCACACCATGGTGGACATCAGTCTATAAGCAGCAGAAAAATGACAACATTTAGCACATTTGGTACTTGATGTATTAATCCCTGAGTGGATTGTATGATTTCAGCATCTCACCCTGGTACCCTCAGTATTAGGAAGAGGTGAGTTCAGGAATTCCTCAGTCAGTCGCATCCAGCTCTCTGCCTTACTCAGGTCGGAGTGCACCATGAACTTCTCATAGATCCTGATGACCATGAAAGGAGAACCAGATGTCCATTTTAGAATTTAGAAAACTGATGTTTGCAGATTTATGGAGCATAGCTTAAATCCCATTCTCACCCATTAATTGAGCGCCGTACTTTGTGGCTGCTGACATCTAGGAAACGGTGAAACCTACCAAGTGTGAGAAGGGGAAATATCAACACATTATTTCTTTTAAATATAAAACTCTGCAACTGCTAAATCTGACAATGTCCTTTTAATAACATGCAACTGCAAATAAATAAATAAACGTATGCACACTATATGAACAAAAGTAAAGGGATACATCTCTTAATTACAGAATTCAGGTGGCCCTTTTCTCCCAGTGAAAGACAATCTTAATGCTTCAGCATACCAAGACATTCTGGACAACGCCACGCTTCCAACTTTGTGGAGGAACCTTTCCTATTGTAGCATAACTGTGCCCTAGTGCACAAAGCAAGCTCCAGAAAGACGTGGTTGGGTGAGTCTTTGAGAACTTGACTGGCCCGCAAAGAGCCCTGATCTCAACCCCATACAACACCTTTGCGATGAACTTGAACGGAGATTGCGAGCCAGGCCTTCTCATCCAACATCAGTGCCTTACCACATAAATCCTCTACAGAACGAATAGGCACAAATTCCCACAGAAACACTCCAAAATCTTGAGTGTTTGGAACGGCTATTCTTAAAGTTATAAGAAATCCTACTGTAACAAAACATGGTGTAGGTACGTGCACCTGTATCAAACCAAACCAAACCAATACGTACCTCAGTTTACAGAGGACTCACCTGAAATTTGACCAAGCGAATTTGAGTGCCATTTGGAAGTTCTGGTCCTCTTCATCTTCAATGCCAGTCAAATGTGCTATGAGCCTCTTCACCTCTTGGTCCAGGTCTTTCTCGAATTTAGTCCAGTGAGCCATCCTGCAGTTTCTCCAATGGGTCAGATACTTTACCAACGCCTCGATATACAAAAAAGGTCCAAAAACACTACAAAAATACCTCCACGACCCTCAACGAGACATCACTTCTGCACATACGACCCTCACACTGGGGGGTTTAAGAAGATCCGAGATGAAGATGCTCGCCTGCAGATCCAGCATTGCAGCAGGTTTACTAAACATCTAGCGTCAACATAATCTGTTTCAGCCATCCACCTCTGTCAACACACACCTGTAAATCTATCTGCTCTCACAGCATTTGGAAAATGCAGCCTATTCACGGTAATTCAGCCACAGAAAGCTTTTATTAAGATTATTTGACGCTCCACCGACCAAACCCCTTCTCCCGTCTTGCCGCTCAGCTTGTTATGATGTTTCTTCTGCAGTTTAACGCCAACACTCAAACCCTCTCAGCTCTTCACCTCCCCCTAACAGCCTGGATACACACTGCAGGATTATACGCTGTAATACACTATGTGGACAAAAGTATTGGGACGATTCAACCAACAGGGACTTTAATGACATTACATTCAAATACATACGCTTTAATATGGAGTTGGTCCCTCCTTTGCAGCTATAACAGCTTCCACTCTTCTTGGAAGGCTTTCAACAAGATTTTGGAGTGTTTCTGTGGGAATTTGTGCCTATTCATTCTGTAGAGCATTTTAAGACAGAATACCTATGCATGAATGGAAGGGAGGACAGTGGAATGGTGAGGATGCAGGGAGAAGAGCTGGCAAAGGTGGAGAAGTTCAAATATTTGAGGTCAACAGTCCAGAGTAACGGGAAGTGTAAACAAGAGATGAAGCCGAGAATGCAGGCAGGGTGGAATGGGAGGAGAAGGAGTGATTTGTGACAGGCAGGTACCAGCAAGAGTGAAAGGGAAGGTGTACAAGTCATGCAGGCAGATGGTGTTAGAGAGGAAGATGTCGAGGGTAGAAGGAAATGGAGATGGTTGATCTGATGTGGCGGCCCCTAATGGGGAGCAGCCGAAAGTAGAAGAAGAAGAAGAAGAATTCTGCAGAGCATTTATAAGGTCTGGCACTGATGCTGGATGAGAAGGCCTGGCTCACAATGTCCATTCCAGTTCATCCCAAAGGTGTTGGATGGAGCTGAGGTCAGGGCTCTGTGCGGGCCAGTCAAGTTTTTCCACACTGACCTCATCCAGCCATGTCTTTATGGAGCTTGCTTCGTGCATCGGGGCACAGTCATGCTGGAATAGAAAGGTTATTCTCCAAACTGTGTCCACAAAGATGGAAGCATGGTGTACAAGTATTCAGGATAGAATAAAAAATATGTAAACCATAATGAGATATCTTGTTTTTATACAAAGTACTGGGAAAGCATTATAAATATAAAACTACATCAAAACACAGACAAAAAACATTTTTCTGCTGTGCTCTCAAAAGTGACCATTCATAAGCCAAAAATGAAATAAGAAAATAATTACACAGGTCAACAGGTCAAACGCATCAGAGATCAGAGTTTATGTGGGTTTTGTGGTGTTTTTCATGCTGATTTCAAATCTGTGTTTAGTTTTTTTTAAGGATCATTATATCTATGCCACAGTGTGCGCCTATCTGACTTCACACTGAAAATATTGAAACAGTTATTTGATTGGTGCCTGCGGTTTAATAAAAAAACGCATGAAAGTCTATTGCAAA
>JBBIGA010000106.1:15289415-15300172 GCA_037576975.1 Alestes dentex | reverse complement strand
ATATATATATATATATATATATACACACACACACACACACACACACACACACACATATATATATATATATATATATGGGGGAGTCGCCAAAGATCTGTTCCTTCGACAGTGATGTAACCTGAATTTTGGTATATGTCAAAACACACCCTAGCCTAAGTCACTTAACTGATCGTAACACAGTTGTAAAATCATAAAAACACAACTAAGCCACAGGAAAAGGAAAACTCCCTCGCTGCATTACTGTGTATTTTTCCACCACGCGCAACCAGACTAGATCACCCACACAGTACATAAGTACGAGGCTAACAGTGTAAGTCAACTCGAAAACGTCTGGGACTATTGAGACTATTGTAGATCGAGGACCCCCTGTGTATATATATCACACATCACACATACATACATGCACACCATTATATTTATCATTATGATTTAGTGCACTGAAGTGTGTGAAACATTAAATAAATAACATTGTTCCTTTGAGTTACTTTTTAATAGATAGTATTTTTAGTAGCACTACCGGTTCTTTTTTGTCTGTTTCTCATCAAATATCTGAAAATCTTAATATGATGCATATTGTATGTCATGGAAATGTCTTGAAATCTCGTGACATTATATTTTAGCCGTTTCACCCAACTTTTTTTGCACCTGGTCAAATTTATATCTGGATAATACCAGGCCACATAAAAGTAGATGTGTAAATGCACCCAAGGTGCATTTAAAGCAGATAAAAATAATTAAACACCACCTCAGCCAGTGGTCTGCCACATGTTATGTCCATCTCTCCAAAATATATTTGACAACCAAAACCCCACCCACTACCGTGACAAAACCCCTTACCTCACTCCCGATGTTCTGTTATGGAAGAGACCACTTAATGCGGCCATCGCTGCTCCACAGTTCATCTTCTGATGAGTTCAGTGTTAGTTCTGTAGCCCACTTAACGTCTGTCTTGTACACTGAATGACTCTTAGCACTGTGCTATGTAAATTTGTGCTTTTTTTTTAGTAGAACATTGAAATGAGGAACAGCACAGGTGATTGTTGTATACAAGCTGATTTGCATTTTACCGATATCATAGTCAACTGTCCAGGGTGCGGGACAAAGGGGTAGAAAATGGATGGATGGGTGGATGATATCATAGTGATTGGATCTCAGTCTGGTTGACGAGAGATAAACTTGACCGGTGTAAATGCATGTGGAGAAAACCTTAGAGTCCTCCAAGTTCCCCAATGCAGTTTATACTATTGACTAGTATTTATAAGAGGTATTTACATATACAGATGTCCAGCCCTGAACCTGAAAAGCTCAGGTGACAGTGGGAAAACCCCCACTTAATTACAAAAAAAAAAAGAAGAACGGAAAGACCAAAAGGAGAATGTGTCATGTGCTTATACTTGCCACACTTCTTCCTTCAAAACACAAGAGAAATAGGCACTTCCTGTTGGGAATTTTCTTTTGGTTTGTGTAGGGTGTTTACAGGAAATTGAAGATGTTGAGTGCCACCGAATGTCCAGCTGTGTATAGGCCTCAAATATATGAGAGGATCTTATGGAAAGATTGTCTTTCTCTTTTCTCATTACTGAGCATTAATGACTGTTTACTGCTCCTGCTCACAGCGACATGGCGTGGGCTGCAGAAGTCAGATGTCTGTGAGGCAGCTAGTTGAATTCCCACCAGGCAGCCATGTAAAGAATCTTGAATCTAGAATGTAGAGTTCACCACAACAAAAACCTTTTTTTCCCTTTCTTTTCTGAAAGTTGGTTACACCTCACATGCAGTAGCTGCTGTTACGTCTCTTCCTATGAAAAAAACCCACTAAAATCACGTGTCCAAAGCTTAGACTGCTTAGACTGTTCTCTGTTCCATCTGGCTCTATATAAAAGATATCAAACTGCTTTTGCCATGAAAAAAATTGTTTGATTCAGCAGGAACTGAGCTCTTAAACCTCACAGGAGCCATTAAATACTTATTATAGAGATACTAAGCCGCAACAATCTGAGAGAGAGAGAGAGTGCCAAAATGGGTCTCATTAAGAGATGGAACACATCTGACAAAGTGTATCTGCACTTTATGCCAGTAAAAAGAACATTGCCCATGGCAGGAAAAGCACAATAAAAGTGCTCAAATGTACAAGATACAGAAAGTGCTGCTCAGCTCTTTTGTGTGCTGGTGAATGGTACTGACCATGTCAGCCTGCTGTCATAGATGTGTGAGAGTACATTCATTTTTAGATATAGGAAAGCACATTCATATTACTACTAAAGATATTGTAATGATATTACAGTGTTTGGTACCAACTGTTAATCCAGGACAAACTTTATAAGGTGTCAGTAGATGGTATGGGCATAAATGTATATCATGATCTAAGTTTTGGTATATGTCCCGGTACAATGAAGTGACTTTCATTTTCCAACTAGAAACCTGTTAGAAAACAGCAAGCCTATTTATGTAGGTTAATAGTGGGTGCTTCTGCTATAAATGACCATATCTAACAGCGATACAAATAATATGAAATATACAAAAGGATATATATTCAATACTTTTATTGTGCAAGAAATAGAATTGGAGAATAGGTAATCTTCTCATTACTGCTTAAATTGTTTAGAACATCTTTTGAAAATCATTTCTCGATATTATCCATAATATCCAACCCGAGGACGATGATGCAAAACTATGATATACTGCGTGTAAAACTTCTCCTAGACTGAGTAGAAGTTGCCTCATCATCTGGTGTGTTTTTTATCCAGCTTTTGCTGTTACTGCCATACACAGAGCCCAGCGAAGATGTTAATTTGCCGTTAACCACCTGTGAAACTTGACAGACAGTGTTTTAAAAGGTAACTGAAGTGTTGTTGAGGTGTGAAATGGTGAATTTTGAATTAGTTTAAACAAAGCATCGCTGAGTGCTCTCAGGGCAAAAGGAACTATAACAACTCACGTGATCCCACAAAACACAGCTGAATCAGGGTTTTCCGAGGGAATCATTAGAAATAAGTGAAACTGACTGTTATTTATATTGTTAAACAGATAGGCGTACTAAGCAGCGCCTTACTGACTGATATCATGTTAAAGCTGTGTTTTATGACATTATGAAACAAGCCACGTTTAAATATCAGTGTTTTATCAACAGCATATACTGCCACTGAGTCTGAGTGAATCTAATATTGACCAGCTATACAGGCCAAATCATGTACTGGGTCAGGTCCTGCTTTCCACTTGCTCTTTGTAAAAGTACTTCACCCTGAACTGCCAGGCCTCTACGTAGGGCCACAAATCAATTCTTCACTCATGGCTACGCAAGTGAAATATTCACCTCCTCATTTGTAGGAGTTACTGAGGTCTTATGATTAATAACTGCATCAGCCTGCAGTGTAAGGGAGTCAGTGGAGTGCATCGCAGTGCAAGTACAGGAAGGAGTGAGGTGGCTTACTTGAACATTTAACTGCTCCTGCAGGGCTGCTGAGATGGTTTTACTTACTATCCACCACAGAAACAACACAATGAGCTGATCTGAACCACAAACAGGAAAAGCTGATTGCCTTCTCTTGCTGTTTTGAGACGGTAGGTGTTTTTCTGAGTGTGTTTGGTTGGGCGCAGGAGGAGTGCAGAGGCAATATGGATGAGGTGCATTGAGTCTGAGTACAGCAGGCTAATAGTGGGTTAAGCTAATGTGAGCTCAAAGGCTTTATCTAGACACGTAGCCACTCTCCTGAGCATGACTCCAGCAAATCCAAGGTCATGTTTCTTTCTAAGGGAGCAACACAGTGAATGAATCTGTTTTCATTCTCTGTAGTGGTGCATTCTTTGCTTACCTGTAAGAAAGGACACCCAAGTTAAACTTTACATATACCTAAACATACAGGACCAGTTTCCCAGTCATGGATTAATGGCCACCATTGGAAAGTATGTTTAGTCAAGATTAAGGTTTAATATGGGTCTGTGAAACCATGAACAGTTTTCTGGATTGTTTCTACCGTAGTGTTCCTCAAAGTGGTGCCTAATGTCATGAGAAGTGCAATAGTCTAAGTGCGGAACATATTTTTGCTGTTGTATATAACTTTTTGTAACTCTTGTGACCATATACACCGATCAGCCATAACTTTAAAACCACATGCCTAGTGTGTAGGACCCCCTCATACCAAGAAAACAGCTCTGATCTGTTAAGGCTTATGGTGCAGTGATATCTGGCACCATTACGTTAGTAGCAGATCCTTTAAGTTCTGAAAGTTGTAAAGTGGGGCCTCTATAAATCAGAGTTGTTTGTCCAGCACATCTTACAGATGCTCAGTTGGAATTTGGGGGGATTTGGAGGCCAGGTCAACATCTGAAACTTTTTGTCATCTTCCTAAAAACATGAACAATTCCACAATGTGACAGGATGCTTTATCCTGCCGAACGAGATGAGACCACTGCCATTAGGGAATAACAGTGACGCATCACTTACCTTGACAAAGTAACATCCACATTAATGCAGGACCCAAAGTCAGCATGAACCTTTTCTCTATTTTATGTAACAGTAGTTTTTCATCTGAAATCCGACCAGACAAGCTTGTCCGTCCTTGGAACACTTTTAGTAGGTATTAACCACTGAGATGTTCTGACCCAGTCGTTTAGCCATCACAATTTGGAGCATGTCAAAGTCACTCAGATCCTTACGCTTGCTTATTTTTCCTGCTTCTAATACATCAACTTTAAGAACTGATGGTTCACTTACTTTCTAATATATCCCACCTCTTGATAAGTGCAGTTGTAACAAGATAATATTCACTTCACCTGTCAGTGGCTTTAATGTTGTGGCTGATCAGAGTACTAGGGGCCAATAACACTTATTATTCACAGTTAACAACTGACAGCCGTATCAGTCAGTAAAGCACGGTTCAACTAATTCATTTCATTTTAGCCCATATTAAACTGTCTGCTATAAATTTCAATCATGGAAAATGTTTGCTGCTTTTACTCAGTTTGAGTCACAAACTGTTCATCTACTATACACACAGCTACACTGGAACCACCCTGTTTCCATTTCAAAATCAGTGAAGTCTTATATTATAAAGCCATTATATAAAAATAAATCTGTCTCCTTTCATTGTAGGATCCCAAGGAGGAGGACTGCGAGAGAAGAGCAGATACTGAAGGCGGAGCTAAAGCTGCAGCAGGAGGTGTGAAGACTGGCACTGAGCTGCAAGAGACCGACACTAGGAATGTTTCCTTTTCTGGAAGCAGCCTCTCAAGCCGTGTGAGGTAAAGCCAGACCGACTGGCCTAAGGGACGCTGAGAAAACCCACAGGGCTCTGAAGACCAGCCCCCTACCCCCAGAGAAAAAACACTAATAATGACGTTGAGCTTGGACATGAGATGGAGGAGGGACACGTTAACAGACAGAGGGCGCATCAGTTGGGGCTGTGTCCTGACATCCAGATTTCATCAGCGCTAATCCTTCTCCAATCCCCAACAGCCCCTAATCAGCCACAGGAGAGGGAGGCCTGGGCCTTTGGGCCAATCTGTTTGTGTCTGAGTGTGTGCGCGCATGTGTGGTCAGCCTGGGATGTGGAGCTTGGAAGCAGTGTGTTTAGCCGTCCTACTTTTATCTCTGGCAGGATATTATTGAGTTCTCTAGAAATAAGTGTAATATATAAACATTCCTGAATGCAGCGCTGCCTGAAAAGCTCTGGAATAGATAGCAGGTAAACATCCCAAAACATTTCAGTCCCACTGTGGCCATCTTATACATGAAAAGAAATGAGAGGGAAATGCCTTCTGCCTCCAGACTGGTGTGAGATTGTGTAAAAACCCATGAAAATGCCTCAGCCATCACAAAGTCACAACCAGCATGGCAAGAAGGAGCGGCACCCTGTGTGATGGTCAGACATTTGAATGTTTAAATAGACAGTACCTGGACCGGTTCAGGGGCCGGGGTGCAGCGCAGTTTGATGATATCCCTGCTTAAACACACTCAAACTAAATAACCAACTGATGAACAATTTAGGCTTTGTTGTGGCAGGAAACTCTGCTGGACTCCAGCCCCCTCAGGATCAGAATCAGTGACTGACCCTGACTTAAAAAGTAAGAAAAAAAAATGTCTGAACTATTTGATATGTAGCGGGTGATGTTATGTTAAGTTCTGTTTGATCAAGAATGTTGATGGATTTTGGTTTTTTTTATGTTTTTTTTTTGGACAAGCCATGTTCATTTGCCTTCTAGGGAACTAACAACTCAGTTACATCACATGTAAATGATACTGATATTTATGAAAAAAAAAAAGACACCTTGTAAATAAAATAGTTTTGTAGTAAACACTGTCACTGGTTTTATTTGAGAACATAAAATAAAGCAGATCCCTCATTTTTATAATATTGCTACTGTAAACCAGTTCAATACATCTTTTTTTTTTTTTAATGCACAGTTATACTACAATGCATACCACAGTTTTGTCACATATTGTCGGACAGGCTGAGTGCATTTTAATTCTATAATAGTAATAGGGGATGCTGTCAGAGCAATACAGGACATCTTGGTATATAGGTATTTCACAGAGTCAAAATTACATCCTGCTTATTAATTTCTTTTTTTTTTTTTGACATGCAGAACATAGCAGGTAGGAGATGATGGCTACAGGAGAATATGAGCATAACCTAGACATATGTACATCATTGTATTGTGGTTGAGAAAACCTTCAAGAAGATGTAAGTCAGTTCAGAGCAGGTGTGCAATCACAATCCCAACGGCAGCTGTTAATAGTCCCGGAAAGTCTCTTCTGAGCTACAGCTGGGTCCAGATCCCTATTACAACATGCTCTTTAGACTGGGGCAGATTCATCCCACCCCAGGAAGGTCACTAGCTGAATAACCATAACAAAGTGCAACTATCAGTTAGAACTTGTCCACTTCCGCATTAGCTTGACATTGTAGGAAAAAAATTATTTTAATGTGTTGCCAAACCTGCTGCGATGATTTTTTAAATCTTTATGGGTCACAATGGTCACACAGCAACTAAAAATGCTTCTCAGTAGTTAACTGAAATACGGTGGTTTTCACAGTTTGTTTCTTGTGTCTGTAAGAGGAAACAGGTTAACCATCAGTCAGCTGCTTTTGGTAAACAGCTGTGATGCCACTTTCTATTATTTCACATAAAAACAATTTTACAGGTGAGAGAATTCAATTAAAAAAAAAAAAAAAAAGATAGTCACATGTAACTGGAGGATGCGGGGATGGCACACATGAATATAGGGGAGTAGAAACAATATAAGTCATTCTAGCCTTACGCTTCAGCTTAACCGAGAACAACCTGAAGCTAAATGCCAGGTTTGGGGGTTTTAGCGTTAAAGCTATGAGATTGTTTCATATGTTCTCTGAAACAGCAGCTAATAGGTTATATTTATCCTCAAACCCAGCCTGCGTCTCTACAACTGACTGTAAACTTGTGTAGTACCAAATACTGTCACTACAAAACAGTTCTGGTGGGAGGTGTGTGGGGTGGCCCGAGCCTTCAAAACATTCTGATGAATGTGCCATCCACGAGCCCGTTAGTCTGTTTTGCGAGCATCACATTTTTGCTGGACAACCACAGCATTTAGTAAGTTAGCGCTTATGCGGCATGCTTACTGTGCTACTCATATTATGCTAAAATCCACCCCCACTGAGAATTCTTTATATTGCACACAATAACACACAATCTAAAGCATTTTGTTCCAGCGTCTTCATTGGCATGAGTTCAGCTCCAGCTGTAAGCAGAGTTTTCCCCAAACAGAAGCAACAATAACAAGCAGCATCCGGGTTTACACAACTCAATCCCACCCGCAGCTATGCTTTTGGAAAAGTACATCATCACTGCCACTAAAGTGCTCAGCCTGCCCCCTCCTGCTGTGCACAGCTGTGTATATTTATCCCATACCGAGAGGGACAATGCGGGGACAAGCCACGCTGGATTGGTCACATTTGCAACAACTGGTTCGAGATAATATGTCAGATGTAGCTCACACAGCAATACATTGTGGAACCTTTGAGTCACTGCACTCGGGGCAATGAGACAGAGTCACTGTCACGGAGAAAGTGATGAGGGAAATCTCTTGGACGAGAGCCAATAAGCTGAAGTCAGTGCAACGCACAAGCAAACCCAGCTGTGAACTCAAGTCACATCTAGATGAGCAAAGCCACAACCTACTATGTGACTGGTGACTGCAACCAAATGAGACATCACGTTTAGTTTATGCAAACAATGTGTGATGTAGGACATCCATTTCCTTCAGCCCCTTTGGTCATTTTAGAATACAAAGCATGTAAAGCAGGGTCAGGGTGTGAACTTCAGTATTTAGTGAAGAGCAGTGGAAGTGTGTCTGCCGGAGATCAAGACACTGCTAGCCAGGGCTAAGCATACGAATACTGAAGAATAATCACTATCCAAATAAATGTAAAATGATGATCCATAGATCCACTGTGGGATTTGGAGAAGCAGAATAATGACTGAATAATCAGGGAGCACTGACAGAACCTTCTATGGCTTTCCCTCTAGCAAAAGTAGTTGGTATGTGCACATGTGCACGAGAGATTTATTTATTTATTTATTCATTTATTTATGTCAGGCTCACCTTCTGTCTGCAAGCATTCAAGTTTTAAACAGCACTGTCATTGTCCAACAGACCAAAGTAACCACAGCAACTGCTGTTCCAACATCTGCAGCCAACCACATAACTATACCTCCAATGCCCAAAACCACTTTCCTACACACTTTCCACAAAATAGGTTTCCTATTTTCTCATTAGAAATGAAGTGAAACAGGAAAAAAAAAAAAAAACAATATCACAGTATATATTTATAGCCAGTCTGTTTGCCTGGGTTTCACTTTGTATGATCCAGACCTCAACACCAATTCAGGTAAACATCCAGTAAACAAAACTAGGATGGAAAACATCCAGTTTTCTCCATCAGCCTCTCAAACCCTCCATCTTTCTCTTCATTCACCAATTCTCTTCAGTAAGGTTTAACACCCCCCTGTGCGTTAATGTCTTTGGAAGGGGGTCTGGTCAGATGGAGAGAAATGTGAGAGGGGTGGAGGGTGTGGGCAGAGAGCAGCCAGGGTGGAGGGAAGGAGGGCATGGTCAGCAGTAGTGGTCGGTAGTGGTCAGGCGTGGTCCTCAATGGGGAAAACCAGCCTGGTTCCCCGGCTCAGCAATTCTTGTTCCCGCGTGTCCAGCTCTCGCTCCAGTGCCTCCTCGGACGTGCTGCCGTTGCGCTTGCCGTTAAGGCCCTTGGGACCCGTACTGGATGACGCTCCATTGGCTGTGATGGCCGTGTCGCCGTAGGACAGCGTCAGGTCACCGTCTGTCAGGATGAGGTCCGAATCAGCGTCTCTCAGCCGCTCGCTGTTCTGCAGAGCACAGTGACAAGTCGGACATGAGGGGACGAGGGTGGGGTGCTGAGGGCATGCATGCACGCACATACTTCAGGACTGGAGTTAGAAACTACTGGGTTAATCACACAGGCAGACACATTCGCTTGCAAGCACAGAACAAAGGTTCATGAGGGACACTGTGGAGACGAGAACAGAGTAAAGAGTGGAACTAGATCTTCTTACATAAAGAAAACATGCACCTTCATGAATATGATGGCTCAACCATCTGTGCTTCTCTAGATGAAAGGGAAAGTCCCAACAGCCCACAAATGCTTTTTGTGCTGCAGTCACTAAAATTAGGTTAACCTCTAAAATTCTAGTTATTGCTGTTCTGATGTAATATTTTTCAAAATTACAGAAGTACTTGTATAGTATAATTCAGAGCATTTACATTCAGTTTGCTTTCCATATTAAGATGTTTAAATTTGCAGATGTGATTTTGCTTGTTTTTAAGTGGCCAAAAAAAAAAACCAAAAAACACTTTTCATCAAATCTATATCATAAACTATGCCCTCTTCATTGACTTCTAAATACGAAATACGAATACAAATACATGTGTTTACTGTCACCAGTGTTGGCAGCGAAGGATTAGACATTTATGGAGGACCAACTCTATAATAGATCTGATTAGGCCTAGCTTTGGTTAGTCATTTTGACAGTTCAGTTGCTGAAGGGATAAACGCACAGTGTGTCACTGACAGGATTATTACATGTAAAGAGGATAGAAAGAGCTAAAGCTCGTCACGCAACATCCAACATAACATACAGATTTTTTTTTAAAGCTGCTACTTTAAAGAACAGCAGTCTGTGAGAAGTGGTTTTAAAATGAGTTTTGGATCTTTTTCATTTCATGGTGATGAGAGACTAAGCTGGCAAAGAGGAGATTTTCGAGATGATTCGTCTATTGATTCCTGTTTTATGGGTTTTTACTATTTTTTTATTCATAAAAACAGATGGAACGGGAGACATAAGACAAATACAGAATTAGAAGACATCAAATTGCAAAGAGCACCAAACAAGCACCCGTAGCCCTCATGTGTCCACTGCCAACATACATTCACTGACCACTGCATCTCAAAACAAAACATCAGACAAAAAAACGCTACAGGCAACTGGTACTCTCGGACTCACACTCACACACACACACACACACACACACACACACACACACACACACACTCTCTGTCGCACACTCGCAGTCTCGCACACCCGCTCGCACACACACACCCTCTCGCACACACACGCACACTCTCTCTCTCGCACACACACGCACTCTCTCTCTCTCGCACACACACGCACTCTCTCTCTCTCGCACACACACGCACTCTCTCTCTCTCGCACTCACACTCTCTCACACACACACACACTCT
>JBBIGA010000106.1:15251139-15277442 GCA_037576975.1 Alestes dentex | reverse complement strand
GTGTCTTCCGTGTCTGGAATGGATGTACAGGATTCTTCAGTCTATAAGGTAACAATAATATAATAAGATAACCTTGTCTGAATTGTGAAATAGGTTTGACTGAAAGAAAATTTAGATGTTGTCTATTCTACTAGGTACTTATACTATATTTAGTTGACTGGGTTAAATAGAATTGCATTACTAAAAAAAAAAAAAGACAAATATAACGTTCATTGACTAAAACTAGACTAATATGTCATCAGTTTTCATTGACTAAAACTAAACGAAAATAGTTGTGGATAATTTTGACTAAAATAAGACTAAAATGCTCAGACTTTTAGTCGACTAAAACTTGACTGCTTGATGCAAAAAAATGACAGCTTGACGCAAAGACTAGACTAAAACTAAAATTAAAACAGGCCGCCAAAAATAACACTACTGGCCACACCCAACCCATCCCATGCTTACGCTGCGCATTTATCCTGACCAAAATATTTCAATTGATTAACAGAAAATGGATAGTTGTGCATAATATGTCCTCTTTAAATATACACTACCAAAAACAGCTTGTCCAGTTCCAAGTGATAAAGAGAGACTGGGAAATTCCTAAAATAAGAATTAGATTTTTGAAACACAAATCCATAATGGAAAAAATGAAAAATAAGTCAAATGTATTTTATTGGTTTTTAATGTATTAATTTAAAAACACCCTGGCCATTCAGTATCTTTAATGGTTAATGACTGACCTAAATAATTTTTATTTTGTTGGACAACACTCACCTGGAGCTGTGATTGGTCACACTGTCGGAAACACTGACTGGTTAGAGAACAAAGCAGTGGTCTTTTGTCTCATGTGTAAACAATTCATGAAGAACAGACCAACTGAAATGAACCAAACTTTCTTTATATAAAATCTGTTAACATTGACTTACATTATTTTATTTAATATATTTGTTTTTCACAAATCATACCAAAATAAACACTGTACTGCGTGAGAATCACTAACTGACATCTGTCACCACAATGTCAGTTGAGGTTTATGAACATACCTTTCCAAAGTACAAGCTCAGCGAGTTCTTCTGGAAAATGATGAGAGCATGTTTGTTCATAGTTTTCTGAACGCCATGGATACACCAACAAAAAGACTGAACTGGCTTTTTCAAAAGAAGAAGAGAAATTAGCTTATATTACAGATGAGGGTGGAAGACCTTGGGAGCAAAACACTCCTCAGTCTCTCAAGTGACTAGAAACACTGGCATATGTCCACACGTACACAGCTATTTCTGAAAACAGAGCTTTTCCCTTTTCGTTTTTTTTTTTTTTAAATCACATCCAAACGAGCACGTTTTCAAAAATATCTCCGTCCAACTCCATGTTGAATTTAATAGCATCCGAAGCTGACTCTGATGTCTATGTCCTTCGTACTGGATGGATAGTGACTCCACGTATGAGTATAAACATGTCAAAACCTCTAACAAGGCTGGGAGCAGTGGTACTTTGTATACGTCGGGCATTGTAAATGAAAACCTGACGTAAACACAGCGCATACTGTGACGTCATATGAGTGGCAAACAGCATGACACGAAACAGTGCGTTTTTCAAAATCTGACACTGACACAAAACGCCGTTTACATGTGGACGAAAGGCCAAAACGCATAGAAAACCCTCAGTTTTCAGAAATACCGTGTACGTGTGGACATGGCCTAAGAGAGTTATCTGTGGGTATTAAGGTCAGGTTCAAAAAGATACTAATTGCAAGAATGAATTAAGTAACTTATTTTTAATGGGAATAAGAATTTAAAACGGATACAAACGTAGCCATGTGTTTGGTTCCAGCATGCTGGGATCACATTGACTAGCGTATGACCTTAAAGCACAACATTGATTTTGGTGTCAGAGGAAACTCAACTAAAATAATCTCTTTTTTTTTTTTTTATCTTAAGCCACAACACTTAGGCAGAAACACAACAAGGCTTTAACATGAGAGAATCACTGGTGTTTTCCTCTGACGACTCTGTCTGCACTTTTTTTATGGGTGATCTGAAAGCCTGTTTTAATTGAGCATTGATTAGTCTGTAAGAGCTCTGAGCGAAAAGTCCATTTTAGCCGGACTGGGGCAGTGTTTGTGCGTGTGTGTGTGCGCGTGTGCTTGTGTGCATGCAAACTAGTGAGAGAGAGAGAGAGCGCGCGAGTGAGCAGGTGTCACTGTGTGCATGCAGAGTGCTGTATCCTCACTCTATAATATGGAAAGAGTTACACAGTACAGTGTCAGCAGAGGTACAGTACAGCGTTATGGATGATATAAGAAAAGAGGGATCTCTCTACTTCAGTCCTGTTTTAAAATTGCATGTAATCCAAATACACTGAAAGTGAATTCCTTGAATAATTTGATAAATGTCTAACTTTGTAACAGAGAGCATGGCCTGTGAACATAAATGGCATACTGAAATATAATTAAAAACATTAAAAACATATGAAAAATAAGTATTTCAGTGATTGCTACTCCGTTAGTACATGTGCCAAGATTCCTGAGGTCTCCCAGTTGTTTCTTTTAGGGTTCAAATTCCTTTCGTTTCAAAAATGACCCATTGGCATGTATGAACGGGCAATCCAATATTTTCTCAATGATATCTGATTTGTTGCAAAACACTCTTCTCATTGTGGGTATCAACAATTCAAAATGAAGAGTTCAAAGGTCAAAAACCACTGGAGAACTAAAAAACTAAATATTATATGTACTGGGAAAACTTAGTCAAGTATTGTAATATTACATTTTATATATTGCTCACTCCTACTTGACCTGGAGCATTTCACACATGTGCGGTCATCTGAGCCCTTTATGAAACATGCTGCACGGCATGAAATTGAGATTATCTAAAGTGATCATCAAGAAGTGATAAAACAGCGGAAATGGCCTTTTTACAGGGCCAGCTTGTGACTTTAAGGCTTTAAGACTGTAAGCTGGAACATAATGCTGAGATTTCAGCAATGTTTAATGGACCCACTCACAGTTATACAGATGCAAACTATGAAAGCAGAAAATAATGAGATGATCCCTGACTTTTCAGTTTCAATTGCAATACGGCATCTTCAACGGTTTAACCCAAATTCTGTTTAATACAGTGAGGTGAAAAGTGTTAAACAGTTTTGTTGCTTAATATACTTCCAGTGCATATATACACTTCAGATTTGAGTTTTTCTTCTAAAAATGAATAGCATGTATTTATAAGTATAAAACACATCAAATAAAATAAAAAATTTAAGAGGAGAAATGTATTGATTAGGCTAAGTAAGCATCTTTAGAGGCAGTATATTCTCCTGTATAGGCAGTATATTCTCCTGTATAGGCAGTATATTCTCCTGTATAGGCAGTATATTCTCCTGTCTCATACATTTTCCGCAAATATCTCAATACATTGCCCAACTTAAGCAGTTTGCATGAGAATTTTTTTTTTTAGAATTAATATGCAGAACTTTCTTTGCAGAAAAATGTATGTAAACTCATCTATATTTTAATATACTGTTTGATTTCCCCCCTTCCAGTTTTTGTTCTGGACATTTCTTTACTAAGAATGTTTTATTTTTTTAAGCACAAAAAAACCCCCACAAAAAAAAACATTAAAACATCCTTCACATTCTGCGGGTAACAGTTTCAGCCATCTGTGTGTTCACTGGATGAGAAGAATGGCAAAGCCCCTCCAGCACTATAACAGCCAGTACAGCCTGTGCTGCCTGTGCTCAGTCATGTACACAGGGCCAGCCTGCTGGTGGCTAAATATTTTACTGACTGGTTATGATGAATCACAGGAAGACGAAACGCTGAGGATGAGAGGGAGGAAGTAACAGAGGGGATATTATCTCCACCCTCCCCAACTACTGCACCGACACTCGGCTTTGGCTCAGCCAGTAGGATTATGTAAGCTACGCTGCTTTGGGGATAGAGCTGAAAGCTTGAAAAGATGTGCTCCTTTAGACATACAGCATTATGTTCATCACAGCTTGTTTCATTCAAATCAGAGTAAATCCTGCATGCGTAGCTTCCACACACACAAACAATTTCTCATTTCTCAGTTAAATTCATTAACTGCTTTACATAATACTGCTCCTCTAATTCACCGATAAAACCATATGAATTAATATCTGTTCCTGTGTAAGTTACAGAAGCAAATCACTGGCATTTATATTAGACAAAGAAACTTGTTAGCATTTTGATAGATATAAACACAATACCATCAAGCCCAATACAAATCATGGTTCCACTACTTTTCTCTGCAGATAATGCTCGTTTTTACATCTCTCCTGAAAAAAGGCATTTAAACACTCTTACACAATGACCTGCCAAAACTCCTGGTACATCGCTGCTCAGACCTGCCGTCACTCAACAGTAAACAAGGAGGCTGGGACACTGGAAATGGCCAAACACGGCCCAAACACGCCATGCTCTTACACCTGCTCACGCTATACGATGCCAACACCTGCATCACAAAGACTACCGATCGCCTTGCCTTGTAATTTATCACAGGCAAATCTTAGTCATGACTGGCATGTTTGCAAAGGCGCAGTAGGTAACAGCAGTGGGGGAAATAAGATGGGTGCCAACCTGCTGGATGCTGCACTCCTCCACAGACTACAAAGCTGTTCCATGGGTTCTGGTGAGGCAGCACAGACGAGAATCCCCACCGATTAGCAAAAACCTCATTCCCTTCTTCAGCTCTTACCAGGCCAATATTGAGATGAACCTAATCTCTTCACGCTTAATTATTCAATTCTACTATGATTCTTCACAATTTAATCAGAACTGGTTATTCAGTACAATGTGATTTTTTTTTATCCATTTATTGTGTGCTTTTTTGTAATTGCATGAAATGGGCAAGAATCAAGCAATTTCTTTAATGCAGTTGAATGGTCACTTTTAGACTGATGCACTGCAATACACTGACGTGCTGTTATTCCCTTAAAAGCCACATCTTTGTGATAGAGCAGATGTTCTATTCCCATTTGGCAAAAAAAAAAAAAAAAAAAAAAATATCTCTGATATAACAAATACAGCTGCAATTCCCATCAACAAGCTGCAGATGCTTACTTAGAATGAGAAAGAACACTGACAGAAGTGTAGGTGCCAATTATTAATTTTACTGTGTCACCAGTAGTGCTTTTGAGTACATCTACTAATAAAGCCTGAGTTACACACAACCTAACATTTAGATAAGACATTGGCCTGCAATCAAACACAGGATGTCCTGCACTTCACTTCATTTTGTTTTTGTTTCTCCTGTCAAAGCGTTCTACAGCTCTTTTCTGCATAGTAGCATTACATGCAACACCATGAGCCGTTTTAGCCCCATGAAGCATCTGTCCTCAGCATCACAGTGCTATAATCCTCTTTATCAAGTACTAAAGGCACTTATTAACAGTGTACAAAACCTGTAGCTCCACCTCCTTTTTCTATCAGCCCTGATCCGGTCCTGCACTGCATCAAAGCAGCCTCTAACCATTTTGTATTGCATCTATTCATGCAGTACGTTATTATTTCCGTTATTATTCCACTTCACACCTTAGAGGAATAGCAGAATTCTTGACACAATTGTGTAAATGCTTTCACCGTCCTGTATAAATGCCATGGGCTGAATCATGCAGTAACTTTCTTCTCTCTCCTTCTTGGTAGATTTTCTGAACCCCGATGCGCTGCCTTTGAAAATGCAGGATCTGCGTCATCAGTCAAAAATAATATAAACTTCCCCATGAATAAAAGCCCACTCTGCTACGCCTGCTCTTGAAATTAAGTGCTCTTCTCTGGCTCGGCTCTCAGGCCATCGGTCGCCATGGAGATCATATGAGAGCAATACAGTTCAAGGGGGTCATTAGTTACTCTGATGAGCTTTTGCACCCTCTGCTGGACATCAAAAGTAACCGACAGGCAGTTTTAAAGGAGTAGTTCAGTGAAGAAACAAACTGACAATTTACCCCTTCACCCAATTTAATCCAAGAGCAAAGACAGGTCTAGTGTTGGTCAAAGTCTGCTTCTTTAAGAGGATAAAGCTGACAATAACCACCAGCCAGCATCCAGAAAACAGCACAAGTAGTCACCACGCACCTCCCTCAAACCGTGTCAAGTTGCTTACTAATCTTAATCAGATCAGACAATCTGGTTTCTGACATACTGCTGTGTTTAAAAACAGACAAACATGCAGGCAAAATTCAGGTTTTAAGTTACCTCTTACTGTTTTCTTAGCTGTGACACATACTTCTTGCCATTTTATAGTTTTTTGTCCATTTACACTACAGGCCAGGGGTTTGGTCCACCCTCAGATGGGAAAAAAAACACTTTCTAAATTTTATTATAAGAAAACAATAGAAATACTGACTGGCTCTGAAGTCTAATGTAACATTATAGGCTGTAAGTGCGGTTTAATGGATGCAAAAGCTTATGAACAAGTTTCATCAAAATAACCAACCCTTGCCACAAACAGCACAGATTCATAGTATCTTTTCAAGCAATAGTGCATGTTTCTCAAAACTTTTTGCTTTTCTTTGGATATGTTTTTGGCACAATTTGGATCATTATCCTGTAATGAAATTTTGTCCAATGATACGTAAAGCAGAAGGAACTGTGTGATGTTGAAGTGAGTAATCCTTTTCCTTTTTTCATGATCCAACACAAAGTGATCGTCAATGCAATGAGCTAATCTGGCTTCTTCAAGATCAAGAGTTTGAGCCTTTGTAGCTAAATAATGTGTCACTACAGACTATAAAATATTGAAAGCCAGTCAGTTACATTTGTTTGAAGTACTTACGTTTTCTTTCATTAAAATTTTGAAAAAACAGTGTATCATTTATTTTTTTATTTTCTTAAATCCAAGGGTGGGCCCAACGTTCTGGCCTGTAGTGTATATTATTGCTTTCTCAAAACTAATGAAGCAAACTTAAAAACACAGGCATGTTTTGTTTTAACATGATTTAAGGGGGAAATTATGTAAACTTACTTTTGAACTATTCCTTTAAAATATAAAAAGTGGGGTCTTTCCTGACCTGATATGCAGCCATGACAGCATGGGTGTAGTGCCTCCACCAAACACCCACACAGTGAAGAACACAATGAGTAGTGTGGTGGTGAACATCATCTGTCGTGCGTAGGTTGCTGTGTCGCGGATCGCCAATGCAAACGCCATCGCCCCTCGCAGCCCTGGAACATCAGAAGATCATACAAGCACATCCAGAAGTGTGAGCAGGACAAGGCCAAAGACAGACGCTTGAAATGAATGGCGTATACAGATAAAAAGCAGGACCAGAGAGAGTGATGCTACCTTGGTCAAAGTATGATTGCAATTTTTGTGTGTGTTTTCATTTAAACAAGTTTGGAAAAACTCCAAATGTATTGCACTGCTTTCAACTGGAAGATCATTACTAGCAAGGGAGCTGCTCCAGATTAAAGCTCACTTTTTAAATGGGCTCTATTTTAGGTCATGAACTGCTCCATCAACGTGATGAAGCTCAGAGAGAAACACATGAATGGTTTATGCCAAAGATTATGAAATGTGCAAAAAAAAGCAATGTGAATGTTGCTTATCTATCAACCACCAGACTATGAATACAGATAAATTGCATTGGATTCCATCCAACTCTCTGGTGACCAGTTCTTAAGAGCTTAACTGACAATTAACTTGAATGCCATTGAGGAGCGATGAGGTCATACCTGCAAACATCATCATATGCTGAAAGTTTCCGCTGATTTTGTGCCTGCGGCCCAGGTTAAGCAAGAAGGACAGAGGGTAGATGTTGGACGCTCGGCCGATAAAGATGGCAATCTACCAATCAGAATACAGTTAAGGAAACACATAAGGGAAAAACATGCACATACAAATACACACACCTTCTTCTTTCAAGGGCCAAGAGATGGAGTAATAGTCTTTTGAGTTGGAAAAAGTGATCTGGCAAAAGTATAAGGTCACATTACATAAAGACATTTTACCAACTCATACAGACGGAAAAGAACCAGTAAATAAAAATACCATAAACAAATTGAGAATGTTTCACACTACATCCGCTGCACACACTAAATCCAATAAACCAAGACTAATTATGCTCTTTTGCAATGAAATATGAAGTTCATCACAGTTGTTGAAGTATACAAACAATCTTACAATATGCTCAGAAAATAATGTTATGGCATATTATGATGCAATTTACTGCAGTAAATACAGTCATATGACCCTCCTTGGAGTGGTTGTGCAACTGGAAAGTACAAGCCCTGTTTAATTACTGGTTTTAACCTTCGCCTTAATCAATTTTCATCCACGACCCAAAGATGCATAATATCTACAGTATACATATCATTCACAGAACATGGACGGAATGAGAAAGGATAAAGTGGTGTTTGTGTGTGTAGCACACCTACCCTTTGTGTGAGATTCATTTTTAAATTACTTTGAGAAGTCTTAACATTTCATACATGTCCTTTATGAATTACAGCTTTGGGCTATAAGCTTTGCTAAGAATATTGACTTTCCTTTTGTAGCTGCTATCTGAATGGGATCCATAACTTCATAGTTATGCAGTTACATCACCATGTGTTAAAGATGTAAAGTGGTGCCTCGTCATGTTTGCGTTCAAAATGTAGGTTAACAATGACTCAGTGGATGTGATGCTTATTGCATGTATTCAGTTATATTAAACACTGTCACTGCTAGCTTTGCAACTGACAGCAAAAGCAGAAACAGTTTTTACAGCTGCTTCCACAAAGCAGCTGGGTGATGTGATCAGACAGTCAGTGAAGTGTCTGGCTTTACAATTCAATGGTTCAGTAAAATATTCCGCTCTTATGCAATTATACATAGCTACTGTACTTGCATGATCTCAAAGAGACCCTTGAGTCTTTTTCAGCTGAATATCTTTGATGTGTGAAATACCAAACACATGACTCCTGCAATTCGCAAGCAGTGACCAAGTCTAAAGTGCTAGCTGAGTGAGAGGGAGGATACGAATGCCCCGATGATGAAGATGGGACTGAAGACGTGGTTCTGGAAGGTGAACAGAGCCAGTCCCATATAGGAGAAGATGAAGTTCTCTGCCAGGAAGTGCAGCACTTCAAACAGCTGAAACAACAAGTAATGATAGTTTTAGTGCCACACTCACACGCGCACACACGTCCGGCAGCTTTCAACTTCTCTAATCTAAAGTGTCTCACCCACTTCAGAGTCAGTTTTGGTAATTGGGTTAAGAGCAACCCCTGAGGCACAAGAACAACTCCAAAATGTAATCACAGCCCCCAGTTTCTTCCCCATCAGTCTAGCACAGTGTGTGCTACTTTGTGGAATGCCGCAGGGGGTCCTGGCAGTTACTTTCACACAGCATCCTGACTGACAGCAGCCAATGTAAGAGTCAGCTCTGTAGAACACTCCTCAGGCTCATTCTGTTCAGTTCCAACTAGCCCTCAGAGTATCGCCCTCATAGAACAGGTACCTACAACTTGAGTTATGAGCATCAAAACTCTGAGCTCATACTTATGAGGATTGGGTGCAAAGGATCTACTTAAAGACAAAGGTTAATTTGCCTTGGCCTACTTAGCTATGCTGTAACTGTAAAATGTACATAGTTTTTAACCTCCATATTATGTAGGTGTGTATTGCTTAGGTCGATTCTGTCTTCAGATGAGAATTCACATGGTCTCTACTTCCTTAAACAAATACAGTACTAAAGGATGTGCTTATCTTTTACCGAAAATATCAAAGGAGAAGGCTTTTCACTTCAGTGTTTATTTCAAACACACTAAAGCTGCTGACAAAATTAGACTTGCCTACTGCTGCCCCCTGCTGGCCATTTCTGTATGCAAACAAATCTCAGCCAAGGGCATTAAGGGCCAAACTTTTAATTGAGCTACACTGAATCCACATACAACATTACTGACAAAGAAGAGGCAGAAGACATTACAGGAGGAGAGAGAGAGGAACCTGTTTTGTGCGTTTTGTAGACTCCTCAGATAGATTGTTATAGGTGTAGTGAGCCTGCGTAATCCCACAGAACAGCACTGCTACAACACCTACAAGGGAGAATAGAATATATTGGAGTGTTGATTTAATAAATTGTGCAAGTCTGAAAACAAGATAATAGAAGATTCTAACTAAGGCACACACACAGCTTTCAGCACTTACGTACATTGCATGAACATAATACATAAGAAGTGGTACATTCAACAAAGTTCTTGCCTGAAACAGTAATACACATACAAGCGTACCTGTGAAGCCACAAGCTTCTGCCAGCAGGAAGGTGCTCCAAGACATTAGGAAGAAGAGCGCCGTCTCCAGCAGAGGGAAACAGTGCAGTTTGGTGAATTTAGTGACGTAAGAACTGAGTTAAAGCTTTTAAACACATGGTGACTTAGAAGCTCATACAGCCGTTAAACACAGTTCCCCATTAACCTTAATTTCATTACTGGATCAGAGTTTGAGCTTGACCGTGCACTGAGATCGAGGACAAAAGGATATGAGGGCAGTGACAACTCCAGTGACAGCACCCATAGCAAAAGATCCACTGAAGATCCCAAGGAAAACGCCAACTGATTTAAAAAAGGCAGAGGCATCGAAGGTGTGCGTGTTTACTCCAGCAGGTTGATAGGCCACGATAGACCTAAAGATGAAACATAAGCGACACTTAATAACGCACCATTAATATCAAATTTATTTAAGACACTGGTCTGAAATAAGGGTTGTGACATTGCTTAAGTCAGTGAAGTCTACAGAGAAGTATAAGAAACAAAGACTGAAATTTGTTTTAGTCTGGATTCAAAATCTTTTCTCTACATTTACTTTTGGCGTTGTGTTATCTGTTATCTCCATCCAGCAGATGGAGCTCAAGGCCCTTTCTTCCAAGACTGACAGCAGAGCTACAGGACCATGTTTTGTTCCACATGAGAGTGTACAACTTAACCTACAAACACACTGAGGTGGAAGTCTGGAAAACTACCAAGGGAAAGAACTAAGTGCAAGTGTTTGTGAGTGTAAAATAGAAGCGTAGAGAGTAGCGCACACAAAAACGTCAGAGAACAGTGAAGTGTGGTGTATATGTATGTGCGTGAGAAAAAGGGAAAGTTAGAGAAAGAACCGAAGTGTGCAGGAAATCAAAATAATAGAGAGAAGTGAAAGAACTTACGATGAAAGAACAATGGCCACAGCATCGTTCATCACACTCTCTCCAAACAGCAGGGCATAGAGGTCCACGTCGGCATGAAGCTCATTGAAAATAGCCAGCACAGTGACTAAACACAAACACAAAGTATGACCACAGTGACGGCATTATACATTATAGCAAAACACATCAGATTTATATCCCAAGTTAACATTCCTCACAATAATGCAATTATTTTAACAGAAAAGTAGAGAGTAGAGGCCAGTATCATTCAAATTCTCATTCATCAAGTTTTGTATTTGGTTTACTATTTAATAATTGGAAGCTTTTATTGAAGCAACAAAACTAGTCAGAATTCTTTAAGTAACTGTCATATACACACACTGATCAGTCACAAAATTAAAACCTCTGACAAGGGAAGTTGATGTGCTGCAAGCAGGAAAATGGGTAAGCGTTTGAGAGCCGAGAGATTTTGACAAATGCCAAAATGTGGGCTAGTGCCAGGCCTAGTTAACTGTCGAAGCATCTCTATAGGTTGGTATACTATAGAGGCACAACAAGTTTGATAAATTCTCAATATCTAAATTGTATCCTTCTCCAAATCTGCCATGTGTCTAATCCACACTGCCTACATCTCCACCATGTGGCTGCTTCATGCTTTTCTATTTTACTTACATTTACAATTTGACAGTTTGACAGTAGATCTATTTACTACCACAATATTGGAAGTGTTTTCTGCTGTATCAGAAGGCCATGTTGTCGGATGGCACAGGAGCTGTTTGCTTAGCCCACATCAACAAGACTGGTAAACTCTAAATTTAGTTTAGAATACTATAATAAATGGGAATGTGTGCAACTGGACTGGAGCTCTACATTTCTCAAAGGCCTAAAAAATAAATAAATAAAAATAAAACAAAAACAAAAACCACAGCATCAGGTTTTGATGATGCAAGATATATGTCTAGCTTAGTCAGCACCGACTAAAAACTGATGAAATTACCTGCTCTGTCAGAAGGACGACTTAAAAATGTGTATATTGTTTTCAAGGATAAGTTTGAGAAAAAAATATCCCAGTTCCTATTCCAGTACTTATTTAGAAATAGCAATAGGTATTTAAACTGCTGTTCAGGCCAACACTGCTGAAGAGCCATCAGAAGACATCAACTGTCAAAAATCTTTCACGCAGAGTAGTTTGAAAGTTATGAAGCAGATAATGAAGAAAGAAAGAGGCAGAGAGTGTGAGATAGAGAGCGAGAGACAGTGCGAGAGAGTGAGAGACAGTGAGGCGGGGCATTACCTGGGTCTGTGGCTGAAATGATGGCTCCAAAAAAGAGGCAGTCTGTGTAGTAGAACTTGTCAGTGAGCGGCCCAACAGCCTGCATTAGCTTCACCACTCCATACATGAGGTTTCTGACACACAAATAACAGCAGCCATTCAAACACAGGAGGAAAATCCAACGTGTTATTACTGAACATTCTGCATATAAAGCAAATTATTAAAACACTTCACTTTAAGGATGCCAAGCAGGTTAAACTCAGACCATTTCTGTGATGAACGTGGCAGCATGGACTTACCCAATGACAAAGCAGGAAATGGCTGTGCCCAGGAAAGCATATGTTATGATGGAGCCCAGGTTTCTGAAGAAGTGTCTCTGGAGGAAGAGAGGCAGACATGCGTCACTGTTCTGCTCCACAGGGCAAGGACGACTTTACAGCGTTGCCTACGCACGTCTAAACAGCAGATGCCCAAACCCAAAGCCAGCAGACATAATATGTATTAAACAAACATTGCATGGCTACTCCAACACAAATATGGAAATTCTTGCATTTTCATCAAACAATTATCAGTATATTGTCATAGTCTGGAAGCTTCTTATAATTTAGAGGTTTCTGCTGTTTTGTCTGAATGGAGTTTCAACATGTCAACCATCTGTAAACAGGAAAATAAATCTAAATTATAAAACTAAAATCCCTGTACCTGAGCAGTTTCAGATGAATGTTTTTGTTTGTTAAGCCACATAGTGGCCTACAGCACATACAAATCATTTAAGAATAACAAAGCCATCTAACCTAAGGCCTGAACCTGTGAAGAACAGAAGCAGATGATTCCAGATGATCAGGCTGGTGATCGGTATACTGGTGCTGCTGAATGTTTCTGAGGCACCTTTATCTAGGCACCTCGTATCTTTAGGCACTTTGCAGTCTGTCATAGTAAAACATTTGTTCCCATTTCTCTAATTTAATGTATTCATTTCTTAGACATCCATTGAAAATACTACCATTTGAAAGACCTTTTTGACAACATGAGATAAATGCATTAACAGAATTGGTACAAAATTCTACACTACTATGGTTTAAAAAGGCAATGGGTTTAACAAGTTTCTAATTTACTCAGCAGGGGTGAGACTGAGGTTGAGCAGCGGACCTAGAGCACAAAGAACAGATGGAGAAGCTCGTGGAAAATTCATAGGGAAAATCTAACAATGACCAGATCGATTTCCATGCTGTGCATGAACAGCCACCCCGTGTGAAAGAACGCCACTTAGACATTCTACATACAGCAAGAGATCCAGAGAGTATTATGTTAAATCCACACGATGATCCAATTTCTGATTTTTCACTAGAGCACAATATTGTCAGCAACTTTACAAAACAAGTCCCAATATGATACAATACAATGACGAAACATACTAGTTGTACAACAGACATTTGCTCAATAGCACATTAAAATTAGCTTTGAAAACTTAAGATATTAATAAAGTTGGGAGACTGATAACTTCATGATAACTGAAACAACAAATAAAGCTGGAGTTTCTATGTATAATATTATAAGTGAACTTTTGCGGTTTTAATCAAAAGCAGTCAGCGTTTTGGCACATATGCCTGTTTGAGAGACTCTGAGGCTATAAAATTACTGACAGAACAGGTTTTTTTAAACAGTGGAACAACATTAAGCAGAACTAAAAGACAAAGAACTAACGGCCAACTCAGTACAACTGCGAATTAAAATCATGCCGTGGCAGTGAAACAAATTAAAATACAATCCAAATATGGTTCAAATACAAGGAGCATACATGCAACAGGTTAATACGTTAAAACACACACACACACACAATTTTCCAGTGTGCTTAATCTTTCTGATGCAACCAATAATAATGAATAGGGCAAGTCTGTGTGCAGTAATATTAGGGTCTACCGTCTGTGAGAGCTTCTGCTACTTCTGGTGTCAGATATGAACCATCTGCTCTAAATTCTGTCACTTTTGTGAGATTGCACACAATCAGCAAAACACTGTTTGAATGACAGAAAGTACACAATGTTTATCTATTCTACACTCCCTTTATCCCTCACAGCTAACAAAAAGATCCCCTTTCAGCTTATTGTGCAAAATCATTAGAATTATTAGAAGCCACGAGCCAGTGCTTATTTCAACAACATGTGGGGAAAAAATGAAAAAATGAAAATTATGAAGTGATAAACTACTTCACCAATTAACATTAGCAGCAGCCACCTTGAAGACTTTTTAGGTTATATCCGAATTTGAGGTAAGGGAACAATTGTATGAAAATGCCTGAAAAATATCAAAAATATCTGAAAAATATATAACTTCACAACTAAGTTAACATTCCTGATACAATTAAGTGTAACAGCTACACAATTTACAGGTATACAACACATGAAAAAATAAAATTACAATTTAAAACAGTATTAAAATGTAACACTTTCACACACCCACACACCCCTTGGTCCCATTTGAGCAGCTGTTATATTCTTGTTGCATCAAATAATCAAGGTACTACCACATAATTTTTTTTAAAATTTGTTTGCATTAATCTGTAACATAGCATCAAAGAAGATCCTGTATTTGATATTACATATCATGTGACTGTTCATGCATCCGACCACGTCTTTGGAATTTCCCTGGATTTCTAAATTGTGCAATGTGCTCCCCCACGCCTGCAAGAGCTCTATAACGGTTACGGCTTCAGGAACACTGTAAGCAGAACTAGAGGATAGAATGCCACACTTTCACCTTACACTATCCTTCTGATTACATAATTACTACAGAATATTTTAAACATTAAATCAAAAGATGCAGAGTCACACATTCATAAAAGACATACACAGACATACACAGTGCAAAGCAAGTACACCGATCCGCCCTAACATTAAAACCACTGACAGGTGAAGAGAACAACACTGATTATCTTGTTACAATGGCACTTGTCAAGGGGAAATATTGAAATAGAAAGCAAGTGAACAGTCAGTTCTTGAAGTCGATATGTGGGAAACAGGAAAATGGCAGGACTTAAGGGTCAAATAGGCCAAAAAGCTAGATGACCCAGTCTAGATGACTGGGTCAAAGAACCGCCAAAATGACAAGAGTCTTTCTGGGACGCAGTGGTTAATATTATCAAAAGTAGAGGAGGGACAACCAGTGAACTGGCGACAGGGTCATGGGCGCCCAAGGCTCACTGATGCACATGGGAAGCAAAGGCTGAACCATCTGGTCCAACCCCACAGAAGAGCTACCGCAGCACAAATTGCTGAAGAAAGTTCAAGCTGGCTATGACAGAAAAGTGTCAGAATACAGAGCCTTTGCTACATATGGCTTCCGTAGTCACAGATCGGTCAGAGCACTAGGCTAAGAACCTACAATAAGCATCACAGCTGGACCAATGAACAACGGTAAAAGATGGTCTGGTCAGATGAATCACGTTTTCTTTTACATCATTTGGATGGCTGAGTGCGTGTGCATTGCTAGCCTATGGATGAGATGGCACTAGTATGTACCATGGGAAGAGGACAAGTCGGCAGAGGCAGTGTGATGTTCTGGCCAATGTTCTGCTGGGAAACCCTGGGTCCTGGCATTCAAGTGGACGTTTCTTTGACACGTACCACCTACCTAAACGTTGTCGGAGACCAATGACACCCTGCCACGCTGTAAAAATGAATCAGGAATGGTTTGAGGAACTTGGCCTTCAAATTAATTTGGCCTTTAAATTCTCCTTTAAATTCCCCAGATGTCAATCTGATCAAGCATCTGTGGGATGTGCTAGACAAACCATTTAAAACCACAGAGGCCCCACCTAGCACCTTAAAGGACTTAAAGGATCTGCTGCTGACGCCTTGGTGCCAGACACCAGACCACACCTTCAGAGGTCTTGTGGAGTCCGTGCCTCGACGGGTCAGAACTGTTTTAGCAGCACAAGTGGGACGTACATTATTAAGCAAGTAGTTTTAGTGTTATGGTTGATCGGTGTATATACATGCAGGAATGTTGGGGCTGTCAACATAATTTTATATATAAACTCAGAGGAAAAAAAAAAAAAAAAACAAAAAAAAAAAACCAACAACAACAACAGAACCGTGAACAATGCAGACTTAAACAACTGCAGTTACTCATGCTCAAAAAACACCTGGCAAACGGCAGCATGGCAGACCACAACAAACATTCAAAAATAGGCCCTGAATTAAAAAAAAAAAAAAACCCAGAGGAGGTTTTGTCTGCTGAAAAAATACCAGACACAACATGGACAGTACCACAAGGAAGTGAAAAACATGTGAGCTGAACTTCCCTTTTAAAGAGCTGTGTATCACTAACAGATTTTTTTTGCAGCCAAAGACTGTTCTCTGCTCTGGACCTAAAAGACTCTCTAGCAGTTGCGTTTCTTCTCAGAAGTATAGAGGAGAGCGTTTCCACAATCATGTATCAATTTCATGATGCAAAGGGTACAATAGCAGGGAAACCACCCATGAACACTCCACAGAACAGCAAAACAAAGCCTGATCACCCAACCATAAGAGCCAGGTCTACATTACAACACTAACCTACCTTTTTAAGGCTGTATCCAGCATGAAAAATGATGGGAGGTAGCAGGATGTTGAAGAACACCTCTGGGTCAAAAGTGACCTGTAACAACAAAAAGTATTTCATGGAGATTTCAACAAGTGTGCTTCTTTAGGTTTTGTATTGTAACTATGAGGCTAATGCGGCTAACAAACAATGAAAGCTTAAAGTCCATCGACACACTCGCAAATCACTAAAACACGGATAATTTAACAACAACGTAGTTCGAGGAAAAGTGTGATGATTTAGGCATGTAGGTGGCACAAAGCCACCTTAAGTTTAAATTACTTAAGTTTTATTAGTTAAGTTTTTATTTTTTACATTGGCCTCACAGCTACAGCTAAAAAAGGAACCCATCTTCAAGTTCCATGTATGATCAACTTCATGTGGCGTAAGAAGAAAATACATGAGCTAAGTCTGGACCTGTGAAAGTGTGTGTTTGTGTTTTCTCTCAGTGGAGTACCTTCCGAAGCATGTCGTTTTGCTCCACATTGTGTATCTCGCGGGAGTTGATCTCACCCTTCAGCGTGTACTCAAAGAACTTGCCACTGACGTTGAGCAGCAGGGTGCTGACCGGACCCTCCTTCAGAGAGCAGCTGGGGGGCGTTTTATTGTGGTAACTGGTGGAAGGGATACCATAGCGCAGGATCACACCCACCAACAAACCTGTGCAGAGACAATAAGGTTATAAATGAGTCTTATCCACAGAGAACAATGGATCTCGGTAATCAGAAGACAGCGCATAAACACACACACACACACACACAGCATTACAGCTCTCAGCCTCATGCCAGATTTTAGTAAAATAAATAAATAAATAAATAAAAAACATCTAGATTGGTCCAAGTTTAAAGTACATTAATTCAAATATAATGTGGCCATCTGCTTAATGTCATACATTTTAACCGTATAAATTTAATAATTTAATTTAACACATATGCTAATGATAGAACCATGAGTGTCTAAGGAACTAAATTATGCATGTAAACAAGAGGAAAATTAACTCGACAGTTCTACTGAGAAGCTTCAGAAATGTTGTACAAAGTGAGACCATACTGGTTTAAGGCTAGTTCTAAAAGTGCAGACAACCACCACCTCAAGAACTAGAGTTGCGGTTTAGTCAATTTGTTTTGTTTTTTTTTTCTTTTCCAGGAAAAGCCAACTATGTCACGCTCTTCTGCTCCTGCACGGTTGGCATGCCATAGCACCTTCTCAGCAAGGGAGAATTATGAGAGCATGCGCCTGCTGTGTCAAATCAGTAGGAGAGCATTTCCATACTAATGTGCCATGTGTAATCAGCGACACAGCCAAGATAAGATTTCAATTTGGCATACATGGATGTACAGCTTAATTAGTGGGGGAAAACAGGCAAGAAGTCACATTACACATGTTAAAACATATATGGTTCTTAACACTGTCGCTACACGTAAAGGAAATGATCAGGTCTGTATGAATGTCCTTTGAAGATGATTAAGAGATGAGAGTGCAGCGGTTGTTTTTGCAGCTGATGTTTGCAGGGTTTCCAGCCTTGCAGAGACCAGGCCTCAGATAGACAGCTCACATTTCAGTAATCACCAGACTGAAGTCTGCTATATAACTGGATTAGGAGTAGTGTGTGTGTGTGTGTGTGTGTGTGTGTGTGTGTGTGTGTGTGTGTGTGTGTGTGTGTGTGTGTGTGTGTGTGTTTGCAAGAACAGTGAGCATAGTTTAGACAGAGCATAGACTGTGGATAGTCCACACAGAACTGATCAATCACACACAGTTATGTATAATCACACACAGTTATGTATATGTACAGATGTATATACATACTTATTCTGTATATGCACACACACACACATACACCTATACAAAATCAGAGCTAACTGTACCCATGGTGTGTGCTGTTAGGTCCTCGGCTTAAATCAGCATGGGGGGCATTAGTAATTGGGTTAGAGCCCCAGCAGCACACTCCGAGCCAAGCAGGAGCAAGCGCTGACCTTGGACACGGCCCGCCAGTATTCAGCTAATACAGCTTAGTGCTCTCACACAGGTCACTGCAGGAGGAGGAAAATACTGAGTCCAAAGAACAGGAAAAACACTCGCCTGAACAAAGACCTGCTGGCTGATTTCAGCTGTGTGTGAGGCAGAGATGGCAAAGTGAAACCGATCAGAAAGTCCCTGCAAACCCTGCAAATGCCCCAGGGGGCTGACAGACATTAGGCTAGTAATGGATTATAAGGGAAGAAACAATAATCACACCCATGAGGGGTGGAAGTAATAAAGAGGCAGCTTGAAGAGGTAGTCTAATGAAAAATCTAAATAACACACTCTTCCTTTTCCACAAATGTATATCAGCTAAGACATACGTGGTTTGAAAGTGGGTGACGACGACTCGTGATGGTAATTTGTAAAATAGGCTTCCATTAACTGTAGACTAAATTAGCCTTGTAGCTCCAGAACAGAACTTCAGACACAAAATGTGTCCTTAAAAAAATAACCCTAACGAAGACAGTATTGTCTCTGGGCACTCCTGAGTTAATCACCTTCAGGTCAGGCAGTTTTGGCTGCATCACAAAGTATCTGTTATAAATATATTGTTCACACACATGCAGTCTAAATTCTGTGTTTGTACAGACATACTTTAATATCAGCAGTCATAATTTAACAGAGATGTAACAATTAATTATAATTAAATAGTCATCAAACAAGATCAGCAGATACATTTGGGATTCTGCACATTGTCACCATAAACAAATAAATAAAACAAACAAACTTTAATAGCAAAAATACTAAATCTGCACAACGCAATCCATCAAAAGGGGACATTACGCAAAACTCACTTTTTGTATCCTTTTGTATTTCCATTTGTCTCTACTGCTCCTATAAACACTCCAAAAAAAAAACAAAAAAAACAAAACAAAACAAAAAAACAAAAAACAAAAAACAAAAAAAAAAAAACATCCGTCCATTTTCTGAGTCAACTGAAAGATTTTGGTGTCAGGAATCATATGCTTCTATGAGCCGTTTGAACGGGTCCTATATCCTGACGTCAGTATAAGGAAATCTGCTTAGAGCCACCCCATATCTGTCGAGCCCCCACGTACTAGATCAGTTGAAGATCCGCCACTTTTTTGGTCTGCTGGTTTTACGAGCACGCATAAGATGGCGAGCGCAACGGCTACAGGCAAAGGCAAGTCACTCATGAAGTGTTGTGTTCATCTCGCTCTGGGTCAGACTCGGGGTGGAACACATAGGGCTGGATAGCGCCTCTGTTTTCTGCCATTTGCACGTGTGTTAAACACGCAGTGTAACCAAGGGTTGGGTGGGGCGTGGCCAGCAACAGCTTATTTGCATAAAAGTGACAGCGGCCTTAAACGGCTCATTTTGAAAGGGACTGAAACGGTCAAGAATAGAGATCTCCTTATGTGAGAGAGATTTTGTGCAAAGAGCTAGTGCTAGACCTATTATAACTTGTTTAAAAAGAGGTATAATATGTCCCCTTTAATACTTATGAAAAGCTTCACAATTTTACAATTATTGTGGGCTCATGCAGACATGAATATGAATCGTTGGTATCAGTTTCAAATGCTCACATCATGCACCGATTTCAAAATATTTTAGTATGTCCCACCAAGGAGCATGTCCAACCAGGCTTTTCATGCCTAAATTTGGCCTAAGAGTTAGTGACTCAGGCTTTGTCTGCCTTTTGCCATGTAAACATTTTGGAACATTACGCTACTGGCTTTCTCCAATACACACTATACTACTGTGCTCCACAACAGCAGCTCAGCTGGCACACGAAAAATGACTTTAATAGTATAGTGAACCATCATTTTAAGAGGTTTAACAGTGTAACATGTAAGTAACAGGACATTTCCTGCACACCAAGTTCATTTCTGAAATCACTCTGAACACTTTCTGAAGAGTGTACAGTGTGCATGCCTGTGAAATGCTTGATGTATGTCTACAACAAGGGTTTCCAGTGCAGGCTGGAAAGAAAGAAATGTAAAACTATAGACAAAAAAAGAGAACACGCCACTATTGGTCCGATTTATTTTCACAGGGCCTATATATTAGTCTGGTTCAGCAAGCACCAAAGCAGTTTCCAAGACAAGAAACTGGCAATACCCGTTTCATCACAGTGATGCAAGACGAGTCTAGAGCAAAATATTTCCATTTTTCCACAGGAAACAGATTTTGGGAAGGAGGATGCAAGCTTGCCGACTATCGAATGTGGACTAGGTGGCAAGCTGGGCAGCTCACTACAGACATAAATGTACACGAGTCATTGTTAGAAAGTCCTGTGACTGAAGCTGAACAGTTTTTTTCCCAAGCATGACAGCAGTGTTCAAATTTTTCTTTGTTGAGAGTACAATTTATAAATTACAATTAGGCACATTGTAAGACAAAATCTATCTATCTATCTATCTATCTATCTACACACACCCACACACCCACACGACTGTTGGCCTCCAAACCTGGGTAGACAACTGGAAGAATGATATTCACAAGGTGTCGCTACTCCTTAATGATCTAGGGTCACGTGCCTCCTGAAGGCCAACTTGCCATAAAAAACAGTTTTTGGTAAAACAATTGTTAAACTATTGTCCAAAAGGTACTTTTGGTCTACCCCACTTCCAAGGGCGCAAGCGCAAAGGCACAGACCCACATAAAGACAAAAATATCTTATTCCAGATCAGCCATGTGGGTCTACAAGCATGGCAAGTTTCAAGTCCAAAGTGTTCCATCTAATATTCCAGTCATGGCATGTACTTTTACCCCAGCTGAGACAATTCAGCTCATTTGAAAGTGCAAGCAGTAAGCCTGTATCCTGTTAAAATGTGTACTCAGCATTAAGTGGCATTCAAAACATCCCACAACAGTTACCACACTCTCAGCAGAAAAACTTGAGGAAACTGAAGCCACCTGTGTACACGGATTGGCGCTTGCCTCGATAAACTGATACTCCCTAGTTAAAAAGGTTTACACAGCAACATCAAGAGCTAGGCCACAGCAGAGCCATGATACCCACGGATCTGAACAAAAGAGAGTAAAAGCAAAAGTAATAGTAAAAACAAGTTACAACATACACTGGGCAGCTGGTGGCCTAGTGATTAGGGCGTTGACCCTACAATCAGAAGGTTGGGGGTTTGAATCCCAACACTGCTAGTGACACCACTGAGGTACCCCTGAGCAAGGTACTGTCCCCACACACTGCTCCCCGGGCGCCCCTCATTGGTGGCAGCCCCTGGCTTCACTTGGTGAATGGGTTAAATGCAGAGAAAGAATTTAACACTGTTCACATTGTGCGCTGTGGTGTGATCACGGGTGACTATCAGGGGCCACTTAACTTTACATTGATCAGCCATTAAGTTTTAACCTAATACCGTGAAGGTTCTGTGTACTGAGGTGTTTGACACCAAGACGTTGGCAGCAGATCCTTTAAAGAAATGCACGATAGAGCCTCCATGAATCAGATCAGTTTGTCCAGCACATCCCACAGATGCTCAGTCCGATCGGATCCGATCAACACCATGACCTCCGTCATGTTCCTCAGGCCATGTGTAACAGGGCACATTATTTTGCTGAAAGAGGCCACTGCCATCAGGGAATACTGTGGTCATGAAGGGGTGTACTTGGTCTGCAACAAGGTGGTACATGTCAAAGTATCATCCACATGGATGTTAGGACCCAAAGTTTCCCAGCAGAAGAACATTGCCCAGAGCAATCACGCTGCCTCCACTGACCTGACTTCACCCCATCATACATCCTGGAACTACGTGTGCTCCATTTATGGGACACGCACGCTGTCCACATGATGTACAAGAAAGTGTGATTCATCAGATCAGACTACCTTCTTCCAGGTCCAGTTCTGATGCTCACTTGTGTTTTTAACAGCAGGGCCTGCATGGGCACCCTGATCAGTTTGCAGCTACACCGTGATGTACTGTGTTGTGACACCTTTCTATCACAACCAGCTTTAAATTCTCAGTAATTTGTGCCACAGTAGCTATTCAGTGGGATCCGACCACATGGGATAGTTTTCACCCCGCACATGCATCAATGAGCCCATGACCTTTCTGCTGCTGCCTAATATATCCTACACTTTGACAGGTGTCTTTGTAACTAGATAATCAGTGTTATTTATTCACTTCACCTGTCTGTGATTTTAATGTTGTGGCTGATGAATATGTACACACACATGCATACTTACGCAAATGTACACAAAAGAAAACACCCTGTACATACTTCTGCACATTTATAATGTCTGCACAATTACAGTTTATTTGCTGAATTTCATAGAAAAAAAATCTTACAATAAAACATGAAATGTGGTCTGTTAAAAATGTTGTTTATGTTTACTCAGCAAATGAATATTACATTAATTTACATTTTTTATATTTTATGTAATTTCTTTTTCTGAGTGGAAAAAAGCTCATTTGACTGGAGATAACGAGCGTAAACACAAAACAGTTTCAGCTGATGATGATCTATATTAGCAAAAACTGTTTGATAAACGAAAACACAGTGTGATTCTGTTGGACATTTAAATGACTGTGATAATATGCTGTGCATATTAATGAGGGTGGACCTTAGAAGTCGACCAACAAAAAGTCATGAAACATCTGTGTCAAAATCTTTTTAGGTGACATGGACTAACGTTAGCCATGTGGGTGGAGGTGGTCTAGTAGGTAGGACACTTGCCTCTGGACCCAGAGATCATGGGCTCGAATCCTACCTTCAGTATACCACCACTGGGTTCCTGAGCAAGACCCTTAACCCAAAGTTGCTCCAGGGAGACTGTCCCCTGTAGTTAGGGAATGGAAGCTGCTTTGGGTAAAAGCGTCTGCTAAATGCCGCAAATGTAGTCTCAGAACTAAACAGGTCTAAGCTGACTGATCACACTTAGCGTTTGTGCCACAAAATTCTGCAAACTAGATTTCTCAGCAGAACATTCCCTGAAACATATATTTCGCCAACATGGTGACTCAGGGTATTAAGAAACCTGAAAAATACTGTACAGCAACTTTGCACTTTGTTAGAGAATCTTTTGCTTCTAAGAGGCTCAACATTACATCCTCAAGCAATACAAGTTTGGCAATACACAAAAGCTGGAACTCTGATATAATGCCTTCTGTAGAATCGTTTCTGCAAGTTGGCTGGCATCCTTCCAACAACAATTCAGCAGTGTGTGTACTGGCTATTCCAAAAAGAATGGAAGGGAGCCTCATTGTGCAACCAATAATCTGACTCCTTCATTTTTAACTTTCCTTCCCTCCCGTTCCCTGTGAACACTTGATATCTGTTATAGAGGAGAAACTAACATTTGCACTTACTCAAGAAAACGGAACTCGAGCAACATTTCCTTGGAAAGCAAATACAGATCCAGAAAAGCACCTTTATAATCATCTGTATTCTGAAAAAACATTGTATTCTAGTCTTCAAGGGGCATGAAGACTACAGCTGCATAGCCCACAATAATCCACCATTACCAGCTCTCCTCCCCTCCTCTGGTCTCCTGCGTGCAGGTGAAATGATGCTGATAGAGCGTTACCCTTCATTATTAACTTCTCCAAATTACAGAGCTGCTGAGGAGAATGCTCAACTCACATCACTGAGTTTATATCCCCAGGCTACGCTCTTCCTATGATCAGGCTCTATTGAACTTCATTGCTTTTATTCATGCCATACATGAAAGGCAGGTTTGACCACAGTGTGCCAATCAGGCCATTGTTAACATAAATTAAAATGCAGTTGAACAACTTCAATGGTTCTGCTAGTAGCCTTAAACCAGCTGCTTGTAAGGGCCAAAGATTCAATTGTAACCATTATACATTGTGACAAATGTCAAAAGTCAAACCATATGAGTAGGGGATCTGAGAGTTTTGCTCGATCACACATTAAGTGGCAGAAGTGGAGGTGAAATATAGGTTTGTTAATAACGTGTTGTTAACATTAGATACAGATTAGAGAATGTCTGAATTAGCTTTAAATGGCAGTACTATTAGTCTGGGAGTATGGGATGACAAATAAATAAAGAATTCAAACAATCTTAGCTAAATATATACAGTCACGTACACCTGCTCTTTCAACATAAACCTTTGCAATACTCTGAAAAGTATCCTAAAATAAGGTCAAAAAAAAAAAAAAATACCCACTAGAAAAAGATGAACAAAACAACATCCAGGTAGATGCAAGGAATACCACACTGCATATCAAAAAGTTCCACACCTGTGCATTCAAATTTTCTCCTATAATTAAGGATGTTATAAATCATGCATTCTTATGGGAATGGTGTATCAACAGCAATATCCAGCGTTTTTCAGTTCGGTTGATACTGATGTCAAAACAAACATTTTAAATGTGTAGAAATTCTACAAGGTGTAGTACAAATAAGGACTAAATACACCTGGATGAGCATTAAAGAAAAAAGCTTTACATTGTTGTTAGGATTTTATTGTATTCAGCCACAACAGCATAAACTGGTGCTTGATGATGTAGCCAAAAATAAGATGCCTTAGAGGCAGACATAAGTCATTTTGATTATTACAGGAAAATAATATTTTTGTCTTTTATCACCGTGCAAATGCTCATGTAAATACATAAATATAAAATGTATATAGTACTTTATAACTTTATATAGTTAATACAGTGGTCAAAAACGTGACTCATCAAAACTATACAAGACTTTTAACAGTTACATAGTTACATGGGTCCCAAACAAGGCCCAAAAATATAAATTTTATATTATATTAGGCTCTTCCTTTCAATTTACTAAAATGCACTGGTAAATCAATAATGTGACAATGCAAGAAATCATTGTTAGATCAAATTAATACCTCACATATCTTCCATTAATCAATCAAGCCCAAAAAACAGTAGCGACAGTCAGTGCTATCAGGTTAAATTGCAAATGGAAAGACTATAGTTGATCTAGTTCAATCCAGCTACATGCAAAAGAGACATTTATGACACACCTCACATTCAGGTCATGAAGGATATGGCAAATGTAGCTGAACCCTGAGCATGGGGGTCTCCATCACGTTACGTAAAGGAATATTATGCAAGTTCATGTCAACTAAGCATGCCACGATTTTCATGTGTCTCATCATGCTCAGTAATGAGGTTCTCAATACGGACCAAAGCAAGATTAAATTAAAATGTCACAATATCACGAAACAAAAATCTCATGACAAAGCAAACAATCCCTTGCATACTAAATCAAATAAAATCAACTAAATAAATCTTTTAATTAAACATCAAGAAACATCACACACATAAGCAATCACTAAATATATATATATATATATATATACATACACACACACACACACACACACACACACACACACACACACACACACACACA
>JBBIGA010000106.1:15230396-15244048 GCA_037576975.1 Alestes dentex | reverse complement strand
GTTGTTTTTTATTAGTAATTATTTAGTTATTTAATACTTGTTTCTCAAAAGTCATATAAACATACCAACATCGGTTAAGGGGCCTGTATCTTGGGAGATATATATATATATATATATATATATATATATATAATATACACACACACACACACACACAAACAATTTCCTCTGGGATAAATAAAGTTTTAAAATGTATAAAATGTATATACATACACACTTGAATGAGTGAGGGAATGAATGAATGAATGAATAAACCAATTCTGGGAACTGTTGTGTAACTTGTTTTGGCAGGTCGATCCCAAAGACTTCATGCTGACCGGTGTCAAGGATGCCACTGTAGGACGTTTGCCTGGAAAACTGAATGGGCAGCAGTTTGTTATTCAAGACTGTGAGAACTGCAACATCTTTGTCTTTGACCACTCGGCAACAGTGACCATTGACGACTGTGTAAACTGCCGCATAGTGCTCGGACCAGTGAAAGGCAGTGTGTTTTTCAGAGACTGCAAAGACATTAAGTGTGTGGTGGCCTGCCAGCAGTTCCGGACAAGGGACTGCAAGAAAATGGATGTGTTTTTGTGTTGTGCCACTCAGCCAATTATTGAGTCATCCACCAGCATGAAATTCGGCTGCTTCCAGTACTATTATCCTGAACTGGCCTTTCACTTCAAGGATGCCGGTCTGAGCATCTTCAACAACAACTGGAGCAACATACACGACTTTACGCCTGTCTCTGGAGAAACCAATTGGAGTCTACTGCCAGTGGATGCAGTGGTGTTAGAGCTTGTGCCTCTTCCTGACCCAGAATCGGAATTCAAGTCTGTGCGTATCTCGACAGATGTGAACCGGAGTATTGTGCCCTTAACCAAAGGAGGAAGGCGTAAGGAAAGTGAGGAGTCCTGCCTGTTTGTCTTCTTTGCTGGAGACTACACCACAGCCAATGCTCGCAAGCTCATTGACGAGGTGAAGTATTTAAAGGATATTGTATGACTCAAGAGTCCTTTTCAAGCATAAGTCAAAACTGTGCAACATAAATGATATGTTTCTTATAATTATAAGGAATAGGTTCACCCAGACAGATCTTGTTTGGAGTCCGTATGAATACATGTCTGTTTGATTTTAATTTTGAATTGAGTGATCATCTGTGGTTCTGTTGTAAAGGCTGATAAAGTATTTTATAGTCTGATAGAAGACACCACTGAAAGCTGAATTGACCAGTAATAATGGGAAATGAAATCAGTTTCCGCCACTTACTCCACCCAGGGAGATATTTTAAAAAGGAGAAGTAAGCTTCTTCTGATCTATTCATGTTTATTGTACTTCCACAGTCTGTCATGGAGAATTTTGTCAAAATGCACATCTTGTTTTTTTAGGTTTCAGTGTAAAGCTATCAGAACAGGAAGCTTGTGACAGACAAGTCTGAATTGTTAATGGTTGTGTCTAAAAATAGATGTATTACTAAAAGGAAGTCTAATAGTACAGACGTAAAACTGATAATGCTGTAAAAAATTGAAATGAGTAATTCATATTTTATGCTACATAAGAGTATATAGTTCATTTCTAGATTAAGTAAAAACACTGAAATTACACAAAGTTTATAAATTACCTTTTAAACATTTTTAGTAATAGTGTTTTTACCACAGGATTGCTCATTGCACATTGTCGCTGGACAAAGTTGATGAACTTGTTTGAAGTTATTTGGACCACAAACTTTGTAGCCTTGTAGCTTTATTTCAGTATTTTGGTAAATAGGATTTCTTGGACCATTCTTTAGCAAAAGCCTTGTTATTAATAGCTGACATAGAAACGTAGGACTAAACAAGTCTTGAGGTTTCCGCAAAGAGCCACAGCGAGTCATGTATGAGAGCATCCTGATGCATTCTTTGGACATGTTTCTATTATCTGTAATGCTGTATGTCCCTAATGTTGTGTCTGTTTTCAGGCATCTGCCAAAGGTTTCACACTCATCCAAACCAAAGAGGTCTCCATGCGTCCTGAAGATGTAAACAGAGTGTTCCAGAACAACGCAGAGGGCCTTACTGAGTGGACTGCAAAGGGTAAGCTCCTCTGGTTACCATGACATCCAGCAGAGAAAAACAACAAAACCAGATTCGTGTGTAATTTAAGACTTTAATGGTTTATAACCATTTATAACAATGTTTGATATAAAAATTTATAAAGGAATAACAGCTAACATGTAATTTTTATTTCTCAGAAAAAGGTAATGTATAATACATTGCTATTTCTTGTGAAAGCCCACCCCCAGCAGTACAGATCATGGAAGCGCATTCTTGAAAATGGTCTTTTGTGAAGTAGTTGTAGTCTCTAGCTGTAGTGTGTGTTTATTTCATCTGTGTTGTGATTCATTGTATTCAGATGTAGGGCTGCTATTGTTGTCTGACAGGAGGGGAAACAAAACACTGGTTGTAAGGCAATAGTCACTTCTTCACAGAAATAAAAAAAAAAAAACCCCAAAAGTTAATAGTTGAGTTGACCTTACAAAAACTATTAACTGAACTACAAAACCATATGTATGCAAAATATACTCTGTCGAAAGGGAGGGACGTAAAAAGTCAGGAAAATGGCAGGGACATGCTTCGTTCGTATCTCCTAGGAATTTGCACCATGTTCAGTAAACAAGAGGGATCTCTCCAGGGATGTATTCCTAGAGGAACTGCCATTCAAGGGTATTCGCTTTTTTCAGCGCTATAACTGGTTATACATTGTGCTAAATTTTTTAAGAACAATCACATGCTTTAGGACACCCCACCTACTCTGTTCCACATTAAACAACCCAGGTTAAAGAAGTAGAGGAAGGTGAGGTTTAAGCACAGGTTTAGCTGTTACCTCTTTTAGAATAGTCTACCTCACAGCATCACTTCTACATTCCCAGTAATCTAATTATATCACTGTCACACTGTGTGTTTGGAGTGGTATTCTATGTATTTATTTCTAATTATTTATTTTTGTACTTTATGTACTTGATGTTGAAGCTAAATTCCCTTATTATTGTATCTTTTCCTATTGCACATGAACGTCCTAATCTGTTTTCTTACTGGGTCACTGCAGTAGATATTTGGCATCATTGGAATTTTGAGTCCACACAGCAGAGCAGCACTGAATAAACTGCTTGGGGGTGGGGCACCCAGTGTCCCGCTTTACTTTCTAGATTTTTTGTCTAACTTAACGTTTGTGAGCAGCACAGCACTGTAAGAAGCATGTTATTCTGTTTCTAGGTGTTTCCTATATGCTGTCTGTATTTATTTATTTAGATATGTATTTTTTTTACTGAAGAATGTTTTGTGCCCACAGGTCCTGTTGTAGCCCTTGAGCTGAACGGAGATGGTGTAGTGGAGGGCTGCAGAAACATTGCTAATGAGGTTTTCAGTGGGACCAAGGTAACTCCAGAAAGCATTTAATTAAAGCATTTTTGAACAAGACACAATACCCCAAACTAATTGGTGTCTTTTTCTTTCATAGGTGTTTGTTTCTGAGAATAAAAATTCAGCCGCTCGGGATGTTGACAACTTTTTTAACTTTGCTGACATGCAGATGGGATTGTGAATCCAGATTTTGTTTGATACATTTTATACTTTCAGTATTGTGAATTAGTTAATTTTCTTAATTTAGTAATGCAACAAGTTTAAGGGTATGTAAACCACTATTTACTTCTTACTCAAGTAATTAGTGCTGCTAAACATTTTGTGGGTTAGATGTTTTTATTTTCTTTAAGCCATCTTTATAGGTTTGTACTTCAACATGTTGGATTTAGTGAGGCAGTGAAAAAAAAAAAACAACACAAATGTACCTAGATTTCAGAGTCTAATCAAATATTTCTGTGGCCAATGTCAATCATGCTGAAAGATAATCCAGATATTTATTCATCTGTTTTTTTTAGGACTGTATATAACTGGAAATAGTATGTTCTTCTTTACTAGTTTATTTTCCAACATGTGTGTATGTGTGTGTGACCGGTGAATCTATTTATGCATAGGCTGAGATGTGGACAATGTAAAGTTTTTAAATGTCAGAGCTGGTTTCTTTCTATGAAATAGTAATCTTTTTTTTGGACCATTCTTTCTACTTTAATAACTTTTATTTTTGCCTATGTGCAGCCAGAATGTGACACTTTGAAAGGAATATCAGAAGCTGATTGGTTGTTAATCAGATCTAATTGAATGTACTGCTCAGTGGAGTCAAATCTGTTTTTTGTATGAATGTTTCGAAGAGCACAGTTTAAGTCCTGTGACCAAAAACAGTCTGTTTTATTTGTACAGATGGGAAAAATGCATCACAATGTTTTTTTTTTTTACCTTTTGAATTGTTCCTATTTGTATAAGGCAGTTTTGTTGAAATGAATGTAAACTGTGATTTATCAATATAAATATTCATTTGTAAAAGACTACTTGTGACTATTTTACTAACTTGGGATGATATTTAGTCAGATGAGTCTGGAATGTCAGATTATTATTTTTATAATTAATGCACTTTCATTAGGTTCAACTTAGTTTGTAATTACAAAATACAAAAAAAGAGCACGGTATGAAACAATCAAACTTGATTAATATTAAGTTGTAAGACTACTTGTGACTATTTTACTGAATATTCACACTACAGCATTTATTCAGATGAGTCTGAACTGTTATTATCTGAGCTATTATTACAGCATGGGTATTGAGCAGCTGGTGGCCTAGTGGTTAGGGTGTTCGCCCTATGACAGAATGGTCACTTTCACTAAGACAGTCAAGCCTTTTTTTAATGATCAATATTAATAATAGCAGTATCGGTGTTGCCATTAAAAAAGCTGCTGCACTTTCCTGCACAGAGCAGACAGGAAACAGCATGGCCATATAAATGTTCATTTGTAAAAGACTACTTGTGACGATTTTATTGAATCTGCATGACAACGTTTATTCAGACTGATCTGTCATTATTTTTATTAATTGTTTCAACTTAGTGTGTAGTTTGCATGACCATATCAAAACACACTATTCTTTCTATTATTTAAGCAGTTTCTCTGAAGCTGATAATACAAAAAAACAGCATGAATGTGAAGCTTTATTTTAGTGTTATTATTAATATTAGTAGAGTCAGTGTTTTTGAAAGCTGCTGCACTTTCCTGCATATAGAAGACAGGAAACAACATTGCCATTAAACAGGCAAACTTTATTATTAATATACATATTAATTTGTGAAAGACTACTTGTGACTATTTTACTGAGTCAGACCTGTCATTACTTTCTTTAAACTTAGTGTGTAATTTGCATGACTATTGAAAGACACTATTCTGCTTATTATTCTTGTTGCTGTTATCATTTAAGCAGTTGCTCTAAAGAGTATACTACAGGAAACAGCGTGGATATGAAACAGGTAAGCTTTTTATTATTAATATTAATATTATTATTAGCAGTATCGGTGTTGTCATTGATAAAGCTGCTGCACTTTCCTGTACAGAGCACACAGGAAACAGCATGGCCGTGGGGCGGGAGGAGTTTAGGACCCAGCGCCCCGCTCTGTACAATAGGACTGTTGTGTCGTGGTGGAGAGCGGATCGCAGCTTTGGGATACTGACAGTGTGGAGGAGAAACAGACAAAAACAACCTCAATATTGTTATTTGCACCTCGTCGGGAGCGTGCGCTGGGGAAGAGCAGCGCGGAGGGCGTCGCTGGGAGTCCACGTGGGGGTCGCTCGAGTCGGTGAGAGAGTCGAGGTGAGGGCTGCTCCACGAACAATACTGCTGGTGTCTCCCAGGGTTGGTGGCTTGATCCAGGCAGCGGGGCCTGCTTCCTCCTGCCCGCTTCAGGGAGGGGGACCCACCTCGCTGCCAGCCTTGCTTAACGCTGAATCCATTCTGGGGTTTTACATAACGAGTGTGTGCACTCCAGGCCTCGGCGGCTGCTTTACATCACAAAACGTGGCCCTCTCCGCTCCAGCCTGTTCTGAAGGCTCTAGGGCGGCTCGAGTTTGGCGCCAAGGCCGCCTCACATCCTGAGTTAGCAGCAGGGAGCTCAGTTCTGCAGTAAAGGAGGACATAACTATGTTGAGCTCTCGAGTTGGGCCATAGAGGCCGTTAGCCGATATGCAAGTAATCGGACCCGACCTCATTACACCGTTTTGCTGACACTCGGTCGGTCCAGTGTGTTTCTTTATCTACCAGGAAAGCCAGCTAACACACGTTAGCCTGATAACGGTGCACAAAAAGCCGCCAAATAACTCCAGGCTAGAAGATAAAGCACTGATGAATTAAGTCGTGCTAAATCTTAAGCCTCGTCTGGCCAAGTTTTCTACATTATCATACAGTTAAGTTTGTGACAAGCAGAAACTTTTCTGTTGTGTAACACACTAGTGCATGGCTGTGCAGCCTCCGAGCCACGCGTTATCTACATTACACCCCCCGTTTTGCAGTTTAGCCTCACTTTAGCCGCGTAGGGAGCACGGGTTAATCGGGGATGGTGTAAAAAGGAAACGTGGCCCTGTGTGTGTCATAAATGTGTACTTAATGCAGGTGCTGAACACCTCTGAACTGAAGGAAAGGAAATGGCTCAGAAAGAATTCGGTGCACCTTCCTCCAGAACGGACTGCGCATGCGCAGTTCCAGGTAAACCCAAAAGGGGCCAGGCACATCCCCATTGGCCCATGCTGACATGGTTAAAGGAGAATTCTTTAGATTTTTTTTTTTTTAACATAATCCAATCTTTGACATGTCATTTAGAGTGCTTTTATATGAAGTGCTCCATTTTAGAGAAACTTCGCAGTACCTAATCAGTTTTCTATGAAATATCAAAAATAGCTGGGCCAACTAGTGGCCTATTTGTTAGGGAGCTGGCCCTGTGATCAGAAGGTTGTGGGTTGGAATCCCAGGGCTGCTAGTGGCACCACTGAGGTACCCCCGAGCAAGGTACCATCCCCACTCACTGTTCCCCAGGCGCTGTGTTCCTGGCTGCCCACTGCTTCATTTGGTGAATGGGTTAAATACAGAGGAAGAATTTTGTGCTGTTCATGTATGACAAATGGTCACTTTACACTAAAATAACCAATTAACTTACATGTCTTCTAATTTTTTTTTAGATGTAATGTTGATAATGATAATATAGTGAAAAAAGGTTTCTCTCTACGTGGACTAAAGGAGAATTCCACTGATTTTTCTACGTAATCTACATCAATGCTTAAGAAGTAGTCATTGATAGTGTTTTAGAGAAACTTCGCAGATGCTAACTCGGATTTTTTTTACAGTGGTTGTTATAGGAACCACTGTAAAATCTGATTCTCATCACATGGCTCAGTGTAATTATTTAATGAACGATCTAAAAATGACTCCTAACTAGCATGTGTCTTCTCGGTTTTTTAGATGTAATGCTGATAATAACAAAACAGTGGTCAATCTAGAAAAAAAAAAACATTATTTATTTTTTGCTTCACAAAGTATTACATGAAAAACTCCAATGTGGGTAGCTTTTTGAAAATATATTTTAGGCCAAAGCCCTTTCATAAAACTATAACTTATTTGGTTATGGATAAGCTGGTGGCCTAGTGGTAAGGTAGTTGCCCCTGCGATCAGAAGGTTGTCAGTTTGAATCCTAACACTGCTAGTGTCACCACTGAGGTACTCCTGAGCAAGGTACCATCCCCACACACTGCTCCCCGGGCGCTGTGTTCCTGGCTGCCCGCTGCTTCACTTGGTGAAGGGGTTCAGTGCAGAGAAAGAATTTCACACTGTTCACACTGTGTGCTGTGGTGTGTTCACATATGACAAATGGTCACTTTACACTTACGTTTTACTAACTTAGGCATCAGGCACCATAGGTGTAATCATGTTATAACTATGTGAGGTAGCTTCAAGAGGCATTGAACTGTCAGATGTCCTATTACCACTGCTGTGAACAGCATTTCACATAAAATATTAAGCATTTAAATATGTAGACAGATAAAGTATCTGTGGATTTCTCTTGTAACTGCACTTTTGCATATTTCATGTGAACAAATGGCTACTTCTGTGTAACACAAAATAGTCGCTTTTAAGCTCTCTGCTGCTGCTCCAGAAGTTTATTATAGAGCAGGCCTGTCATGGCATGTTGCTCCACTTCATGTTGGGATGCAGCCCAACTTTCAGCAGCCCCTTAATCTAGTGTGTTGGGTGAGCAAGATGGTGTGGTGTGGCATGGCGTGGTGTGGTGTGGTGTGGCTGAGCGGGGCATTGTGTTCTGTAGCTGGTGTTTGGAGAGTGGGGGTTGTTGGAGAATGCTGGGGCTTTGGCCTGCTCTATCAAACAGGCTGTGAAGCTGAAGTACTGCGGAGCTGCCCCTGCTGCTGTTGTATCTCATTTGTTTCTGGTGTGTGGGGTGTTTATCCCTCCTTTAAGATGTAAAAATGTTATTGACAGAAATTATTTCAGAAATGCAAAGCTATAGGTGTAGGCTGGGGACCATGCAGGCTATTTGCTCGGCGCATACAGTGACACAATGTAGAAAGGTGTTGTGTCTAAAGTTGTTTAGCTATATATTAGTGATTTGTGGTGTCTAAATAGCCTTAGCTTTTTTTTTTTTCACAATTAATTGTTTTTTTAGGTTACCCTTTGCAAATGACATGTACCCCTGAAGAGTGAGGCTCCTTTATGCAGCAGAGTCAAGTCAACAGGGCTTCAGATTCTTCCTCCGATTTGAAAGAGAAAGGCACAGTCTGTGGCCAAGACTTTGCGTCAAGAGCAGGTGGTCCTTCAGGAGCTTGAGTGGAAGCAATAAGTATGCTTGTTACTGTCAGAAGTGTTTAAGTTCAGTAGGCTATTAATCAGAGAAAAATGAAGCGACATTTTAATCCACAAAAACGTTAACTCAAACAAATCTGTGGTTCTGTTTTTTTTTTATTTTATTTATTTGACAGGCTAGCAGCTTATTTATTGAATCATGGAAAAAATAGTCCTCGTTCTTGAGTTGTTATGCCCTTGTGTTTATGTTGAATTGGATCAAGCAGGTTTCCTAAATGGAATGTCGAAGTTGCAGACATTGGCGTTTTACCGCAGAGACCAGTTTTAGCGATAGTAATTAATGTGTAACATGTCATACAGGTCTCAATTGCAGGGCAAGGGTTAGATGTGTTGAATTTCTACAGTTGTACGGCAGCATACTGGGACTGAGGTAGAGCTTAATGTGTCTGTAACCTACTTCTGTAATCACATCAAAAATCACATTTCTTTGCAAATTATCTTTTAATTTAGCTAGTTGTCGGCACAGGCCACATGCCAGTTTCTTTTTAAGTTGACTGTTAACAGTGATTGGATTCATCCTATTGCTGTAAAAAGTGGGCTGAGTTAAGGAATAGGGTCAGTATATGGAACATAAATGGTTAACAGTGCATCTGTGCCAGTCCTTGGCTGATGGCAGTCGATTCCTGCCCTCTGCTTAGAAGAGTGTTTTCATCTGCATCACAGTGGATTGAGCCGTCTACAAAGCCATGTGAAAATGCATTTAAGCACGTGCAGTTCTTGTCCTGTTAAGTGGACAAGAATCTCACAATATTAATTGCAATGGAAATATTAGTATTCCTGTTGCTCTTAACATAGTGAGCAAATGTCCCTTTCTGATCACCGTATGGGTATTTTTTTTTGTTGTTGTTGTTGTTGTTTTTTTTTTTGTTTTTTTTTTTTGCACGCTGTGAGGCAGGCAGATTCCATTTTGAGGTTTGCTCCTGCTGCTTCCTGTCTCTGGTATTTATAGTGTCGGTGCTAAGAAGCTGAGAGTAAATGGGAGAAGGTTTAGGTCGAGCCAGGGTGTAGACCAAATTACAAATAAGTAAACTACAGTAAACAGAAAATCCCTGCCCCAGGCACTGCACTGAGTGAACTGCAGAATGCCTCTAGATAAACCAGATTTGATCACTAGATACACTTTATAACCTGTTAAATTGAATCTCTTAAATACAAAAATGCAAAAAGAAAATAAATCAGACATTTTAGTGCCTGACAGAATACAAAATGTTCAATGTTTCTGTGCTGAACAGTGTTTACTTCACTGTATTAAACAGGTTTTGGTGTGTGTCTCACATCCCTCCAGGGGAATTCTGCATCTCTGCATGTACATTATGCTTATCTCTTGATAATTGTTTTATTCTTGGAGAAGTGGAGTGTTGTTTCTAAGTCCTAGTGAATGAGTCTCATTAGTAGCTCTAATGCTTTACCCTCTTGTATGAGCTGCCCTTTCAGTGTGTTGGCAAGCGTGTCCAGGCAGGGCTGAATGAATGTTTATTTAAGGAGGCCTCTCTGTCGTGCACTGCAGCATGATCAATCTGGGCTCTCCGTGTTTAGGTGCCATATAGTCATGTTGCCCACCAACCTTACCTTTTGTACACCATGCTCATCTTGTCCCTCAATGTCTGTTTTACAGCGATGAGAGGTGGATGACGGAAGCAGGCCTAACCTAGTATGCTCTACGACTTGAAATTTATGGTGAGTGATAAGCCGATGCAAAGAGGAGTTCACCTGAACTGTACTTCCGTATTTTTCAGTTGGCAGTAATTCAGTTTAGGACTGTCTAGTTTCATGAAGGATATGAGAAGCTTGGTATACATTAGGGTTTGAGTGACAAAAACATGTGGCCAATAATGAAATTGATAACATGGGCCGTTATTACTTATGCAGAATTTAAATTTTATGCTCTCGTAGTTGTGGTTAAACAGTTTAGTGACTAATCCGGTTGTCGGTTCCCAGTACTCACACATGTTAAACTCAAATGAAGAGAAATCCAGTAAAAAAATATAGTAGAGTTACTTGCTATTCTAATGAGAATTTTTTTTCCTCATATGAATGCCTCTCTCCATTTTTGTATTAATTTTTTTTTCTCAGGATACATCAGGATGAAACGACTCAGGACTTCAAGCAGTAGTGACAGTTCAGACAATGAAAGTGAGTAAACGCTTACACATAGATACCCACTTCTTTTTGAATGAGAATAATTAGGTCTATTTGAGGTTATCAGTTCAAGTGCTTTTTAAACTGTGGTATTCATGGGTGCCATGTACTTCATTGTCCACTTTACCTCTCTAAATTAAAAATGCAGCTCCCTCCACCTCCTTCTCTTCAAACAAGTATGGAAGCAAACCTGGAACACCTGCCTCTGCACAGAAAAAACCAGCAGAGGTAAGACCGTGACTGAGGGTTACAAGGTTCATGTCTTTTGGAATTTGCAAGCTTTGCTTGCATGTTCTATTTGAAGTTTCACTGCAGTGAAAGATAAAGGCTTGTAGTGTTGTGTGCACACTCTTCTGCATCAAATTAAATCCATTTGGTAGCACAAATGGTAGAAAGGCACATGTGCTAACAAAATACATCCTAATGAAATGCATGAAATGATCTTTTCCATTCACAGGTGTTCAGAAAAGACCTAATCAGTGCCATGAAGCTGCCGGATTCTCATCACATCTCTTCGGAAGAATATTACCTGCTGACTGACACATGGAGGCAAGAGTGGGAAAAAGGTGTGCAGGTACCAGCCAGTCCGGATACCATCCCCCACCCCACTGTAAGGTTGGTACCTTTCTCTCACCTGTGCTCCATCTCCCTTTGTCTTTTTTCTCTATTTCTTTTTCTCTCAGTCTCAGACCCTGCAGCATATTTAGCTTGGTATGCAAAGCTTGTTGCCTAACTCTTTTTTTTTTTGTTGTTGTTTTTTACTGTTTCTTTTTCGTGCTCTACATTGTGATCATGCTTTGTGTGACAGCCTACCAGTACACACGTCTTAATTGCACATCTTATGTACTTATACAGGATAATAGCAGAGAAGCCGAAAGAGATTCTGTTTTCCAGACAGAGGAAGTATATCCAGTGCTGGAGTCAGGACTCCACAGAGCCGGGCTATGTGAACATTAAAGAGCTGGCTGAGGCCATGTGCAGATATGACCTGGATGATATGGACCTCTACTGGCTGCAAGAACTCAACACTGAGTTGGGTCAGATGGGTAAGAAAGCTTGGACTGTACAGGTCTCTAAGACCACAGCAATTCGATCAGCCCAGTTCCCAGAAAAGATCAGAACACTTTCTGTTGCATTAATATCGTACATTTCACAACAAATTATATAAATTAATTATTTTGTGTAGAGCATAGTTAATGCTCAACAGTGATCTGAATTTCTTTTTTAGTTGTTTAGCTATTTAGTATTTATCAAAATAATTCCTAGTAAAAATGCAATTTTCAGTAAACAGTGTTAAATAGCATTATTATTATTATTATTATTATTATTATTATTAATAATAAATACATTACTATCAGAAGGAAACATTTCTGATATTTTCTTTGCACCATTTAAACAGTTGACCAAGTGCATTTCGTAGTGTATGGACCAGTTTATCTTTTGAAAAGTTAAGAATGGCTCAATTGTGGATCAGCTGTGTTGGATATGTGAGGTTCATGAATGTTGCTGCATTTGACAGTTTGAAAGAGCAGTATTTATATGTACATGCGTGTCTCACAGGGGAAGTGCCCATAGATGAGTTAACCATGGAGCGAGCGATGGAGGCTCTTGAAAGGAAGTGCCATGACAACATGAACCATGCTATAGAAACAGAGGAAGGGCTGGGCATTGAGTATGATGAGGATGTCATATGTGATGTGTGCCGCTCGCCTGACAGTGAAGAGGGAAATGACATGGTCTTCTGTGACAAGTGCAACATCTGCGTGCACCAGGTGAGAGTTGGGAACAGGTTTAAGGATGGCAGCGTTTAGTGGGGTTGCTGACTGTCAGAATGCTGCCTGTGTCTGCTTGCGTGGTGATAAATACAATGACACATACTCATTAATAAATTCCAGAACAAAATGAGAGAACCTTTTTGGATATCTTGCAATTTCTTCATTTCTATATATGAACTTACAACCTTAAAAAGTCAGTGAACTATATTAAGTCTTTATATCGTGCTTTAAACAGTAGGCCTCATAAGTGGCCACCACCATTCCAGCTCTGTCTCTTGCATTACTGGCTCTTTTCGTCTTAGTGATCAAGGCCATGTAGCACAGTGTAGAAGGGGTTTGCACTGTGGAATGCAGTTGGGGCTAAAAGTTTTGTGTAGACAGAGAAACTAAAATACATGAGAGAGCTCTGACCAACGAGCACACATGCTTATCTTCAGAGTAGCTCCAGTAGATTGTACTGGGTTACCTGGCATTTGCCACCTGGTGGCTGATGAATAATCAGTCATTAAAAAAATTGTTGCCGGCAATAGAAGAAAAGCTCAGCTGTATTGCATGTGTTTGCTTAAAATGAATTAGTCTTGTTGGTAAAAGACAAAATTGGTTCTGTAACTAAGGTTTAGAAAAAACTGTCACTGCATAATTGTTGTATTGCTTTCTGTATACCTTTTATCAATTTGAACATTGAATTGGATTTGAGTATCTGTATAATATTGTAAAACTATGTTGTTTCTAGGCTTGTTATGGCATCGTAAAGGTTCCAGATGGAAACTGGCTGTGCAGAACTTGTGTTCTTGGCATCGACCCACAGTGTATTCTGTGTCCCAAAAAGGGAGGTGCTATGAAGGCCACACGAGCAGGCACAAAGTGGGCACACGTAAGCTGTGCCCTCTGGATACCTGAGGTAAACTTTCTCAAGAGCAATATGTTTAAGTACACTTATATTAATATGTCAGCACTGTAGATTCTAGTTTAGATTCTA
>JBBIGA010000106.1:15151513-15175671 GCA_037576975.1 Alestes dentex | reverse complement strand
ATGTTTGTGTGGTTTCATGTATCAAAAACAGTTACAACAAATGCACAACACAACAAATTTTTATGACCATTTTTAAAATCTCTTTCAGAATTAAACACGCTTTTTCTCCCCAGTTTCATTCTGATTCCACCTGCTAGCTAGAGCTGCCCCAATTACATGATACCGCTAGTGGTAGGAAAGCAAGGCCAACTGTGATCTCTTGGACTCCCAGTTACAGCTGGTTGTGGCCAAAAGAGAGAACCAGACATCTGTGCTACTTGGGAGCCCCTTAAACAGGCTGTTTTCCTTACTGTGCCTTTAACACCGATATATGTAAATGATCTCTGCTCTGGAGACACTGACATTCATTTGAGATATAGGTGAGCCTCTCGATATTTTACTCGTGATGGAAACTGAGTTAGAGATGGAACATGAAATTGGCTTTACATTTTGTAAAACAGCTAAATGAACTATTCGCACAGCTATTAGATCTGTCTATGTATCTGAAATTGGCTACTTTAATTCTGTGAAAGATATCTCTGTTTGTTTGGAGCATTCTTTGTAGAAAAGAAAAAAAAGGCGGTTTAAATGTGTAATGCTGTTGCGTTACAATCAAACACTGAAATGACTGAATGATTATTTGAATTGGCCCTTTAAGAAAACCTACCAAATAAACACAAGAATGAAGCATGAACATGTGCATACACACGAACACATGTGCACATGAACTCTCACACACACACGCATGGCAAACATATTTTAGAAGCACACATGACACCACTCCAACAGTTTGAGCTGAATATTAGAGCCTCATATGAATAATAATGAACTCTATATGCATCCTAGCTGCCATGCTGACAGACAGTGCTTGTAAAATGGAGGCGTGCCAAATAACATAGATTGACTGTGATTTCTGACGTATTTTACACAGCTATGAAGAATGCAACTGCACTTATAGATGATGTTTTGAACCACTGCTTGTAAAATAAGCTGAAAGCGTGCTGAGAGGCTACATGAGTCTCCACAATCTAGAGCTGCAGAAACAGAGAGGAAGCATGTAAAGGCTTTGGCTATGCAACCCTTCTGGTACATGCATACACCTTGCATGTTGATGGAAAATCTATTTTTCTAAGTAAAATTAATTATCTTAATCCCCTTAAAAACTAAGCTTTGACACTATTTGTATTAGGACTTATTAGTCAGCCACTACTACAACTTTGATGATAATATGCAACTAAAGGGCAGGATTCATAAGGTTACATGAAACCCACAGAAGTCTGTTATGACAAATGAAATAAGCTTATGTTAGCGTTTATAAAGGTCTATTCCAACAAGCGCCACTTAATGTCTACGTAAGTTAAGGTCAGTTTTCACAAAAGGCTGATGTTAATGCCACGTAGTCTGACTACTTTTGCAGAATCTGGAAGTGAAGTGAATGCTGTTGCTTCCTTTAATGCATCAAATCAGAAAAAGTTATGGTATGGAAGGTAGGGAAAATGCAAAAAAAAAAAACCCAAACAAAAAAAAAAAACTAAGCACCCCCCCCCCCAATAAAACCCCACAGTTGTCACATTGAGCATTGTTTGTAATCACAAACAATGATTTATTAACAAAAGGACAAGAAACAGGAGAGTAAACAGAACACTGAAAAAACACAGGGACTAACAAAAGGAATCAAAATAAAGCGAAGAGACAAAACATTATAAAAAGTAAAAAAACAGGGAAAAGACCCAGAGAACATTACAGCAGTTATTCCTAAATTTACTTTGACTTTTATTTCATTGCAGACAGGATAATCTGTGTCCTGCTGCTACTATTATTTGTACAATTATTTATTGCTGTCTACCTCTGTTCTGCATTTTTGCACACCTAATGATGTTTTGCACACCTAATGAGACACAATACAGTGTGTGTCATATTCAAACCTCATCTGCACTAAATATTGTCTTGTTCTTTTGTTTTGTTGCTCTTGTGTTTTTCTTGCACTCTCTCTCTTGCTCTCTTTGCACTGTATGTATTTTGTTCTGTCCTGTAGTCTTGTGTTGTTTCTTGTTTTGTTCTAGTGTTGCACCATGGTCCTGGAGGCATATTGTTTAATTTCACTGTTTATATGGCTGAGATGATAATAAACCGGCTTGCCTTCACGACTTGAGTCTGAAGGAATTTCAGTGCAAGCCTAAGCATAATACCTGGGAACTCTGTCCCTCAGATGGCTCTGCCTCAAGAACCATCATTCATCAACAATTGATAGAACCATTTAGGCAAGGGATTACTTTGGCAAACCATTGGCAAACACTACAAAACAAAGATACATTCATAAATGCCACCTTAAACTTGACTGTGCAAAAAAGAAGCCATATGATAACCATGCCCAGCAGTGGTGTCAGATGTACCATCACACAGTGGAAATGTGTTTTGTGGTCAGATAAATCACTACTAAAGACCTTAGTGCTCCAGACCAAAGATGAAAAGGACCATCCAAACTGTTGTTAGCAACAAGTACAAAAGCCTGGGTCTGACTCGGTAGCCTCAATGCCAAAATGTCTTTTAAGTGTTGTGAGAAGGAATGGCACCACTACAAAGTGGTAAAAGCTTTACAGTTGCACCTTTGTTTTGGAATGTGTTGCAGGGCCAAAATGCTGGAACAGCTGTTTATTTACAAATGACATGAAGTTGACAAAATATGAATTCGTACAGATTTTGTATTTTACAGATTTTATACAGTCATACTGTGTGTTAAATTACATTGAGAAGTCTGCTCCACCTCAATGGATAGCTAGATGTGATATGAGTAGGCTGGCAGATGTTTTGAGGATCTTTACAAAAAAAATGGATGACTATTGACTTCCATTGATTATTAGCTACATGAGCTACTTTAGTAATTTAGCTCATTACTGAATGAAATTAATTGCAATGGCAAACCAACCATGTCTTGGCTCATTGACTAAATTAGATTTTTTGCCAAACTACATGTCGTATCCCACCCGGAGTTTGGGGAAATGTGTGTGGTGCAGGCGCCGGTTGCCAGGAGGCAGGTCTTATGCATATTAGACACTGTATCTCATTAATAGCCTGTTTGGTTGTCCAGTTGTGATGGTGGTTGCAAAGTAACAGACATCCACTGGTGGAACTTAAAGGCAGTGAAGGGGGCCAGTCATCCGGTATGCCTTGCTGGATGTTACAGTGTCTGGGGTCGAGATTCCCAGCGAGGGGTGATGATTGTGAATAACCAGCATCTGTTTGCCCAGTGAGGGATCTTGAAGATGAACTGTATGAGACACTGTCGGGAGGTCTTGCAGGAGACAGGAGGGGATCTTGTTTCTCTGTCCACTCTCCCTAGGCTGAAACAAAAAGAATGGGATTAAGTGTTCTTGGGGTTGACTTGGACCAGGCAGCCAGGGGACGTTCTAACAAAACTAAAATCCAAACACTTCATCATGACATACATCTTAAATATACAATATTTTGGTTGGACTGGTGATCAATCAAAAAACAGAGTTTTCTGATTCCTTTGACTGAAAACATGAAAGCCAGTAACATGATCTAGGTTTAAATGAGGATGGTTGAGGTTCTTTTTTTTCAAGAAAAGACCCTATGAAAACAATCTGCAGTCTCACAGGCTTACTGCAGTTTGCCTCGAGGCGCTGAGGTGTAGGTTATTTTCAACATCCCCACCGTGTGAGTGTTACTCACTAATCTAATACTTTGCAGTAGCATAACGGAGCTCAAAGAATGAACAGAATGTGTACCAGTGAAAAATGGGATATTTTTTTCAAAACCTAGATGGAAATATAAATGTGTTTACATCAGTCCAGTGGACATTTTCAAGATGAAAAACATGGCTGTAAATCATTACGTGTAATGGAGAGGTTGAGGGTGGGCTCGAAATGTTTGGGCATGGGTCCACATTTAATTCTCAGTGTGTGTATGTGTGTGTGTGTGCGTGTGTGTGACCAAATGTGGTTATAATGACTGGGAAAAGGAAAAATCTGTAAAAGTGAGACATTAAGGTAAAGGGTTAAGGTAAGGGTTATGTTTAAGTGTGGGGATAGTTAACTCAGATACAACACTACAGATATGCATGTGTGACAATTTCATTAAATTAAATGCGAATAAAAACGTGGCTGTAAATCATTACGTGTAATGGCCCATTTTGTGCACCATCATTTCCCACAATTAGTACAAGTATATTTGTGTGCAGTGGCTCATTGGTAAACTGATTTCTAAAGAAATTTCAGTTCAGTACCATGCCTTCTCCAGAGACTGAATTAGATGTTGAATGTTGATCTGCTAAATTGTCATTTGGAGAGTTTATTTTATGCAACAGTTCCAATGTGCTGCAGATGCTGAAAGCACATGGTCCTATAAGGCAGAGCCCATTTGAGCTGATCTTGGACCACTAAATGTAAAACACAAAGATAGATGCAGTCTGGATTGCTTTTTAATCGCTGAGCTAGCGCCAGTCTGGCTAATTGCCTTTCAGCTCATGTTGAACCCGCAGTACTGCGAGAGAACAAACAATCTGTTGACAGGGCTTCATGCAGTACAACATATTAAATACATTATGTGAAAGATATATAATAATAAATAAAAAACAAATCATTTGATCTGAGTGCTGGTTCTTAATGATAATATCCTTATGATGACTCTATTGCCTGAAACGATGAGCTGCAGTCTGCAGGCTAGACTCCCTACCTTATAGTTTGAAACAATACAAGGCTTGTTTTTAATGTTGTTTGCTGGTTTTTACATTGAGAGCTTCATAAAAATTCTGTGCTGCTTGCCTGCTCTGAAACCGTGGAGTAAACTGAGTACAAAGTGGCAATAAAAGAGTCTAATCACACAGAAATGGAGGCAATCAGTTACACGTCTGAATCATTACAATATTCATCTGTGTGTGCAAGACATTCAGAGATGTTCATTTGGCTGTAAATCCGAAGGTTGTTGAAACTATCCTGCCGCTCATTTCATATGCAGATATACATAGACTCGCAAATGTTTGAACAACCACATGTTTTGTTATTTTCTGAGTGAAAATAAATACACATCCTATACACACACAAAAAAAAATCTTGACATAATGGAAAAAATTTAACATAATGGAAAAAATAAAACACATAAACATGTGCAAAAGCTATTAAAATATAATGTAATGTCTTTTGGACAGGAGATGTTTTTGTTTTATTCTGCCCTATATGTTATATTCAATAGACATTCAAATTCATAGACACGAACTGACATGCACAGAAGTGTGTTCTCTGCAGAGGGGCACACAGACTTTTGTATACAATGGTGGTATGAGTTAGATGATGCTATAAAGGATACTGTTTGACATTTTCTAATCAATGTAGTCAGTTAACAAGTTATAGACCTTATTGCTAATGTTAGGATACAGTCCCTGTATATAAATAGTTGTCTGTGTGTGAGAAGTATATGTAAACCACGATATCTGTCGGGTCAGAGAACATATGCACTCCTCTGTCACAGCAGAAATGTAGACTCTGAAGTAGTTAAAAGGGCAGGGAGCTTCCTTTTTTGTCATCAGCAACTAGCGATGTTACCATGACAATCTACCCACTGCAAGGATCAGTCATTAGGCCCGGCAGTTGCTTGTTCAGTGCAGCGGACTGAAATGTTGACTTTTCACAAATCCAATTAGCTTAGCCTCCAACTTAATAAATGAGGACATTTGCTGCTTTTGAGCCTTTTAATCACTCTAGATTGTTTAGTGTCAGTACATATTATTAACAAGATGATCATCAGGCATGTTTTCCCTCATCTCTGCTGAACTGCAATGTACAATACAGTACTGTAACATATGGTACATTTTTAGACCATGTGCCCTGATCTTGTTTACTTTCCTCCAAATAAATGACTGGTAAAATAGCAAATTATCACTTTCCCAATAAAGTGTATACTTAAATGTGGTATACTATACTGTGATAAATAAATAAATGATGGAACTAATAGAAAGGCTTGCCAGCCATCACTCTTTTATGCTATCCACCCACTTTAAGGAGCAACAAGTAATTTAGGAAATGGCTGCACACTTGTTTCTTGGCCAGCTGCATCATTAGCTCATGCACAAGAGAACTGACAAAAGGTCTAAAATCATTTCTAGCCTTGTTGCGTGCTAGTCTAGGCTCCGGCATACCCCTGGTTCATGCCTGGTTTTGGGCACAGGAAAAACAACAATCACCTGTGTCTTATCACCCAACGCACGGACCTGACCCTGTCCAACTTCTTTACCCAAATCTCTCATTGTGGCTTGACCAAACTCACATTTTGCTAAATTCATGGTTAGGTTGGCTTAACCACATCATCCAAATACGCAGAACAGTTTTGTACCGACTGTAAGACAACACTCACGAGCCATTGGAAGGTTGCAGGAGAATTTTGCAAACCAAAGGCCATGACGGTGTACTGCATTAAAGAATCTGGGGTCACAAAAGCAGATATTTCTGAAGACTGGTTTGTCAAGGGAACCTGCCAATATCCCTTTAACAAATCCAGCTTGGTTACATTTTTGCCAGACACAACACGATCTATACAGTCTTCCACCCGAGGCAATGTGAAAGAATCTGGACGGGTCACTGTGTTTACATGTCTGTAATCGGTACAAAACTGAAACGTTCCATCAGGCTTAGGCACGAGCAAGCACAGGGAACTTCAAGGACTACACCTAGGCACCGCCAACCCTTGGTCCAATAAGTACCTGTACTGTGCCTCTAGTTGCATGGCCTTTCGCTTCTCCGGACTCACCCAATAAACATTTTGCTTAATCAAAAGAATTATCCATCACCCCAATGTCATGTTTCAAAACGATGATTCAGACACGCCATCAAAAAGCTTAGGTCTAGATCCTCCCTGTATTTCTTGCACTGTGCTCGGGTCAGCACACACGTTTCTCACGAAACTGTGGCGGCGAGCTATTGCTGGAATAAGATGCTCCGCCACGTTTTGAGGACTTACAAGATCTGACATTGGTGTTTACACTCTGGTCCTTCTTTTCACCAGTGAAAAGCACATAAAACTGTCCAGATCATACTGGCTTGAAAACCATTTCATGAGTTAAAACAAACTAATCAGTGAGCACTGCTGCATCAGAGAGTAGCAACTTTCTGCTCATTTAAGTGAACAACAATACTGTCAGGCAAACAATTCTTAAAATCTACCAACAAGATTAACTCCTTAAGCTGATCCACTGATGTCACTTTTGAAGCACTGCACCATTTTTCAAACAAGACAGACTTCTCACGAGCAAACTCCACATAAGTTTGGTTGGCAGATTTCTCATGTGAGTAAACTTTCTGTCTATCCGCCTCTGGTACAAGCATGTAAACTTGCAGTACAGCGGCTTTCACAACCTCATAATCCAGACTTTGCTGTATACTTAATGCAGAGCAAACCTCTTGTGCTTTGCCTACTAACCACATGTCCTGCAGCCTATGTAAGCTTGCCGCCACACACTCAAAAGCTCTAAAATAAGAGTCAATTTCAGACTCTCTAAAAGGAGGAACAAGAGACACATGCTTGCTAACATCAAACACCAGGTGGGGAGATGTGGTTAGGCCCATATACAGCCACTTGTTCACGTCTCTGTGTTTCAGCCTTTTTACAGGTCTGCAAAACCCTTAAGTCAGGAGGCTATGTAAATTCCATAGCCAGAGCAACACCAAAGCAACCACAAGCAAAGCACAATCCTGGATGAGCCCCCAGTTCTTGCGTGCTAGTCTAGGCTCTGGCATACCCCACACGAGGAAGAGAGGGTGAGGTATATATATCTAAATATAGATAGATATAAGGAGAGGGCCACATAAACTACACCAAACACCAACGACCTTTCTCAAGAAAGGAAGCAGGTCTTGAGGACAGTCTTGTGTCACTGTCCCGTATAAAAATGGCAAAGCAATTCAATTGAATTGATGCAATATTTTTTTTCAACCTGATTTAACTGCCTTTACAACCATCTACCAGTTTTACAGATTGCAGCAGAGAGCCACAAAGTGCTAATAACTCAGTTTAACAACATGTCTTTGTGTCCCCATTTTAGGAGGGAAAGCCTTACAGTGGGAGACATTGGATACAGGGAGTAGCTCAAACTAACAGTTACATTTTTCAACCTAGCTTAATTGCAAAAAAACATTATGTTTAATAATTGAAGATAAAATATCATTTTTTGAAACTGTGGCACAAATCATGCCCTCATATGACTGACACACTGTTTGAAAGTGTGTGTGTGTGTGTGTCAGCACTGAACAGTTGCAAGTATTTAGTTATTTTCAAAACTGCCATAGGGAAGAAAAACAGGACCATGCTGTACATTTGATGGAACATTTATACTGTTTTTATACACATTTTTGTGTGTTTGTGTCAGCACTAAACAGGCACTGCATTGAGTGTGTGTGTGTGCGGTAGTGTATGTGTGTATGTGTGTATGTGTGTGTCAGCAGTAAAAAGTTGGAAGTATTTAGTTATTTTCAAAATTGGCATATGTCATGTATAAACATAATGTTGTATATATTATATGTTACAGAGTAATAGTTAATAAATGTTTTACTGATTGTACACTAAAGAGTTATATAGTATAGTACTGCTATTAGAGTATTTAAGACTATAAAAAAGGTTTGGAAATGTTCTTGAGATGGTTTGCCACTGATAACATCTCAGAAATGGCTGCAAATCAATTTATATCAAAATTCAAACCCATTTAGATCAAGACAGCACTTCAAGTGCAAAAACGTATAGTGTGCATATGTACCATGCTGCCGAGCATATTTACACATTTTTTCTGGTACATGAGACACAACTTCTTTCTAAACCATGGCGAAAAGGGAACAGTATGCTTTTCGAAGGTTGTGCACTAACTTTAACTGCAGTGGAACAGAATCAAAGAGGAATTACTGTGCATTCAGTGTCTGACTCTATTTTAATTTATGCTGCATTTTTTTTCAAAATCATCTTCGGTACTTTCATATGAGGCTGACACAATCTACAGTTCATTCATTAGTCATTTCTGGTTGAAGCTTCTTTGCACAAATACAGTAGAAGAGCTCCAGAGAATTCTCAGATAACCATTATGGGCATTAGTCACTCACATTATGTGAAATTACAATAGTAGGTGAGCCTTCAGTATATCCACTAATGGACAATGTAACCTCTGCGATCCCCTTTTGTGATGACTGTGTAAAGACATTTTGGAATATAATGCCCTAAGTAGCTTTAAGTGGCTCTCTACGGAACAGTTTCTTTGAAAAAAATGGAATGGACAAACCAAATTGTCTCAGACAAAATCAATGATAGTAACATTTGAATTTGACTAATATTGCACGGCACCATAATAATGCTCCTAAATAAGTGTGATTAAAGGATTAAGAGGAATAATGTGAGATCATTATGAGGCACTGAGTTCAGTTTTCAGCCTACGTCAGTTCACTTGATACATATTTGAAGACCATCCAGTCTTTTCCATCTCATCCTGAGGAACGAAACTGATTTATAATTCAACTGGTATTTTATAAAATGGTGACAAGACTAACATAAAATGTCTTACCAGTGCAGGCTAGTTATAGTTAAGATTTTAACTGGAGATTTCAACTGGACTCAAGGCTATAAGATTTAAGAACAAATTTAAAATGGGCCAGAAATTATTCACAATATTGCAAGTAGAAGAACACAAAATATGAACAACTGCAATTTTAAGATGCAAACAATTTTGGCAGATGACTGCTGATGACTCAGTTCAGGACAAATGTCTGGTTAATGCAGTTATTTGTTATGTAACCAGCACAAACAACAAGATCAGGAAATGTTATCTGATCAAGATCTGAGGTAAGACAACAGCTGGATAGATTGCAGAGTGTCCAAGAAACATGCATCCACAGCAGCAAAATTTAGCTTCTGAACAGAAATAAAGAGAAAAAAGTCATCAAATTCACCACTTGACAGTTCACATTCTTCATTTTTAATTCTGCTGGACAAGCTGCACATACACCAACCATGGCTTAGCACAGGAGTGTTTTGTCACATTAAATCATGGATGGAATGGATGGAGTGTTGGAGGTCCGCTCCCACTTAGTGTTTTGACAAAGATTTACTTTTCTGGTCCTTAAAGCAAGTGGATATAATGATCTGCATTGTTGTTTGAGACCTTATTGGGTGGGCTCAATACCTTATAGTAATTGTTCAACTGGTATTCACAACTAGAAATTGAATACTTCAATATACGTACAGCCAAGCTATGACCAAAAAATGAAATACAGTCTGAAATGAAATACAGTCTGACCCTACAGAGAATATAGGCAGTACAGAATCAGACACACATTAAAAGCACCATTAAAAGCAAAGACCATTGTTTTATGGCTTAGAGCGAATGGGTCGACTCGTTAAACAACTGCAAGCACTTGCAAACATTTCTTATCAAATACACACAAGCGGAACTATGACCCAGTGTTCATGTTAGTCCATTGAAAGCCTTCATCATCAACAGTAACAGGTCATGGTGTCATAAGTGAATTGTAAGCGCACAATAGCATTTACAACTATACATTCATGGAGAAATACCCTGAAGTTTGAAACAGTCTTGGCACCCTCGTTATAGGGCTCTAATATTGATTCACTAGTGGGAATGTTTCAAAACTCATTTGCTGGTGGCTTAGCATGTAAGTATTACCTGTCATATATTTAACTCAGACTGAAATCAGTGTAATTCATCACCCCATCCCAGTTCTTGTTTACCTGCCTTCTTTCAAATTGTCATGACTTTTGACCATCTATAAAACATCTTCAGATTTTTATCTGAATCAGTATCTGCGCACCAAAAATAATATCCCCACCAATTACTGAGCGAAAAGGCTACGCTAATGCTTTGTTACAGTTGGAAACGTGGCACCATTCGTAATGAATGCGCAATGATTTTCAATTCACATAGACTTTCAACACATGTGCATACAAGATCCATGACATGCTCCTCCAGTATCAACATCATACTGGCATGTAAAATATTGGTAATGAGAACCACAACACAGTACAATCCACCCATTTCTGGGGTACATAATTCCACACTAATACCTTAAATACAAAAACGCGAGCATTCGTACAGTAGCTCATACATGTCACAGTTTAACACACCATGAGGTTTTCAAGTCGTTAATCACACAGAATCCCTCCTTCGATTCTTGAATGAACCAACTTTTTAGTCAGATCAGGTAACAGAGGGTTTGGGTTGCTAAGAATGGGAAATTTGGCTTGTTACACTTTTTCCACTTAATTTGTGCATGACACCAACACCCGGCCCATGATCTAAGTACCATTACAGGAAACATGCAGCTCAAATGACTTCGGCAACAGAAACACTGAAATGCTGAAACACAGGGCTACAGATGTGACAAAAATCTTTAGATATGCACTCACACTAACAAAGCACTGAATGGTCACAGTGAAAACGGGTGAATCAGCCTAACGAACGAATGATCCAGCAGTGACACACCAGTCCAGCAATGAACATACGCTGGTGCATTTAGAGGTTGAGGGTGGGCTCGAAATGTTTGGGCATGGGTCCACATTTAATTCTCAGTGTGTGTGTGTGTGTGTGTGTGTGCGTGTGTGTGACCAAATGTGGTTATAATGACTGGGAAAAGGAAAAATCTGTAAAAGTGAGACATTAAGGTAAAGGGTTAAGGTAAGGGTTATGTTTAAGTGTGGGGATAGTTAACTCAGATACAACACTACAGATATGCATGTGTGACAATTTCATTAAATTAAATGCGAATAATTTAAAATCATGGTAATAAATTAATTTACGTGAATCAAACCCCTTACGAAAATGCTGAGCTCCTTGTCTGGCACTTTTTCTTCAATTTACAAAATGAAAAGGAATAAAAAAAAGTGCTGTTTATGTGTTTTTGAGAATAGCAAATTAAAAAAATGTACTGTAAATCCTCCTAGTAAGAACAGGCAAAACAAATCATGTTAAAAGAAAACTGTGTCATATATTTATTAGCCCCCTTTTCTTGTGGCTCATGCCTGTTCACAACAGTTGCTCGCTGCTGCTGCTGGGAACAGATAGGCTATCTGGCATCGTAGCATACACGGGAGGAGGGTCACTACAGACTTGAGCTTGTGAGTAGGCCACAGAATAAGCCACACAGTATTCCCCTTTATCAGTACAGTATTAATGGCATGTTTGGAACAAATGCAGACATATTAATTAGAATCCCAGTGCACAAATAATGAAAGAATCACAGGCTCATTACATGTTATTCACAACTGCTTAGTTTGCAATACTAACTGTTATAACCATACACACACACACACACACACACACACACACAAACTTCGACCAAACTCTCAAACACTACCAGTTTTAATTTGCAGCTGGTCATTGCTAAGAATATGCAAGCAACCACAGAGATCTCGGTATAAAAACGACCCAGCAAGAGTGAATAAGAAAATTAAACCACAATAATTATTTCAGCTGATAAACTACGTGGAATCAGTTGCGCTCTTTAATGCTAAAATACGTTCTCTGTAGTCAAAAGGCACAACTACTTGGTCTCCTGCAGGCCAAACTTTTAAATGCTACATAATGACAACTGCAACAAGACTAGAGCAACGTCTTGACAGCTTGTTGGCAATAAATAATACAAAATAAGGCACTTTTCAACCAGAACATTAATTATCTGCTGGGTTCACTGCAATTTCTCTCTGTTGCAGGCTTTTGTGGTGCAGAAGAGGTGGATAACTACTGATTAGTTTTTGAAGATAGATGCTTTTAGCACAGTGAAGGATCATCACGTGGTACAAGAGGCAAGAGTTCCTACTCATTAATGCTCCCTGATATTGCAGTCCGTGCCACAAACAGATAAGGGTGCAACATGTTGTGAGCAACGACATCTTCAAGGACAAGGATGAGCTGTGGTGACCACAGGTGCTGATTAACTCACATTCAGAAGATACAAATGAAGAAATGAAGGCAAGCAGTGCACACAAACATGAAGGTATGCCAAGCGCCACTCAAGCTTATCATGCATTCACAGAATTTTGTAGGCTGGGCACAGTGTTCGACTGTGTAGAGGATCGTCACATGGTGTACTTTCTAATGCTTTCAAATGGCGCGTTTGTTGCAAACTCATCATCTTAGCCTTGAAAAAAAACAAAAACCAAAAAAAAAACCTATCGCCTCTTGAGGCTTATCAATAAAACTAAAGAGAAAAATAAGACAGAGATACATTCAAGACCATCCAGTGCTTTGCTGCAAAGAAGCTCAGGCACTACAATAAATTATGCTATTCTATTCATAAGAGTATCCCTTCATTTTCCTAACAGTTGGCACATAACAGTGCAATGTTCATGCCCAAAGTTAACAACCTGTTTTATCATCAGCACTATGAATTTCCTCTGGAAATCTGAAATCTGTTCTTTCTGATATTGCTATTCAGTGTTTTTTTTTTGGCTGTTAAGGTTCCCTCACTGCCATGTTAAGCTTCACAGCAACCCCCTCTACAAATGCCAGGTGAGTTCTAGCTGCTAAAAAGAGTCAAGTGTTCACATGCTAGCATGCTGGGCTCACTCAGCATTCATAAGTCCCACCGACCAGAGCCAAGCGCATGTCAGAAAAAATCCCAGTCAGTTCGCATGAGATTAATCTTACACATCCCACTGCCCTTTTTCAAACACATGTTTATACAGCATTATATAAATAACTTAAGTCACGCCTGTGTGCTTCCTCCAGGGTTGACAGGAGACAGTTTCTGAAACTCATCATTCTCAATGGCCTGCTTTTTTGTAGTGTCTAGGACAGTCTCCTTCTGAGTCACTTTCTGCGCTTCCAGTGAGCAGTTGGACACTGCATTGGCCACCTGGCAGAATTTCCTCAACAGAATCTCCCTCAGGAGCAGGTAAACCCAAGGGTCCAGAATTTGATTGAGAGAGGCCAGGCGTATGGCTGTCAGGAAGAAGTTACAGTCCATCTGCAGGTCCCGGCTGGGCAGGGGAGAAGCAGACAATTGCTTGCAGTGATGAGAAGATGTGTGGTTGGAGATCATCTTCAACATAAGAATCTGTGCAAAGAGAACAGACATGCATGAGTGATTCATAGGACAGACTCATTTATTTAGATAAAAGACGGAGCTGCTGAAGGAAAGACTACCAGCTACAGACTGCAAGTCATGCCTTGTTTCATATGTTTAGCAGATGAAGTCCTGTATGCTTTTATTATTAAATAGAGTGTCCACTTGCTAATTTATGCCAAGTGTCATCAATAAATCATTAAGTTTCCTAAATGCACCATTCACTTCCCACTCCTTGTAATCCATTTGGGCTGCAATTATTAAATATTTTCACCTCTTCCATGTAATATTATGTTAGGGATAAGAAAAAATGAAGCTGTTTCACTTCGATAAAATTATTTAATGAAAAATGAAACCACATTTTTTAAATTGTTTTCAAGTTGCTTGTTTGCCCTACAGCAGAAAATGTAAGAATTTATGTTTGGGTTTTTGTTGTTTAATAATTAGGGTTTACATATGCAGGGTAAAGAAAAAAATATTACTGCTAAAAAAAAACATTGTCCTAGCAGGTGGCATAAATTGCTGTTCGGAGGGAGCCGGCATGATCTGGCAACAGTAAACAAGCTGCTGGGGCTGTTTGTGTGTGTCAGTAATGAGTGCAACAGTGTTGCAAAGCTGAGAAAACAGCATCCATTCAACCTGCATCTTATTTATATTTAGTTATTTTAAAAAGCAACATAGCTCTTGCGAGTCAGTGGACAGGTGAATCATTTATTCTCGTAAACAAATGCAACTGAGAGCTTCTAGCTGTATAGAAATACAGAGAATTGTATTTCTTTGAGCTGAATCTCAGAAGCCATAAATCTGACTATAATTGAGAAACTCGTGGGTTTCATCACTCATTGTGACGGAGAATTGCCTACTTCAACAAGACAAAGCCATTTCCGAGGAATAATTTCACTGACGTGTGAAATGAACAACAACAGAACGGTGTTTTTTTAGTGAAAGGCTCATTGTTTGAGCCCAGTGTGCAGACAGAGCAGGCAGCTGCTTGTTGCCGGTGACCGGCTAGAATGTAGCTTGATAAACAAAAGTTTGTTTACGAAACTGCACGGTCAAAACTGGCTCTGGCACTCTATGACCCTGTTAAAACTATTGATTATTCAGAATGCTCTAGAGTTTTTGAAGGTTTGAAAGATCAAATTGATCAAATTTTTTTTATTGAATACTCATAGCAGAACCACAGTCCATATTGTAAACCAGACTGCAAACCAGACTCTGTTTAAATAATATTTTTTGTGATGTCACAAAAACATACGTATGAACATGTATTTGCCTATTCAGCCCAATGTAGTTTGGCGCTGCCCAGTTCCTGTGTAAGTGTGTAAGTCTTAAAAGCAATTAAGATTTTATATGTGATATAAAGGGCAGCCAAGCAGATATTGTTTACACATATCAATTTTAACAGCCTGTTTAATTCTAAGGGTGAAGAGAAGATGTGAAAAGGGAAGGTGAAATGTACAACATTTTTGGTACATAGACCAAATGTGCATTTTCTTGTATTTTAGTATCCCAAATAAAAAGAAACTGCAGAATACGGTTTCTTTAAAAGAAACCATATGTTATCTGTCCACAGCACCAATAAGACTGGTATATAAACCAAACCTTTCTTCATATCATGTTATCATCGTGTTGCCTCGGGTCTGTTCTGTATCTCACTTCAACACCAGTATGGAATGTAGTACTTGCCTCTTGTGAAGCATAAGAAGGATTCTGATGCTTCAAAGACTTCAGAAAAGGCATGAACTGCTGGTCATACAGCACTGTCAAGTACCCAAACACACACTGGGGAGAGTATTAATCATTTTACCCTGATTTAAAACAGTGCATCTAAGTGGAAGGAGCAAGGGAAGCTTCAATTATTCTCTTGCTAGGAGGATCATTATATTAAACAGAGAAGGTCATTCAGCCATGAGGAACACATGGCACATCTGAGATCTGAACCTGAGCCCAGAGCACAGAGCTTAAGGACTGAAACTAAGCAGAAATTAAACTAATACATAGATGACGTCCATCAAATAGAATCAAATAGATGGCTACTAATTGAGGAAAAAAACACTGAATAATAATTACGTGCAACCAACCTTCAAATGGACTTAAAGGTTTTACCATTTAAAAGCAGGTAATTAATAACTGAATTAGTCTTACATAAAGATTGCACTACTCTTATATAAAGATTTAGCACTTAGTACTCTCCTCTGGTTCTTATGCTGTGCTGAAACATGAATGTTTCCTCATATTGTTACTCGCTTTGGCTAAAAGCATCTCCCAAATCATTGTAATGAAATGTTAATTATTGTTATATAAACTAAATATAGTTAGACGTTACAATAAGTATAGTCTACAAATGCTTTCTTGTGTTGTTTTCTAGAACTTGATTAGACTGGACGGAGGTCATGGTCCTGCTGGAGATTTAAAACCAGGCCCTTTAAAAATCAAACATGATGTTTAGCAGATGCGTGAAACATGTCGGATAAGGTGATGCCTGAGAGGCAGGTGTGTGAAACAACATCATGTCGACACGACGGCAAACAAGTGACCAGTTTCGAGTGAAAGTCCTCCACACTCCCCACCTTCAGCACCCAATAAGGCCCCTCTCTCTGCACTGGGTTTTCTATTAGCTGACTAATAATGACTTCGAACTATCAGCCAATCCCACTACGGTCTGTGGGAAAACAGGTGGGAAAAAAACAACCCAGGAGAAAGTAGGAACCACTAACAAGACACCCCCCCCACACAACCAACATGAAGACAAAATACAATAAAGATTTGGAGGTTTCTAACAGCTTGAATAAGTATAATCTCAGGACCAAGGTAAAAGGAAAGACCATTTAAATTTGTTAGGGCTCCTACCTTCAGCTGAAACGTGAAACGTGGAAAGGTTTTTCCCTTCAAGAATCATGTTGCATTACACGTCAAAATTTTGTAGAGAATGCCAAAGCATGCGACTTACATTTCTCTTTAAAGCCATCTGTTAGATTAAAACACACACTTTATCTAAATTCACCACTCGGTTTCGAAATGGCTCATTTGTTTACACGCTTCTAATGAAGATCTCAATTTTCTAATATCCAGCTGCAGTTTCTCATTAAAAACAACAACAACAACAACAACAAAACAACAACAATGAGAAAAAACGCTGACATCTACACGTTTCCGTCTGTCGCTCCTCTGGCCTCTTCAGGAGTACTCTCCCATTATAGACCATTTAAAACTTAGAAGAATAACTAACACCTGTTGATTTGGGAAAACGAATTGGTACGGAACTCAGATCAGATCACCAGCGTTTCTCCGAATCAGAATCAGAAAACTTTATTTATCCCGGAGGAAATTGTTTATGAACACCTATAAACTGGGCTAACAAAGAAACGCGTGGCTCTGACCTCCGTCCAGTCCAACTGGTGTGTCGGGGTGGAAAGAGGGGTACAGACCAGTAAAGGGGCCCAGCAGATGAGTAGGACGCACATGATGCCCAACAGCTGGATGACGGTCTCGGTGGTCAGTCTCTCCCACTGCTTGGAGGACTGCGAGGCGCTGGATTTGGACTTGCAGCGCGCCACCAGGGCGCGGATGGTGACCAGGTTACAGAAGAAAGTGACGAGCAGGGAGAACGTGCCCAGCGCAGCGAAGGTGGTAGCGAAGAAGGTGTTTCCAGTGACATCTCTGTCTCCAGTGCTGATGAAGCACCAGGTGCCCGGCCACTGGAGCGTGTACTTCCCCACGCCGGCCACAGGCAGAAGCGCGAAGAGCAGAACCAGGCACCAGACCGTCACCAGCACCTGCTTGGTGGCGTTGGTCTTCATGTTGTTGGAGTACCAGTGGGGCGCCGTGATGGCCAGGGCGCGCTCGATGGCCATGGCGCTCGCCATAAAGAGCGAGCACAGCCCGAAGGTGGTCATGCAGACACCGAAGAAGGCGCACAGAGTTCCCGAAGGGTCCACGCGCTCCCACAGGAGCTCGGCTCTGTACACGGAGATGACGATGGGGCTCGTGAGGAGCTGGCCGAACAGGTCCGTCAGCGCGAGGGAGCCCACGCACAGCAGGAACGACTGCTTCCTCTTATTCTCCTTCCTGCGGTACGAGCAGTACACCAGCGCGAGGGCAAGGGAGTTGCCCACCATGCCCGTCACCATCATGGTGATGGGAAAGGCGACGGACACCGAAACCGAGCTCGTGCCGTTCGTCCTGGCGTCGCGCGCCGCTCTGGAGACGTTCGAGACCCACATGGCCTCCGTGGTCGCGTTCGAGGGGAAGACGGGTTCACACCTGGACGTCATCCTTTCTCCGAGAGCATGGTTCTGCTGACTCCGGACGGACTTCGCGTCTCGCTGTGTGTCTGTCTCCAGTTGGTGGGCTCGCACTTCAGGACGCCGCGCGCAGAGGCGGGACTTCAGCATGGACCACCACTCCAGCCGGTTCCAGTAAAGTCACAGACAAGACGAGAATAAAACAGCAGGTCACGCTGGAGAGGCCGCCCGGTCACTTGTAAAACCATTTTTAAACATTTGCTCTTCTGTTGCACTTTCAATTTTCTTTTCTTCTTGATTTTCTGCGTATGCTTTTATTTATTTTACTATATTCTATTTTGTTTTCTATGTCTGTAAAACACATTAAATGCCCTTTTATGTATGACAGTGTGCTATATAAATAAACTTGAACTTTTTTCAACAAGCATTAATTGAAGTATGGAAATACTGTGAAGATTTGTAGAGTCCAGATCAGGAATTACTAACCCCTCACACAGTGCTCGCTGTTACACACAGTGCGCCGTATTACACACAGCTCACATTTTACTGCGTTCCAGTGTTTACATTTACATTTACAGCATCTTGCAGAAGCCATTGAATGTTGTATTTGGGTGCTTTGTAGTCCACAAGAAAAGGATCTAGAGACTACCTCAGATCAATTATTTCAAACGTAAACACAGTTTGTATAATCGAATAGAATATAACACTAGGGAGAATGAGCCTAAACGTGCCGGGTCCAATACTAACACTATGTCCAAAAGTATCCAGATTCTTCTTTAGATATGTTAATTCAGTTAATTCACACACGCACACGTAAACACACAGTTTGAATAATCTCCATAGAAAAGACTGTAACTCTTGGGAGAATGAACCTAAACTAATACTAAAGTTGGCTACAGGGGTATAAAAGCCCTTCAGCACTGAGACTGGAACTGAACTGTGTTCTCTGGAGTTCATAGACCGCTATCCAGTGCCAAGAGCTCGGGATGTTTGTGATCCAGAAGTCATCCAGCATCATTACCTGACCTCACTAGTATCTTTGATGCAACCAAATCCTCACAGGAATTTTCAGACATCAAGTCTAAAGCCTTCGCTGAACAGTAGAGGTAAAGGGAGAAACACTCCCTGTATTAATGCCCTTCGTTTCAGAACAACTAATGAACAGGTGATCACAAACTTTTCGAGATGTAGTGTAGTTGTTATTCTCGGTGCTCAGTGAAGAGGTGGGTCTTCAGCCTCTGTGTGAAGACGGTGAAGGTACCAAGAAATGAAGGACACTGTGAGCTGTGCCGAGATAGAACAAGTATGTGAACTGTCTGAAGTGTAGGCCACATTGGGAAACACCAGGCTAAACTTTTACCCACATACAGACACATCTCTACCCTAAGTCACAAATCTACATGTTATAAAGGGAGTGGGAGAAAATTTAGGGATTTTCTTGAATAAAAATGAATCCCTTCCGAATATGTGGCTTGCAGCGACGCGTATAGGGTTTAATCTTCCAGTCCTGCAAGTATCCTATAGGGTCACTCACTGATGATCAAGCAGCTCAGTTAGGAAAAATATGAAAGTGCAGATGGGCAAAAAGATGGTTAAATGCTTTTCCCCCCCCAGAGAACATGAACACAACCACACACAGACTTTCAACTAACTGGGTGATAAGAGAAACATCATCCAGCCTCCACCATCAACATACCAGCATGCCTGCTCACAGCACTCCAGGTGCGGAAACCTGGAGACTGTTCTTTCTTTGAACAAACATTTCAAGAGCTGTCTTGAAAACAGACTACGTACAGAATCGTACACCACCAGTTATCCATTTACATAAACTGGCCATTTTAATTCTTGTTAAGAACTGGAAAGTTGTTAAGTGAACAACTGTAAATGAAAATACTCTATATGGACAAAATTATTGGGATGGCTGACCATCACTGACCTTTAAAGAGACAGCATTCAAATGCATTAATATGAAGTTGGTACCCCCTTTGCAACTAACAGCTTCCACTCTTCTTGGAAGGCTTTCTACAAGATCTCAGGGATCTGTGCAGGCCAAATACTTTCACTCCAAACTCATCTAGCCATGTCTTTATGGACCTTGCTTTGTGCACTGGGGCAGTCATGCTGAAATAGAGAAGGCTGTTCCCCAAAGTGTGTCCACAAAATTGGAAACGTGCCTTGGTATGCTGAAGCATTAAGATTCACTGGCAGGGGACTAGCCCAAACTAAAACCTTTCCTTTAGAACATACAAAGAATACGCAACAGTGCATGCCGAATATCCTATTGATTGTGCGGTGATAGAAATTCTAGGCTGTCGTTTAATTTAAAATGAACTGTTTGATCCAGTTACTGTCATTTAATAGCTTGTTAAATATCTAACAATTGTCTGACCTACATTACCTTTTAGGTGGCCTAAAATATACAAAGCATAACAAATCCAAGACTTACATGGGAAAGCTCAAACCATCAAATCTTCACTAGAAAAACTGATCACTACACAGGACACTTCATGACACTTGCTATCTCCACCATTTATAACAATCTCCAAACACATTAGTACACATTCTTGATCCACAAAGGTCTACTGGATAAAAGGCTGTCACTCACCTGTTCAAAATTTTCCAAGTTTCCACATGCATCATTTCCTCTTGCCCAGTGTGGATCAGTCAACACCAAAACACCAGTGCAACTTAAATAATTACAATCCGAACCCCAGACACCAGCACCTTAAACTACTGTGTGATTCTAAGACAAACACCACTGGTGAAAAAGAAGGGCGCCACACAAAAATAGGATTTACAGGTTTTTATTCACGTTGATCACATCGCCATTTAGTTCTAATTATGGTAAACAACTGTCACTTTCTATAAATGCTGCCTGGAGGGGAAAAAATGATATGCCCTAAGAAGTGGTTTTCTTTTTACACATGAATTCTGCAGACCATTTATATTAGTAATGGTCATTACTTTTAGGAAAAGCTGAGCTGGTTGCTAATTTATCACTGCTTCTCTCTCTAACTGCTTATGACTTGAATCGTGAGATCAGGTCTTTGCACAAAAACAAAACATTTAAATAAGAACTCATTTCTTCACTCCGTTCAATTTGGCCAAGACATTTTTTCAACAAAAAGAAAAGTATACTTACCTTTACCACAAAAATTAGATGAAGCGTGTAAAAAGCATAAAAAAACCAAACCAAAAAAACAAAAACAAAAACAAAAAAAACCTATCCGCTATCCTCCAAGATCATGTCGTCACAGACCTGAGTCAGTAACATTTTAATTTATTACTTAAGTTTGTCTTAACTGACCAGATATTGGGTTTGTGAAACCAGCAGCTAAATACTGCAAGTGAAAGTTTAGTTAATTAATCATTTGATGGCCTGCATTTTTGAAAAGCAGTCAGTATGGGTGTGTGCCATTTTTCTCTATAAAATCACCGACAAGAAATACTACACTGGTTTGCATTGTTGAAGGGTTCAGCTAATCTAAATGTTAAAAAAGGCAGATTATGGTTACTTGAATTTATGACGAGAAACAGTTGAGTACATTAATACTTGAAACAGCACAGTGTGATTTTTCCAAACACCACATGCAGTTATAGAAAGACTTTTCCCCTGTGTTTAAGACAGTTTCTTTTGTTAATCATTTCTTTGTTGAGCTTGAGCCAGAATGGGAAGATCCAGATGAACCACGGAGCCTACAGAAAGACAGGGAGGGGTGGTAAAGAAGGAGAGAAAGAGAAAGAGAAGGAGAAGAGAAAGAGACAGAAAGAGAGACCATAGCCAATTTAGTTATATGAATCAACAACTGTTAAACAAGGCTTGTTAGGATAAAAATCATTAAGTATTGTTCAATGTGACATTGTGTCATACACCAGTTGATCAAGTTCTTCCATAGACAAGTGACATATCAGTTGTTTCTGATACAATGCTAAAGGACACCAATAGACCATTTTTTACACCACAGAAACCCAAACCTTTCAGACGACTGCGATCGAGAACGTCTTTGTTTGCGACCACCAGAGGAGGACCTGGAGCGACTTCTCTTCTGGCCTCTCTCGGGAGATGGCGAAGACGTGCGAGATCGTTTTCTTGAGGAAGTTGAGCCTTTCCCAGAGCGGGAGCTGGATCTTTTAAAGAGGATATAGTAGGCATTCTCATCAGTTACACAAATATGACAAAATTACTCAACAACTACAGAAGAGGTTTTGTCTCTATAGAAACTTCTCTCTCTCTGCACTAAACTTCTTGGCGCTTAGATATTTTAGTGTGACTACAGACTCTTTTACAGTGATGCCACTGTAACACCACATCATTTTTGTCAATGTAATAAACCAAAAAAAGTTTGCACTTTGAAAGTTTTAAAAAGTTTGTAAAAACTGATTCAATTGTGTCCAGCAATCCAACTGCAGTTCAGCACACACATTACCAGAACCTTCTATGGTCTGTTGCTACATAAACAGTCAGTTTAATATTTCTACACTTTCTTGGAGCCCATTAAAGTGTGCTGTTTCTGCTGAGTCCAAAGTGGTTACTGCAACCACTCTCAGTTCACATACACTCTCTCCCTGGAGAGTGCATGCCACCTCATTCACCTTGAGCGAGACCTCGAGCGAGAGCGCGATCTGGAACCGGAAGAGCTCCTGGAGCGGGATCTGCAAAACAAAGCAACACATTCCATTTTCCCCCATAAAGTGAAGTACTCCGATGAACGTTAACCACATGTATGGCAAAAATCAAAGAACCATTTTCAGTCAGACTGCAGTTTATACAGATTGATCAAATTCTTTCCTCTCTAGTAAAACGAACTGATTTAAACGACACTAAGGAACCAGAGTTTTCTATTAAATTAATGCCCAAACTCAAATTAAGCCTAAAATCAAACTAAATATTTAAATGTAATTTAATTTAACCACCATCAACAAAACTAGCCTTAAGTATCTTATAAGAATTTCTGTATCAGTAGCAGGTGGTCCACTGCTTTAGTTACAGTTTCGTTTGTATTAAAAACACTGACTCTTCTCCATACAATATTGGCACTAGATATTGAACTTGCCATCAAGACACCTGCTTTCCAGGAAATAGTATTTAAAATATGTATATAATCCAAAATGACAGCCATTTATCATTTAATTTACTAAAATAATGGTTTATATAATTGTTTGCTGAAGTTATCAGCTTTCTCTTTCAACCACACCATCAAAAATTTGCAAAAAAAAATTAAAAATAAATACGGTGACACCATAATTAATGTCTTGGCAAAAAATAACATTTGTAACAAAGCTTAGAAATGTGGTATGGGTATATTTAGATGCTGTATTAAGATATTTTGTAAAATAACTGTGTTAATAATGAATGAACTAGTTTAGGGGAAAATTATTTTTTAAATAGCTGCAACCAGCCTTGAAATGCCTTTTACAAACCTGTGTATATATTAGTATTCTGATATGCAAAACACATGCTTCTAACTACAACTTACCATTTTAATTTACTATGCTAATTGGTCATTGTGAATCCAGACAATATTACTGGGTTATATTCCTTAATATGCTTTCAATTGAAATATTACAAGTAACGTTTAACTCAGTATACACACAGTTAATAACCAAGGCACAGTAGACCTTATTGACACATCATAAATACATTAATACATTTAGAAGCTTCCCTACTGATTACTAGTGTAAATGGTCACAATTAATTGCCATTAGGTAACACATTTTCTATAATCATACCTTAAAATAAAATGTGACCAAAATTATCATTTAAAAACTCACTTAAAATTTGATCGTTTGTACAGTGAGGAAAAAAGGGCTGAAACACACAAACTACTGTATCTGCTCTGCACTGATACAAAATGCAAACATA
>JBBIGA010000106.1:15072602-15101932 GCA_037576975.1 Alestes dentex | reverse complement strand
ATTTAACATTTAGATTTAACATTTAGATTTAACATTTAACATTTAGATTTAGATTTAACATTTAACATTTAGATTTAGATTTAACATTTAGATTTAGATTTAAATTTAACATTTAACAATTAGGCAGCAAATGTACACATTTAGCTCTAAATGTGTGAAAATTGTGTGAACATTGCACTAAATGATGAAAAAATGACACCGCTAAATTTGTGAAGCTGTTTTTACAAACGGCACCCCATAGGTTTAGGAATGTTCAACATGTGTTCACAGAACAGTAAATACATGTTGAAAACTAATGGTATTATTGAACAAAAACAACAAGAGGTTTTACACAAAGTATATGTATATCAAATTTACAAATGTATATCTGATTAACAAAATATGTTCTTATCTGAGGGAACTGCACTGTCTGCTATTGGTTCCATATGTGAAACGATTTATGGTGCAGCTAGAAAAATAATAAAAAATAGAAAATAGAAAATCATCTAATGCTGATACAAATAAAATGTTGTAAAGTTAGTTGGACTCGCTACTTGACTAAGCACTGCTGCACTCTGCCACAGACTTTACTTTATTCTAAAGCTCAACGTATGGGCAGTGTGTTTCTGTACTCATGTGGACACCCTGTTTTAGCTTGCACAAGGGAGATTTCATTCTCAAAAACATGTTATCAATAATATAGGCTACATTCTTTTTTTGACAAGCATTCTGCAACCCCCAGAAATGTATTGCGTGATTTCAAATTGCGTGTGTGGGTGAGGGGGGTGTATTCCTCCATACCGCCCTGAATGAGTGCCAGTGTTTATTGGACATGTTTTAAATGAGTAAACATTGCTGTATAGTGGATGCTGCTTGCTGTTGAAATTTCAGTAAACTGCCCATATTTTTAAACAATGTATGCATGCGGCGTTAATTAACCTGTAGAACGTCATCAATACTTTCACCTTTTACTGAGCGTAGTTCTTTCAGCAGTGCAGTACAAAAGACTGTGCGAGTGTTGCACACTAAATAATCATGTTGCATCACTTGTTACAAATTACATGTCAGTTTTGCATGAAAAGGCATCCATCTTGGCAAAAGTGATATTTGTATGATCCAACTGGACATCTTCCAAGGTTGGACTCTGCAGAGCTGACACAGATTGTTTAAAAGGAATACAGAGACCATCATTCTTGGTGCTTGTCTTCATTTTCCCAACTGTCTTTTCACGTTTAATATGAGGCCGTAATATGACAGGAGGTATTGTGATGAGTTCTGCAGGTTTCCAGCCCAAGAGGCCATGATTCACAGTGATTTAATTGGAATAATGTATGAAATGAGTCACGCTTGCAGCCAGGAACGTTAACTCCCAGCTCCGGCAGCCTCGACAGAGATCAATGCACCTAACCTCAATTCAAGAAAACATCCTTTAATGGATACCCCGGGGACCCACGCTGAGCCTCTTCCCCACACTTATTTATTTATTTTAATTTGTCCGACTGTTGTGCCCACTTTTTAATTATCCACCAGAGGATAGAAAGGCCTGTGTCATAATGTAATTTTTTATCCTGTCACACTAAGCAGCACCATTCCATCACCTTAAACCAAATCGTGACATATGTGGGTTTATTTTCTCTGTGATGAGTTCAGACTGATGGCGTAGGCTGGAAGAGACTGGGGATTGTCTCGCCTGTGCTTTCAGGAAGGGGAAAAGTTTGAAGTTATCAGCACAGTTGCACAGGTTTATAGCCAGAGCCTATTGGCTCAAATTAATGAGGTGTTAGGATGATGACATGAAATAATATAGATTTACTACAACAAAATGACACTGTTTTAATCCCTTCGAGATGGGAGAGAGGTGAGGCAGAAAATTGCTAAAACGCGTACCTCCCCCTTTGTTTTAGCCATTATTTTCTATATGCAAATGATTTAACTCTTTCTAGCATACAGAGTTCTTCTAGCCTCAGATTGAACTCTCAGATTAATATAACTATTACTGTCCTATTACAAAGCATTGTCAGTAAACTGATATTTTGCCTAATTTGTGTAAAACCCGATTAGACAAAAAGATTTTGGTTTACAATAGGACATTTTAAAATCACTTTCAAGTAATTTGGTACATGTTTTGTATTTGGTTTCATAGTGGTTAAGTGGGTTTTTTGTTTCTTTTTGCACTCTGTGTGGTCCTGTCCGCACTTGTGTAGTCTTGTGTTGTTCTTTGTGTTGTATTGTGGTCCAGGAGCAGTGTTGTTTTATTTCACTGTGTTCTGTGCAGATGACAAACACCTACCTGACTTGACTTGACTTGCACAAGTAAGTTGTACTGTATCCACTGGTTTGTTTTGTTCTGACAACACACAGGTGATTAAAAGTACAAGACGACTGGCCAGGGTGTATCATGTCAGATTTCTGTTTTGCTTTCACCAGCTGTGTCCAGTGTCGAGACGTGGTCTTCACATGAGCGGCAACAAAGCATATCCTCACAGCAGGCATCGATTATTCATCTGGGAATAGCATTATTTTTCTCTGTCTTCTTCTTATTACCACATTGAATTTTCCTTCACATTGATATTGTAATGAGTGTCTTCAGTGCAGGCAGCCACATATGCAGTCGACATCCTCCTGCCTTTTGCTTGCCTGTGTAGGAGTTTGTACAGCTTTGTGTCACACGTTATGAAAGGATTTGAAAAGATTTATGCCCTCGGATTCTTCAAACAGCGTCGCGCCATAGCATATCCACAAACGGAAACATAAAATAATGGAATGGATCATGTGTGGTAGTCTTGAAAGTAGTTCTGGTCTGTTTGGACTGGATTCAATTAGCACAAACACAAGGAAATAACGGCCCATCACTACACGTTCCACACATCTCTGCAAATTAGACACTCTAAAGCAATGTACCCTTAGATTCTATGCTGCTCTTAAAAGAACATCTAGCACACAATATTGTTAATCGCAGAAAGCACAACATTTCATGCTCATAATTGCTGTATTGATTTACCACACACTTATGGCTGCTTTCTCCTCCCCCATAATATGTTCCTCCATAAGGACACTAGCACGTCACACTCTCTGCCAGTCTACATGCACAGCGCTGACAGACCACATGATCAAAAAACCAGAGCTGTCGCCACCTCACATTCTGCCTTTAATGCTGCTAAGGGGAGCGAGGGTACCAGGAGATCCCTCAGAAGTAGCTCTATGCTCTTTGTTGTAGTTAGACACAGCCATTAAAGCACCCCCTACAGAGGCAGACAGATTTGATGGACACCAAGGCCTTGCACGTAAAGGCTACACAACCCGCCCTTAATGAACGGTTTCATACATCCTGCGTTCATTAACATACTTTGTTCCCTCACTGTCACAAGAGCACGGGGGTGCTTATTGTACTGAGCACGAGATGATGCAGTATGTTCCTAGGGGGTATTTTTGCACCGCTGCTTTAGACAAGAGCTTCTTGATTGGAGTTAAACTCGTGTCTTCACTCTGCTCCTCATTTGTATTGCAGGCTAGGTATGGAAGCGGGAGAAATTACCATTCGGAGGTATAAATTATATTGTCAGGCAGGGAGCTCAGAGAGATTCGACAGGTCATCTTGCCCTGGAGTGAGTAGAGGAGAGAAACAGATTAGCCTCTTATTATGGGAAAGCATTCCGGCAGAGCTGGATCATGGGCCAAGGGCCTTCATTATCCTCTTATCATGTCAAAATCATTACCTGGACCTTCGCGTCTTTGCCTCAGTTATTTCAGCCATGAACAACAGGGAGCAAAAAAAAAAATAGGGGTGGTTAGTAAACAATTGTCTATATGTGTTAAGTGAGGCAATTTTCAACAGCATCACCCCTTACTTTTGTCTTAATGCATTTTATTACGTGGCATTATGCATTGTTTGTAAAGATAAACTCAGGCCTGAGTGACGAATTGAGCACGAACGACGACTTCAAAGTGTCACTGCGCCTGAGTCGTGAGCTGAATGAGTCATTTGATGCAGTGAATTAGCATTTCAGTCAATGGTGTTTACCCAGCACTGTTTCGGAGAGCACAGAGGATTTCCCACAGTGACTGTGTTTCGAACGTTGTGTAACCTCAGACGCTTCACTGGAACCCCAGGATCCGACATGACACTCATGCTTCATGCATTTAAACGATTAAAAAAGAATGTTAATTAGATGAATCCTCCTGATCATAAGCCCGAAAAGACGATTGCCATGTAAACAAGGACTGCACGATTCTTTTGCCTAAACGGACTGCCTGTCACTCGTATTTCCCAAGGTCTGATGTATTAATAGTATTATTCATTCATGCTGAATGGAATCCTTACTCTCCTTTCACAGTGCTCCATCAACTGGCTCCACCATTAAAACACATTAACCACCAATTATGCACTAATTAAAACAGATCAGTGCATGGGGCCTGTGCAAGGAGCAAATTAGTACATTCTTCTGGTTGGGTTGCCTTAGAGATTATTGAAGATGTATTTTAATATCCCTGGAGGTTTGGTTATGGATGGATATTTGATAATAGCACAAATACTAATATTTTGCATTAAAGAAAGGACAGTAAAGATGGACCCCAACTTTCCTCCATGATGTCTTCTAGCAGTCACACCAATTGCTGTTTAATATAAGCAAAAGTACAATTAAATGCTTCTTCATTGTGTTTAATTATGTTTTGTAAGTCTCCTTTTCAGTGATTAATCTGAGAACGAGGCACAAAAGAGTTTAAACCGTATTATTGGCCAAGAAAGCAAGGAGTAAAGCAGATGAATCTGCTTGAACTCTGTGGCACTGAGCAATTCTTCCCTCTGGTTCTCGCTTCCAGGTAGCCATAATGAAGACAAACAGAAATAAATATTCTTTTATCCCTTCGTCTATTAGACTGCCTAATGGATATTTTGCACATGTGTTTATGATGTATTCATGTCTGCCTCTGCTGAAAATTAAACACCCGCTGGGCTATAATAAAGATTGGACTTGAACTTGAACTTGCATCAGTACAGATATATTAGTGGTGTTTTACTGGCCTGTGTCTACGAAATCCAAGCTGTAACTAGGGATCTGCCCTATTCACTATATGGTGCACAGTTCTGAAAATCTATTGTTTTGTAGTTGTGTTCGAAAGCATAGAAGTGAAAATATAATGCACCACAATACAGAGTGTACATGTTTAATGCAGTATTATAATGCAGTGTCATTTAGTTGGAAGCTGATGTTTTGTACAGTTGCAGAGTCATAAGCAAGGCTGCGTAATGTTAGTGCAGTACTGACTGATCATTATGTGTGATGGGAGGCTTAAGAAAAACACCTGTCTACAGCTCATACACTGCAGCACTGCATTTCAGATCTTATTCTCAGCTACAGCATCAAACAACGGAGTGAGCTGTCTGTCAACACTTAAAATTTTAATTGCTGATGTGTCTCATTACCTGAAGACTACAGCAAGCAAACAGAATGATCACAGTATATTTCACAGCAGCACTGCACTGCTCCTCACGTGCAAAATGAAAAAAGGAAGAAGACCTTTTCTGTAGGACACTGTAAAATGGCAATATACAAATAAAAAAAACATTTCTCTCATCTGAATGTCACAAGCAGAAAGTAGACTCAGATATCCATGTACAGCTGTTACACCACCACCATTACCTTTGCACAAATGTAATGGTGACTGTATCTGACTCTCGGTGTAAACAAAATGAAAAAGTTTCTTTTCATGTTATATATTATTGCTGTCCATTTTTAATTCATATTTTGGGCACAGTGGGTAGTGCTGTCGCCTCACAGTAAGAGGGTCTATTCTGTGTGGAGCTGCATGCTTACCCGTGTTTTGTGGGTTTCCAGGCGCTGTGCGATTTCCTTCCACAGTCCAAAGACATGCATGTCAGATGAACTGGAGATTCAAAACTGCCCCTAGGTGTGAGTATGAGTGTGTTTGCTCTGTGATGGCCTGGCAACCTGTCCAGAGTGTTTCTCCATCTTTTCCGCGGTGACAATATCACCCCCTGCAACCCTGGTTAAAGATAAGCAGCTCAGATAATGGATGGATGGATGGATGGATGGATGGAAAACTGCCATCATCCTGTGAAATTTTTAGAATGAATGGGCCAAAAGAAATGGTTCAAAATGACTTTTGCCTTCTTCTCTATTGTTCCCATTTTGGAGATACTTGTTTCTTTGGACAGTGACAGTATGTAGAATTTCACAACAGCTTCAGCTGGGACAGGACCTGACTTGCATCGAGCATGGACTGAAGGCAGGACTTTTTAGGCTTAAAAAACTGGACCTAATGGATCACGAATCTAGGAATATTTCGCTACACATAATATGTCGCTACACATTTAAAACTAGATTACAAATAGGCTTGATGAATCGACAGCGTGAGTTAGATGAAAATCAAATCCATCTTAGCCAATGGTTTTCTTACAACCTCACTGATGTCATATTGCGTAGGTTTCAAGAAGTATAAATAATCTGCTTTGAGTCTTGCATAGTGAATCAGATTATAAATCTTATTTTGATATCTTTTTTCTTCGAAAGAGAGGGAGAGCTGAGCCCTGCTAGTCCTTTTAGACGGCCACTGTGTTATTTAATGAAATCACATACTAACGTCACAATCTCTGTTCCCTATAAGAGTTCTTAGTATATTTTTGGACAGCACTTCAGAATGCACACTACAAAAATAGTGCTCTGTGCACTGTCAGAAAAAGGGTCCTGGACAGGTACGTTTAGTCTCCCAAGGTATAAACAATGCATATGAACCATTAAAGGTACTTTCTTACAGTTCAACTGTGTACCTTAAAGGTACACTACATTCACTTTCCCAGGAGAAAGAGATGTACTTCCTTTAATAGATTATTTGTTAAGTAGAACATTAAAATAAAAGCCTTAAAAAACATTTAAATGTACTAAAATTTTGGTACAGGTGCTAAAAGCATACTCTTGAGAACCACCCTAGTAACAGTTCTCCAAAAAAGTATAGTTACTACCTTTATTCTTTGTGGATTGGGCAAAGTTTCAGACAGATTGGCAAGTCAACCACCCTGTTCTTAAACAGGTTGGATTCAAATCTACTCTACATGAACATTAGGTTGTGTACTCGCCAAAACAGAAAGAGAAAAAATACATCACTCCAAATCAAAAGCATTCCAAAAAATGTCGGTGTTCTGATTGCAGATATGCCGCTGACATTCTTAAGAGCAGTTTTTAGAGCGAGAACCTGATCATTATCACTGCTCCATCTTTAAAAACACACAGATTAGACATGAAATGGTCCCAGCTTGTAAACACAAATCAGAGTTCAGATGGTGTGATTAGTAATTCAGCATAGCTAATCTCCTTCTGTAAGAACCTTTTTAAACAGTTCGGCATAAACACTTCACAGGCCTCTCCTTTCTGCACGCTCCTATAATTTTACGAGGTAAAAGCATTCCCGCACTGCGGTGTGAAAGAAAGCTACCTTATACGCTGGGAGTGAAATCTGGCACTAAAATGTGAGCTAATCAGGTATTAATGTATGTAAATGTCAAGTGAAAAATAGCCCTACCTTAAAATGTGTTCCTTTCTCAATAACAGGAACAAGTCTCATTATATTACCTGTGCAAATGTCAAGTCTAGCGATGGCGAGGGAGCACAGCTGTGAAAGATGGCAGAAAGGACAGAAGTCAGGCAGAAACGACGCAATGGCGAAGGTGCTGCTTGTTTGGTGATGGTGTGTGTGCCTCCGGGGGCTTTGCTCTTGGTTAGTCATATTTATGTGATAGAGGTGGTGACAGAAAGGAAGGGTTCAACTCTCAAAAATAATAGCGCTGGTCAGGAAAGGCCACCGCGTTAACACTCGCTCTACTTGAAGTATGACTCTGTTTACCCAAGCTCATTTGCATTTTCGAGTGGGGACTTGCTTTTGGACAGTCTGCAGTGATCAAGTTCAGAGAAATAAAACAGATGTGTTCAAAACGGTGTGCTGCCAGCGACCTGTTTATATATTTACCCCACCAGTTGAGATGAGATTTAAAAATCATACAGCACAGAGGTGCGTTTAAAAGAGCAGCACACGTTAGAGATTTCAAAATGTTTGATGACATTTCAGACGAACCTAAAGGATCTAAGTAATTACAAACAGACTGCGTTTAAAAAACTGGCTTAAATTATCGTAACATGAGCTCCGGAACGCTGCAACTAGATCAGAAATCCATCCCATGTCAAGCTTGTGAGAAAACTGTAAAATGTTCTTCGGAACAGAGCCATAGTAGAACCACTCTAGCTTCCCTAAGAATCTTTTCGTGGGTATTTTTAAAAGAATACCCCATTTTCAACCTAATCTCTATTTGCCTCACCTGAACAGTATGCTTACCTGTCACGATTCCCACATAAAGGCAGGCGCAATCGCAGACTTCCATCATGCAAATAGCTTTTATTTAATAACAAAACAAAAGGCATGAGGGTCAGAACCAAACTCAAACAAAAGGAGACAGTGAGAAACACAAAACCAGAATGATGGTGGACCGACCCTGAGGTCCACCACAAACAAACTTAAATAGCCCAACACAAAACCCCAAACCCCAATCAAAACACAAGCATTCTTTCTCCTGAGCACACCGGCAGCTGAAACACATAATAAACTAACTCAAACCTGGTGTGCTCTGGAATACCCCCAACAAAAGACCCGGGCGGCCTCTAGCGGCCGCCAACCGTCAAAGTACCACGACAAGACATTACCACAGGCAATGCTCACTATCGTCTATTGTAAATTTTGAGTAAATGCATTTTTTTGGGCTTGAATAGTACTGAAAAAATGTAGAAATTACTGAACAAGGTGAGCGTCTGTATGGTGCAGATGCAACAGACTGGGTTGAGAAACACTGAAAGTTCCTCGTTGGGTGTGTAGTAGGGCATTAACAGAAAAGCCGATTTTAGGCACAAGTCGATGACCCCTGAGAGAAGCTGACAAGTAATGTGTTTTTTCTCTCTCTCTCTCTCTCTCTATGCACGCTTGTGTACATAAAGCAATCTCTGCCTCTGATTGGCTTACGCTGACATGCGTTCCTTGACTTAACCAATTATTATAGTCACTTCATAAAAAGGGCGGTAACACTGGCGCGTAGAGGGGAATCTAAACACAAGACCACAACAAGACGAGAGACACTGCAGCAGAGGTAGTAGGTGACAGACATGCATCACATGTGTGGAGATACTTCACTCTAGACCAAACAAACCGCATGGTGACCTGCACCTGTCGGTGTTAAAGTACAATAAATATACTAGTGTTATGCACAGCCTTCTGAAACGGCAGCTAACATGGGTGATGCTAGCACTGAGTAGCTTTAGAGAAAAGCCTCTGACTGATAAGAAAAAACAGCAGATCACAGATCTTCTTGTTCATTTCAGATGTGAGGCTTCAAATAAATCCTACATTTTCCTGAACCAGACTACACAGTCCCGAGCCACACCACACTTGTCTGTGTGGTGACATCATCAAACGACCTGTTGACTCGACTTCGACTTTATTGACGGATAAGTCGATCTGAAAAAAATCTGAAGTCGTTAATGCCCTAGTGTGTAGTAAAGGCAAGTTGACAAAAGAGATTCTTTGAAGCCATGCCGCAGAAGAACCATTTTCAATGGACAGTTGACTGGGTGGTTGTAAATGAGACAAGTATGAAGAACCTTTTAAAAGATTTAAGGATCTTTTTGTCCAAAAACCGTAAGTCCAAACCAAGAACTATTTAGGAACCTTTAAAGTACCTTGCTCAAACAGTTCTGTGCAGCACCAAATAGTGTTCTGCTTTTTATGAGTACTCAAAAAATGGAGAGAATCAAAAGTGATTCCTCTATGGCATCACTCAAAATAATTTTTAGGCACCTCTATCTTTGGGCATATATAATGAGTACCAGTGTACTTTGTCTTAAAAAAGTGCCTTATCTATAATCAGAATATCCATTCCTGCTTATAACTCAACAGAAAAAAGACAAATATATTATTTTGATTCAAATTATGATATTATTTCCAGAGTCTATCCTGGGGTCTACGGGCGCAAGGCAGGGACTTAACCTGGGCGGGGCGCCAGCCAACCGCAGGGTGCACATACATACACACACCATTCACTCACACACTCACACCTATGGTCAATTTAGAATCCCCAGTTCACCTGACGCACATGTCTTTGGACTGTGGAGAAACCGGAGGCCCCGGAGGAAACCCACACCACCATGAGGAGAACATGCAAACTCCACACACACACAAGACCAGGACCCGGATTTGAACTCCCAACCCTGGAGGTGTGAGGCAAAGACAATGCCCTTTATTTATTTTATGCAAGAAAATATTTTGTATCCTATCAAATTAAGTATATTTAGCATATCATTGTTGAATTTTAGACCACGAAAAATAATAAAAATTCCAAGAAGCACTACTTACAGTAGGACGTTTGAATGCAGTGTCTTCTGCATTCAAATGTCTTCTGATCCTGATATTCCACTCTTCTATTAAAGGCCATACTGATATTACTGTAATCCTTTGGAGCAGATAAAAGCAGCTTTTCACTCTTGCCTATTTTATATACATTAGAACTCCAGGCAAAGTCTTTTATAATGTATCTCAGTTTTGGATCTCGGTGTGCACCTCTCACAGTGCAGCTTGGGTAAACCCTTGGATAGCATTCTTTCTTGAAGATCTGTCTGGCAGGTCAAATGCATTACTCTTCCAACAGAAGAGACAGTTGGTTCACAAATTGATTTGGATATGTCTTTACTCTGCTGTGGTCGCATTAATATTTCCTGCAGCGAGTGTTTCTCCAGCAAAGTAAATACCAAATGTCTGTCTGAAGGAGATGACCTTGGGAAAATATTTGTGGCGATGGGAGAAGGCACGCCGGATGTGTAAGGAAGTGTTTCAGATCGCTATCGGCCTCTCCAAAACGAGATTAAGTGGAACAAAATGATAACAGTATTGAAGTGACCACAGATCAATGGTTGACAGGCCACTGCTAAATCTCTCCCACAGTCCCCTCTTCATACTACAGCACATCCACACTTTCTCTTTTGTGGAGGAGAGAAGTAGCAACTGTTTAAAATAGCATGCAACATTTCCCTCCAGCATGACGCAATTCCTCAGCAGAGAATGTTAATCGCTCTCTTTCTCGTGTGTCACAATGATGGATCTTATTGTTTTACTACTTTAAGCCTTTATCTTTCATTAAAGTGTGACATTTATTTCCCGGTGTTTTCCTGAATACAGATGCCCTCAGTCAACAGTGAGAAAAATAAAACCATTGAAATGGATGACTCCCCAATCAACACCCAGCCACAGTGGCAAGGAGAGATGTAGTCATTCTGAGAATCCCCCCTAGACATTCCTGAAATAAATTACCAAGAATGATTTCTGTGTCACTGATGGAGTGGATGAGGGATTCCCCTAAAGGCATGATACAATAATTCTGGTGCAAAAAATTTAAATATCATTACCATTATTTTATCTCGAGATTAAGCAACTCGATAATGTATTTTACTCAGCTCATTTATGAGAGAGCTGCTTTAAATTCTGTCCGTTTCTCCAATGGCATAAAATTTCAGGATTTGATGTCTCTGCAAATCAAAATTAATAGCATGAAAACTGGAAGTGGCTTTGAGATGAAAGGCGGCTGCATCCGATCAGCAACATGTTCAGACTTGTACTTTGGCTCAGGAGGAGTCTCACCATTTTTGTTTGTTGCTTTTTGCAGCCAAAAAACAAACACACCTTGTCTAATCTCGACAGACTTTGTATCAGACAGCTCCAGAGTGATGCCTTTGTTTCCAGACTAATGATGCTTCAGTCACTGGGTTTCCCCGACGTTCATCTTCATTTAGACGTTTTAACCTTGTTAGGGCTTTAATTCTTCTCTCTGCTATGTACAATAGACCTGATTCAAGGCTCTTAATCTAATCTTAGCTATAAGGCTTCTTTGAGCTAAAGGCAAAAATGCTTTTGGGGCGCTGGGAAGTTCTAGATTCACAGAGAATTCAGGGTTATATTACAGAACAAAATCAATATGAGCTGCTATGATGCTGCCCAAATTTGGCGAGCTGTCCGCAGGAAGTAGATTGCACTAGAAACTAAGATTCAGAAATATATTATGGAGAAAGGTGTGTGTGTGTGTGTGTGTGTGTGTGTGTGTGTATGGAGTGGTTTGGAGGGCACTGAAAAGAGTAATGCATTGAAATCACCTGATTTAAACATGAACTTAATGTCCAAGGGATAAAATAGATTACATCAACATAATTTTATTTTACAGTTACTGCTGGCAATCCATGCATTAAATGAAATGTTAAGAAGTAACTACTAGCAACTGTGTTAAGTAATTATATAAGCACTGTCCACTGTTCAGAATCACACAAAAAAGTGATTTGAGAACATTTTAATTAACTGGACTGGTTTTTTGCATGTATTACTCCTACCCTCCTACAAATGTGGTTATAACACACACTCACACCCAGGGGCAATTAAGCATCTCCAGTTCACATGACGTGCTTATCTTTGAACCTCACATGGACCCTCAACACCAGCCCCATCACCAAGAAAGCCCAGCAGCGCCTCTACTTCCTGCGGAGACTGTGAGTGCACCGTCCACCCCCAGTTCTCACCATGTTCTACAGAGGGACCATAGAGAGCAGTCTCTGTAAGAGAATTTTAATGTTTTGGATCCCTGTCCCCCCAGCTCGGCCTATAATTACCTCTGTTAATATGCTTCTGTTGACTACATTGTACATTATCTGTCCTGTTGCCGCTATGTATATTTATTGTTGTATACCTCTGTTCTGCAGTATTTGCACATGTAACTTCTGTTTTCTTGCACTCTCTTTTGTCCTGTCTGGTCTTGTGGTGTTCTGTTCTCTTCTGTTCTTGTGTTGCACGATGGTCCTGGAGGAACATTGTTTTGATTCACTGTGTAGTGTGTGCATATGGTTGAAATGACAATAAAACCTACTTGACTTTATGTGACTTGACTTGACTGTGGGAGGAAATCGGAGGACCTGGTAGAAACCAACACAGACATAGGAAGAACATGCACACTTCCCACAGAAAGGACCCTCGGCCACCGAAAATCAACACATAATAACTTAAAGCCAACAACAGTAAGGATAAAAGGTTTACCCTGGAATGAAAAATAGATGCGTACAGACAAAGGAAGGTAAGTAAAATGAGTGAAACAAAACACAAATAAGTAGTGTCATAAGTTTTACTGACCAATCAATCTGACAACTCACACAAGCATCCCTAGTTTGACGTGTGGTTAAGTAACATAAAACAGAGAAAGCTGTTTAAATCCAATAACAGAGCAATTTCATTTCTTAAAGATGTGGTTATGTACAATATTTTATTAATGTGAAAATTAGGTACACATTCCAATCAATTGGATTTAGAGAGAGACAGAGAGAGAGAGAGAAAGAGAGAGAGAGAGAGAGAGAGAGAGAGAGAGAGATGACAAAATTTGACAAATACAAGACCAACAGAGGAACAATCAGTGGTATCAGGAGAAGGTGCAGAAAACTGGAGCTTTTATGGATTATTGATGCCACTGTGGCACCACACATGCAGTTCTGTAAATATGTACACACTGTTTGACAGGAAGTCTGTAACTAATTCTAAGTCTGGGGCAAAAAGACAATAAATGGCAGACAGGCGTAAGAGGCAAGCCTTGAAGAGCCCGCTGATTCCTGGGCCACTTTTGTAGTCAGTGTGACAGCTCCATTAGCGTTAATGACAGAGTGCGATACTCCCTGAAACGGCTATACCTGGGAAGGCGAAGTAACATCAACAACAATGATGGAGTAGAACACTTCACTGAGCACCTCTTCCACAGTGATTATCTGCTTTGGGGAAGCCAGCTAGCTTGTTTTGCGGTGTTAACTGCTGCATATTAAGAGGTTAGATGTGGAAATATAAATGTGTTTATTTATATTTTACAGTTAAAGGCCAAAAAAGGAACCAACAATTTAGCTTGCATCAAAGAAAATCTAAGGTATGTGCAGCACTATTACCTGGATGACAATTAAATTTAATGAGAGCGAATTGCTAAGATAGCTTCTGGAAATGCCTTTGGCTGAGAATCTTGCCCCAGTGCCTTTCCGCAGCGATTCCTTTTGGAAAACTCAGAGCCCAGAGCCAGTGTGTCAGTGAATGAAAAAGTGCTCTGATAAAAGATGTCATGAATGGGTTTGTGCTACGCCAGGGCCTGACAATCTAAAGAAGTGCATTCAGTGTTTTCGTCTGACCTGCAAACAGTCAACTTGGTGGGAAAAAATTATGAATGACACTTGACAGCACCACACCAAACATTTTTTTTCCCTTTTGCACAGTTGTCATAACCATGATTTTATGCACAGCTAGTTTTCACCCTGCTGTGCTTGACGGAGGTTGAAGTGCATATTACATAATGTGATGGGCACCGATGTGGGATAAGCACAGCAGCGGGAGCACGAGCGCACACTGCATATGCTGCATATATCAGGGGCGGAACTATAACTGAGTTTAAACGCTGGCTCATTTCAGCAAGAAAAGCAGACGTGTGAAGTGTGGTTCACTGCATGTGTTCTAATTCTGCAGATATCCAAATGCATCGAATTGGGCAAATCTCTCATAGGACCAAAAAACCCACAGATGTCTTGCAACAGACAAAACTTACTGGCCTTTATTTTCCCCAAACTGTAAGATCTTTGACTTTAAAGGCTAACAAGAATATGAGTCAAGCCTCAAGAAATCTGTTTCACAGCAGTTCTTAAATATGGCAAATATGTGATTTGTAGCTAGAGCATCCCAGTTTTGTGCCTTTGTAGATTATGTTTTTGTACTCAGTCTTGCTTGTGGCGATCTTTTGGAAGAACAAGATAGCTCTCTGTTTACAAGTGGGGGAAGTTGAGATGGAATATGGTGGGGAGGGATTTGTTTGGGTTTCATCAAACGTTTCCCTTTGAGAACACATGGCGGAACCCACACTTTTAGCCTTTACTTACAAATTCAGACTTACATGCTTGTGCCTGTGCCAAAGAAACGTAGCGGGAAAAGGGGGCGCATTAAGTCATGAACTTTTGCCTTGAGGCCCATCCTTTGACTGACTGCCGTGGCTTGAAAAGAGAAGAGACGCAAGCGTTTCTTTTGCGTTCATATTCTCTGCTTGGTGCTTGGATTTATACCAGAGGAATCAATGAATTATATATTTATATATGAGAATAAATGAAGCAAATATCTTTCATAAATATCAGAGTTCTTTAAATAAAACACTCAGAACCGTGAAACAGTCATCAGGGCTTGCTGCGGGGAACACCAGGGCATTATCGACCTGTCAGAAGAAAAAACCCACCCTAAAATGCTATTTGTATCTTTCTGTTATTCCTTATCAGGCCGCATTCCCTCTGACATGCATTATGACTGATTCTCCACTCTTGTCACTGATTAAATTTCCATTAGCCATGCTTACCAGTTGTTGTGGCACTGAGAGCTGCTGAAAGATGTTCTCCGAATGTGATTGCCGGGAAGGGAGCAGAGGTGGGATAATGACACAGTAACATGATTTGAGGATGCACACTGTGTGACAGCCTCTCTCTCTCTCTCTCTCTCTCTCTCTCTCTCTCTCCCCCTCACACTCCCTCTTTTCTCCTTTTCTCACTACCTTTCTCTCTCCAGTGTGTTGACTCCCCCTCTCATCTTCCAAGAACATGACAGTGAAGTCACAGAGCAAAAGACAGAAGGAGAGTTGCAAGTGGGGCACAGTACAGAGATCTATTTAAATCATGTGGGTCCCTGATAACGTATAAATAAATGATAACAGCTATCACCAGCCTCGCACATCTTCCCTCTCTAAATTAAAAGCTACTAGACCCATCTCGGCACTTCCTCTCTCCCACGCCAGATCTGAATTCTCAGAGGTGCTCCTCTCCGAGCCTGAAACATTTCAGTTCAGGGTCTCTCTTCGCCTTCAGGGTGAGGCTCGGCAGAAGCCGTGAGCCTGGCCGTTACCACTAATGACCGGCAGGATTAATTAGCGTGAGGAGGATGGGCAGGCAGCGCAGAGCGCACGCTCTCCCTCATTAATCCGCTCGCAGGTGTTCTCCTGCCACTCTCTCCTTCTTTCGGTCTGCACACAGAGAAGATCGACGAGAAGCTAGCCCACATTGACTTAATCTTATTAGCCCTCGGCTGAAAGGCTGCCTCAGAGAGAACCTCCAGCCGAGGGCAGCTGGAAACAAGGGCTACAAACAGACAACGAGAAAGAGATGAGACTATAGATCACACAGAAATTGAAAAATTGCATACATATTAGCATTTGCAGTTTTATGGCCACTACCAAACAAACAAACAAACAAACAAACAAACAAGTAAACAAGCAACCAAGCAACCAACCAACAATACAGACAAGTATTTGATTGCTGTGTTATACCTGTGTTTGATTGCTGGGAGGTTTTCTCCTCATTCACTCTCATTCATGTTGCTTGTCAGTTGTTTTCCTGGACGTTCTAATGACGACAGACATTAGAATACTGATATTTGTTACAAAGTGACCCCGTCTCCCTCACTGGTACGGTGTCGTGCTGGCTGAAGTGTGTAGTTTGCTAATTAATGGAAATGAATTGATGTCAGGAGGAGCAGCATTATGGAACTGTTCTGCAATATTGGAAGTGTTCTTTGTTTACATGGTACGAGTACGAACAGGGGCGTAGCAAGTGGGGGTAAACGTGGACGATTCATGGGGCCCAGCATTCCGGGGGGGCCCATGGAAACCCTCTAATATTTAACCATTCATTAGAGTAAAAATATTCACAAAGTTATTCAGGGGGCCCAAAATTGCTAGCTACGCCCCTGAGTACGAATACTCTCTCTCTCTCTCTCTCTCTCTCTCTCTCTCTCACACACACACAGACACACAGCTAGAAATAAAAGAGATTGTGCTTGATTGTGGTTTCTGGGATGTGTCATGCTTTAATCAGATAAGAAGAGAGAGGATATCAACCAACTCCAAAGGGATGTCAAACAAGTAAGGATAAATTTGGCTTACAGACTGCGCTGATCCATACAAACTATGTGGCTTAAGTTTCTGTTGTGTTAAATTAATTTAGAATTTTCTAGTCACCCAAAGCCCGAGTAGAGTTTACAAATGGATATTCTATATTTCCTCTAGCAATTAAGAAATTGTTTTTCTTGTATGTTCCGCATCCTCAGACTTTTCAGATCCAACCCAAAATCGCAGGTGATAGAAGTGTCCAGACTTTCTTCCTCAGCTTTCAGCTGCTCCTGATTAGGGGTTACCACAGTGTCTTCATTTCCTTCTGTCCTCTGCATCTTCTGTCCTCTGCATCTCTCATACCAACTGCCTGCATGTCCTCCCTCACCACATCCATAAACCTCCTACTTGGCCTTCCTTATTTGCTCTTCACTGGCAGCTCCATCCTCAGCATCCTTTTGGCAGCATAGGACAATTGTCCAGACCAAGGGGCCAAAATTCGGTCCGACCAAAAGAGATGGTCTTGGTCCTGATGAAAGTGAGCCATGGTTTGGTTGTGTGAAACACTTTTTCGGATGTTTTACTTTTGGACCAATTGCAGGAGCTGATGCAAGGTATTGAACAATAGTCTCTGCTGTTACTAAGCATATCTGTAGAAAAAAGTATATGGGTGGAGGAAAAAGTAAACAACATGTTTAGGGTACATGCTTTGGTGCATGACTGTAACTTGCAGCAGTCAGAGTTTTTCTATCTGATGAGCAGCATTTTTAATTGCTCAGAGCTACTGTGCTTTTACAGTGTTTTTCTATAGAACTGAGGCGTGCAGTCAAAACCAGTGCCCAGCAGCAGTACTGCTAAAAATGTCTGTTTGTTGCAGAAAATAATTTATCGTTAAGTTTTGATACACTTTTTTCATACATTTTTTGTTCCCTCATAAATGGCTAGGGACAATTTTTACGACAAATCATTTTTATTTCTAGATGGGTCCCTGCCTTGCGCCTGTTGGCCCTGGGATAGGCTGCGGGTTCCCACAACCCTAGTAAGGATTAAGCTGTTACAGAAAATGAATGAGTGAATGAATGTTTCACTTTTTGCAGATTAGCTCTGTTCATTAAGGATTTGCCTGCTAGTGTTTTTCATTCATGTTTTTGGTACATTGGGGGAAAAGGAAGTGGCCTGCCTTACGATAAACTGGCTTGGGACTTTCCAGTTGCTCTGCTAATTTTGTCAAATAAAATACTGTATTTTTGTACACAAGATACAAAAGATATCTTTATTTTTAAAAGTAAAAGTAAAGTGAAATGTTGTTTGCACCAGGTCCATAAATAGCAATATAAAAATTCAACTATATTGTTATTTTAAACATACTAAAAATACTTCTCCGAGGGAACATGAAAGCACTTTGCAAACCTTAAATCTATTGATCTATTTGATCTATTCCTCCATCACTACACTGGCTCAGTGGACAGTGTTTGAGAGCAGCTTTTCTTTGCCTAATGAGGCGCACCTTAAACTTGACATATGCAACCAGTTAAGAGTTCAAATACTCTGACCTGCGTGTTACATCCCACAACCCACATCTCTCCGAGATTACCCAAATGAAAGTTAGTTTTAATGTAATCATCCGTTTAATATTAACAGTTTGTTAATTAATCGTAATTGTATGATAATTTAGTTGCTGGGTGTTTGGTAATGAAGGGCCTACTTTGCATCAGCAACACTGACTCAATGGCAAACATTCATATGCAGACACCTTTACCCATGGCAACTGGTTTCTGGGTAATTAATGAATTAATAATTTGATTCCTAATCATAAATATATAAATTAATTATGTCAGGCAGTCCCTCATGCGATGACCATGAAAACTGTGCTACAGATAATTGTGAATATTTTATGAGCGCACTCTAAATGGTAAAAGTTTACACCTGCGTAGACCGGCCCTGGTTTGCCTGCCTTTCTTTTACTCGTGTCTTTCCTCCAGCTCCTATCTCTTCTTCTAACCTCACTCTGACTAGCAAAAGTGGGAAAACAATTTTGAGGCGTGCATTTTCAAATATTGTGCTTTGTTTAATTGCACATAACTGGGGAGCTACACGAAATGCCAGTGGTGGATGAGTTGCCAGCCTGATGTTTAATGACATTACAGCATGATGTTAATGGCAATGATGCTGTATAATATCTCCAAAATGCTTCATTGTATTTTTTTTTTTGGGTAGAGGAAAACATAAACTGAAAGTAGCAAGCAACGTTAACCGTGAGGGCCAGATAGTTAGAACATTCCATATTGTAGGAATTTATACAAAGATCAATAGAGCACTGACAAGCTACACGTCTCCCACCTCGTACTGCATCAGTTTTCAGGCTGATCTCCACAGGCTTGGACAAATTACCATCCAGAGGTGGCCTACATGATTAGCATTTTTATTATGTCATCACGTAGACGTCTCACAGAAAATCTTTTTAAACTACTACACTATTTTGATACCAAAATATACAAAGCCATTTTCGAACCTATCAAATCCCATTTAGTATTTCTAATACATGTCTCATAAATACTGCCCATTCCTGCTGATACTGAAATGAAACTTGTCCAGCTGGAACTGACAGCTGCCCTACCCTTGCAAGCTTACGCCACTCGATCTAACAATACAACCTCTCATATGCATATTGTTTTTTTAGAAATTACTATCGATGGCTAAATAAGGGAAAATGTGTGATACAGCTTCTTATTAGGTGAGATGGGATTTTTATTAACCTTCTATACGCTGTGTTCAAGCTAGCAGAGTTGCCAGCAGTAGAGAAAATGCTCTAGTGGACTACAAAACTGGATGACAGGACAGGCTGGATCCACATTACTTACTGGCATAAAGAAAGGCCAGAAACTATTTAGTGACCAGAAAATGGCCTAATGTCCTGTGTTTCATCCTTTGGGTGAGACTCATTGTCTCAGCTACAGCAATCTGTACATCTGTGAACAAAACTGGGTGCTTTAACATATCGCTGGACTCCAGCAATGGATTTTCTCAGCGCTTCTTCTAATTGCCCGCAGTCCATTCAGCTTACTTCATTTAGACTGAGGCCATGTGTCTTATTGTATCTCACTAGCAGGGATGGTTCAGAGGTGTATATTAGTTGCTTTTCAGTATGTGACAACATACTATACAACATACTAAGCATCAAATAATCTTAATAAATCTTATAAACTGATGCTCATAAATGAAATGTATTATTAAAACGGGCATACGATGCCGAAAAAACACGATACTGATACTTTTGAAAGCAGTTCCATTTGGACTATTCCATTAAGTCAGTTGAAAAAGCCGAACATCTGACAACCTGTATTGAACTGGGTGAGAGGTTCTTCTGCATCAAATGTTGATTAGTGTTAAAACTGCCGGGGAAACGTGGCTTTTAGACAGCCTTGCATTTTTCATACGGGTAAGTAAATGGCCACTCTGCTTCTATTACTGTGCATGGAGAAGTACTAGCAGTGACCATCGTGTGCTTTAGATGAGCTTCTTTATTTATTTATTTATTTATTTATTTATTTATTTGTTTAGTCTTTCCTTTTTTTGCGAGGACAAAGCAACACCCATGATGTGCTCCATGCTTTTGTAAATCATGCTTTTAGAGGAGCACTAGCAATGACCTGGGCAGATCTTCAAATGGAAAAATAAATAAGCTGCAGGCAGGCCGTCCCTCGGAGGCAAGCGGTGGGCCCGGAGCACTAAATCAAGTTCCTGCAAGATCGGGATGAATGAATTAGCTTGAGATCATGGCGAGGTCACGCAGTACAGCCATGAAAGACAAAGCTAAACCGACGAGTAAAAAAGACCCTGTACATCGATTCTAAGGGCAAAATTGGAAGCAGATGTGAACTTCCAGACCTTTGCATAAATGTAGAGTAATACAGCAAACCAGATCATAGCTAATTCCCCCACAGCAGTGGGCACATCTAGAGAGCTGCCCCCAAGAGGCACTGACTTCCAAAATAGCAGACTGTGCTTCATGACCACTGCTGTGAAGAGTCCTTCTCTCAATGAGACACTAAAAGGAGGAATGTTTAGAAAAACAGTAACACTATGACATGAACACCAAACCAATTCAGTTATTGCACAGCAAAGCAGTAAGATATAAACTGTAAAAAGTGTCTCAAAGGAACACATTATAAACACATTGTAACACAAACACATTATAAAACAGGCCCAAAAAAGGCCACAAAGCCAAATTTAACCCTGGCAGTCGCTCCAAATGGGGCTTATGTGTTCTGATCTAATAATGAACATTTTCACCAGGATGAGTGAAGTACTTTTACAATGTTTTGCAATTATAAGTCAGCTGAAAGTTTATTTTTCATCAAGTTCTATATATATATATATATATATATATATTGTTTTTGACCAAAAGAGGCTCACTCAGTAGCAAAGTGCAGTTAATGCAGTTTGAAAACAAACCTCTCAAATATGATCAATAGCTTTTACGTATGATATAGAAATACCTGTTCATTCATTTCGCAAACCATGATTCACAGTTCCATCATCAACTTCCATTTATTAGTATCAAACCACTGCTACAAAATTACATCAAACATGATGAAAATGAACTTGCATACGTGCTATTCACAATGTAAGCTTTAAAGTAATTAAAGTATATGATTCAGTTTTTTTCTGGACAAATATCAATATATATCAATGCCACTTAAAGCCATATATGTCATTCCAGTGATCTAGAGCCTATAAATATACAACTATATCCCTGGTGGCTGAAGTACCTCCATACACATTTAAGTAAAGATGACCATTTCAAATTTCTCATCACAGAATTTTTTCAGCATCATGATTCGAGGAAAGAAAAAAACAAACTAAACAATTTGGAAAGCATAAAACATTTTAGCCCCTCCTGGATGTTATTCAGTTCCACATGGTCATCACCCTAAAAAAACAAGAAAATAAAACATAAATAAATAAAAGTAACATAATAAAATAAAATCAAACATATGTACAAAAAAAAAAAAACAGTGAGTGAGATGCAGACCCTGCTCTCAGTTGGGGGTTTGAAAATGAAGGGGTCTTTAAAGCATATTAAATGATAGCACTGGCTGCTTCATCCCACTGGGTTATTGGTTAAGATGTAAATGTTAGATGCATCTAGGCAAGTTCCCCCGCCTTTCTACTAAACTAAAAGCAAAATACACCAACTGACACTTGATGCAACTCAACAGAGAGACAGAGAATGCCACTGTTACTGTCAGTGTTTTTGTAGAACCCTTCACTGTTCTAATAAAATGCCTTATTTTTCACATAAACGTCCCTTGCAACAAAACAGCCTCATCAGTGTTGTGCAGCACTCGGGGATGCCAAATACTGGAAATAAAAAAAAACCTTTAGAAGCCACACATTCTCATTTTGCAGCTACTTTATTGTCCAGACGGATATTGTACCAATGAAGGAATCTAAACACTTAAATACATTCATGCCATTCGAGTCAGTCGTCACAATGGTCTTTGCCATATGAAAGTCACATGAGGGTAGAAGCTTTTAACCAGCAGGGTGTCAGGAACTAGTGGAGCTGAATGGATTCTTGTTCTTGACGTTGCTGTATGGAGTCGATGAGAAATAAACTCACTGCAAAAAAATGAAATACTGGCATATAGTAAAATCATCATCATCATCATCTAATCAATATATCAGCCTTTTCTCATTATAAGATTGCTTCTATAATATCTCATTATTAAAATAAACTTCATAAAATAAAGCTATTCTTTCCATTTTTTCCCCCCAGATTTTTCTGCCCAATTTTGCTGCCTCTAATTCCACAAATTTGCTGGGATTCCCCCCAGTCACAATCACACAATAGCACTAACGCTGGGAGGGTACAGTCCTCTGAGTCACGTGAAGCAACACTGTATCTGTTCAAACTGCCGCTAGTGCACCGTCATTGGACAGCGTGGTGCTGGTGGAAAACGCTGACGGGCCATTCTCTCACATCAGCTCGCAGACGCCTGCGGTGGCTAACGCTGTGCTGAGTGATGGGGAGAGAGGGACCATCCTACCCACCCAGAGAGAGTAAAGCCATCTGAGATCTTTTGGACACTTGTGCACGAATGGCTGCGGTATCACTGGATACTGAACTGGCAATCTCCTGAAGAAAGAGCCCCATGGATCACACGATAAGTCAAACAGTCCCTTGTGAAGTGAAATTCTCTTATCACTGGCCTAAAATTGTGCATACATCATTTCTTAAATCAAGCAAACTATCTGCTTAAAGTCACCACAAACCAGAAATCTTAACAGATTTTCTTCCATCACCGAGGATCCATGAGCTAACTGTGTTTGGTGGGATGACAGGAGGTGAAACGTGATATTATTTGTTATTATGATGTGTCTGGGTCCACTGGTGCATGGAGATGCAATTAAAAAGCCAGAAGACCTTTAAGAGGTGGGCAAGAGTTCAGTGAAAACAAGAAAGGTCAAGGTATAAAAGACCAGTTTTGATTTCAGGTTGAGGTCTAGAAAAAGGTTGAATCATCTTTTACCATTCTTACAACAATCTCATTATGAGAAAATATAAGACGTAAAGACTAGATTTCAGATGCCAAGGTTTTTTTTTTTTTTGCAGTGTACTGGCATGTTTTAGAAAAGGACAGAAGTTTAACCTGCAAAACTGGAACTGCAATAACATTTTCTGTGATACGGCGTATTTTCTGTGTTGGAGTGCTGCTGAGAGAGTGAGAGCTCGCGGCCGGTTAAGGCAGCACCCTCTGGCACTCGGCAAAATCCTCCACCAAAAACTGACAAAGGCACAGGAAGGACTTTATTAACTGCCAGGTCAGAAGAATCTCCCCTCCTGACCACACACAAAGCCCTCTGAAAACTGACTCGCGGAAAGATGCCTGGCCCAGAGAGACGAGACCCAGATGGAGCTGACAGCATTTTTTTTCATTCCGTTCTGCCAGCAACAGCTCAGCTCACTGTAAGACATGATGCATTTAAAAATCTGAGTTGATTTTTTTTTTTTAAAAAGAAGCTAGTCGTGTGCAGCAGGCAACAGCAGTCAAAACAGTCTATCACTATGAGTTGTTAGGATACATAGAATACATTTATGTCTAATCCAAGCACAACTGTAGGTACTAAACCACACAACACTGCTCGATCATCCACACCATATGTACTAGATGAACTATGGGGGGGCATGTATTACAGAAACAGTGTTCAGTTGTTTCCGGTATGCTGGAGTGGTTCAAAAATAGCAACAGCTCATGAGGTTTTTTGTGACTCGTTAGTTACAGCAAAGAGAGGCCACAGATGAGTGTGCAGACACTGTGCAAGTATAATATCTCCCGAACTCTGTGTATTTCGAGTTAATGAAGAAAAGTGTGAGCGCTTAGACAATGCAAGCAATAAAAAAAAAAAAATCTTTGAATATTAATGCATGCCCAAAATGTAATTATCAAGTCATTAGATGTTCTGAATGTAAATGTGCGCCACATTTACCTGTTATTTACATAGTCTTTTGTGAAGCTGTAACTTTCAGAGTAATTATGCATGCATGAGTACCCTCTGGCTGTTTTGGTGTCCTGTTTTTAACTTGATATCCACTTAGGCCATGTTAATGAAGTCTTCATTGATATTTCCCTCTGAAGACTTACAGAAAGGGTTTGTGCTAAATTGTTTTATGAGATATTTGTGAGAGCGAAAATCGGGTTCGCTTGGCCACATAGAAACTGCATACGTTTTTGACGTAACTGTACTAAAGGAGATCACCATTACAGCAAAACACTGCCTATGGCCCTACTGTACCTATAGCAGGCTAAAAAAATGAGGCTTTTGTATGGTATTCAACAGATCACTTAATACTTTAAAAGGCACATTTTATACAGTACTTATTCCCCAAAGTGACTCGTTTCCCGAATGATAATGAAATGCAACCTATTTACTATTCAGTATGCTGAACGTTAGTCTACGGGCCTGAATTTCGTCATAAGCAAATTGCTTAGCTTGAGCGAAATGAGCAATGCAAGCAGAGATTGAGTGAGGACTTAAATACGAATACATAAATTATGAACCCATTACGCATCGAGGTTACAGAACCGTTCGTAATATTTTGACATGTGCCAATGTAAAATGTTAATGCTATGTTAATGTCATTGATCTAAGCGTTCTTGTTTGTCTAGGATTTAGTGCACACTTTAATATCACCTACAATACTGCAGTCACAAAGCTTGCGAATAAGAGCCAGGTGGCGGGCTGATCGCGAGCGAAGAGGCTCCTCTTTTAAACATTCCTTCAACTGAAGTTTGAGGCTTGGCAGAGGAAAAATAAGCACATAAACAGGTTGCCTCATTTTTGTGTATGGGAGGAAGGGGGGGATCTTGAACTGGCACAAAATGAGTGCTACACCGTCCTCTAAGTTCAAGAGTAGGTCACTAAAGGAATTCAGAAAGCTAAAGTGTAATTCAGTTCCATCATAAATCTCAGTTTTGCTGAATTTTCAAACCTTCTAACTTCTGACTTTTCTTCTACCTGAATTACAATAACAATTATGTAAGAAGTGCAATTAATTTAACAGAAAGGATGCAAACTTGCGGGCGCAGCAAGCTTAGATGTAAAAAGAATGTGTGAAATTTAGAAAAAAATGCAATAGTACAGGTCATCAAGTTTCACAATGGAATTCACAAAAAAAGTGAATTGTTGGTCAATAGAAAATTCATGTAAATCCATTTCAGTCATCATTTTTTAACTATTGTGCAAAGTCAAAGAAAATGTTTGAGTATTTATGGGATACTTGGAGGACTTGCTGTATTATTATTTATTTCAGTGAGTGAAACTGAGTCAAAACTGAGTCTTGAAACTGGTTTTGTACTCAAAAGGTATTGGTTTATGGTCATTTGGCCACCTTAATGTACATATTCATTTGACATGCAGCACAATCATAATTATCTGCACATCATAATACACAAACGTGTGTGAGAACTAGGGTAGAGGTTAAACTAAACCTAGACACAGGCTCTACCGATAATATAAAATTAATTCTACTTTCTCCAAATACACACACGACTTATCTTCTATAATATCATATAACTGGTTCACACCCTCTGAGTTAAAAAGTAGATTATCTGATTATAAACTGTTGTTTTTTTTTTTTAATTCAATCTATTTGTTTGACAAGAATCAACAACAGATATGGCATCTAAACTCAAAGACAACAATTTAAACTATGCCATACTGCATACTTCTTTCAAATCATATTCATTGACATATCGAAACCCACACGTCATACCATACTGTCCTCACAAGAGAAGTGACCGAGAGCTTTTTTCTACTTCCCTGTTTAAAACAATTTCACACGGACTGAAGCAAAGCAGGGAGTACATGTGATGCATTAATACATTATAAAAATTCTATACAAATTATAATGATAATAAAATAGAACTTAATCTGTAAAATGAAAGAAAAAAAATTCAACCAACACATAAAATAAAAGGGACAGTTCCAATGACAAAGAATAAGGTGTTCAGACAAGTCCCGGTCAAAACGGTCAGTGCTGTGCCCAGACTAGATCACGTATGACATCTGAACATGATTTTTTCTAAAAAGACATATTAAGTGGACTGCAAAAATTAAACCCATAATTTCAATAAATGTAAGAGTTAAAATTCATCGTCATAATTAGGATTGGCAATCAACTGGTAATCATTTTTGCATACTGTCAATTTGTAAACATCAGTAGAATTTGACATAGTGCATAAAAACGGATTCTCCACAATATCTCCATACATACAATATATTCACATTACTTATTTAAATACATTTTATACTGATTTTTGTTCACAGCACATAGCTTCCGTGGTCTGTGGCTTTGTTTTGGCCCAAAAAAGGCGGTCGTTTTATGCAAAATCTGTGGTGTGTCCAGTCCACGTAATTACTATTTTACACCTCACCAAAATCATACAGTGGGTTGTCAAGTAGTCATCAAAACATCGAATGGATTCGAACGGCTTATATCTTGTATTTCGAAAGCCGATGTAAATGGAAATATTTCTCAATCTCTGTTATCATGCTGGATATTTCTGTCAAATTGTTATGGCAGACAAGGCATGCTGATTATGGTGAATAAGCAATAAGATTGTGCTACTTTCTTCACTGCTGTCTCGTCTTATTGTGTGGGGCAAATGAGCCTCTGTAGCATAATGCGCTAAAATCATTGAATTATGGCTGTAATTTTGGTCCACAAAACATCACAATTCTTCAGTGGAATACTCTACCTCTCAAATCTGTGTCAGCAGATTCAGCTTGTTACTTGCCATACAATTGTGATCATTTCAGCGTCTAAGAATGTTCCCTTTTCAAAGCTTTTTTCTTGGTGTAATGTAACTGGATTTAAATCAGCTAGTCAAACCCCTGGACCCAAAAGACTGCTGTTCCTTCGTAGCCGTGTGGAAGTGTGATGTAGCAGCACTTTGATGGAGGTGGCACACTAGTGGCACTCAGCCTTTTACAACAACAAAGCCTCTAATGTCGCACATTCCGCCCCCCAAAACCCACCCCCCCAACAAAATGCGGCTAATTTCAAAGCTTTCCAAAAGAGGACAATGCGAGCTGATTCACAAAGTGGGCAATCAAGAAAATAAAATAAGAGGGGGGGGGGACGGGGACGGGGACGAAATTGTACTTATTTACATGATGAGAAATTCCACAGGACAAAAAAAACCCCAAAAAACAAAAAACACCATCCCAAACATAAGTACTGCTGATTAAAATCCCTCGCTGCTTCCCAAACAAACAGTACCAGATTGGATCCAGTCACTGGCGATGTCAAAGGATTTGCAAATGCTCGAAAGGGTTCTTTACAGTCATTGTGTATGGCTGTCCGCAGGGCTAGTAAACGCAGAGCAGGGGGGAGAGCGCCAGAAGCAGGTACGGGCAGGCCAGCAGGACCTCGGCTCCTCCTGTACTTCCATACGGAGCCGTGTTGGGGGCTGTGAACAAGAGAGGAGAGAGAGAGACACACACACACACGCTGATTACTGGATTCTCACTGTCCTGGCAGATAGTCATGCTCTCACTCAACCAGCACTTCTTTTCTTTTCTCTTTCAAATTTTTTTCCGGCGCTGCTTACAGTGATGAGCCCATTGTGTCACATGACCACTAGAGATTCAAGCCAGAAAAAAACATCTCTCTGGCTCACCATCTGAAATGTTCAGACTGAGAAAGAATGGATATTTAAAATGTAATATTTTATTATTCATATCATAAAAATGATACAGGAATCGGGGAACAAAAATTAGACAGCATTTAGGGGATAAAAATGATACAGCATTTAGGGCTGACACTATCCATTACATTAGCAACTGATTGTTTCTAGTGCGTGTGGTTGTTTCCTGCTGGTGTGGGTTTCCACTCTTTCAATGAGGCACACAAGTAATGTGAGTACTAATAACAGCCCCTGTGGAGAATGTTCAGACTTTATTATGACCTGTGGATGCACTGTTTATCATTCTCATTGCAACGTTATCACTAAACCAATTAATCTAGAATATACATTTTAACAGAAAAATCAATCTGAGTTCATTGGTAGCTCTTACAGCATAGAAAATGTTCAAACAATTTATAATAAGGTTTGGAAATCATTCCAGATTTCCCCAGTTTCTGCATAATTAAAAAAAAGTCATTCAAAGTGGTTTAATGTGAAACACTCCGCTTTAGAGAAACTTGCGAGTTAGAATTGCTCACAGTGATGGTGATCCCTAAACAGAAAACATATGTAGATGTAGATGTCGACCACTTTTTTTAAACTGTCCTCAACACTGCTTACTTGTTTTAAATACAATGGCTATTTTTGTGGCCTCTGGTTCCTATCACACAACTGTAAAGAATTCAGACTCTCTACAAAGTTTCTCTGTAATGCACCATTTGACACTGAATCACTCTGAATGACTTTGTTTTTCATCACAAAGTTAGAAGTGTTCATGAACTTGAAAAAGTTGGTGGAATTCTCCTCTTTACACCACTCCGATGCTGCTTAGAACAAGACTGAAATTGTATTTGACTCCTTGGTAAACACAATATATCACAGCGGTGTATGAATAGCCTGCACTGAGTACAGGTACATTCACATCTTCTCAGTGAGCTGACACAGATCTCTGTGGAGGAACTCATCAGGTCTATCCCCAGAGCAACACTACTTGAGTGTAGTGCTCAAGAGAGGTGCTTCAGAGCAGGTGTGAGAGTCTACGAGCATTCATCTTCACAAAGGTTTACACAGCTTTGTTAATAACAGGCACTGCCCTACCTAAGGAGATTAGTGTTGTACACACACACACACACACACACACACACACACACACACACACACACACACACACACACACACACACACAC
>JBBIGA010000106.1:15043079-15072274 GCA_037576975.1 Alestes dentex | reverse complement strand
ACACACACACACACACACACACACACACGCACACACACACGCACACACACACGCACACACACACGCACACACACACACACGCGCGCACACACAAACATGCAGCCAAACCTAATGTATGCTAATGAGACCGCATGTAATACATGCATGATTTTATTTCACCAAATATTGACCAACACTTAAAGAAAGGACAAGCCTGACCCTACATCCAAAAACATACCTATCTGGACTCAGCATGCCATACAACCAAGGCTACTCACACACTAGCTGGTTTGTACAGAGTTCCCTACTGAATTACCAAAATTACACCTCAGTGCTGAGGTGCTTGAGCCGCACCTCCATTTTTCACTTCCACGTCTGCTTTTTAAGGCTCTTAAATGACTGCCGCAGATTACACGTGTTCTTTACTCCCCCAAAAAGCACCGCATTACAGGGCCGAGCACACTGGCTGGGACGGGATATGGAGAGGAGGCCAAAATGGGCAGGGGGCTGGAAAAATGGAGCAAATTGGGATGATGTGTGTAAGATGCATGGGTAGGCTCGGGGAGAGAGCTGGAGAGGAAGCGGCCCGGCAGACTGCGCCTTCATTCGGCCTGAATCCACAGCACTGGATAATGACACAGTTTTTGCTAGGCAGCGGGAGTAGGGTTTGTAACCATGGAAACAGCTCACATCCTGCATTGGCCCCTCTGCCAGAGTCGGAAAGTGTGCACAGAGCTACCGATGGAACAAAATCATTGGGGCCATAAGCACCTGCTGCAACATCTAATCGTGCGGGCATTGTCCAAAAAAATAAGAAAAAAGGCAAACCATATGGCTAGTAAGTTTTTTTTTTTTTTTTAAAGAGAAAAAAGGACTGTTTTATCCTTGCTGCCACTTTGTTTTATGGAGGTCCCATCGGAATAATCTTTTCTTCTCTAATGCGAGTGTTGATTCGGGGTGGTGCCAGAAAGAAATTTTCATCCCGCACTCAAAGTAATTAAGGAAAGAACCAACATTACCTGCTCGGTTGCAGTGAAGAAGTTGGGGGCTTGTTTAATATCCCACTGGGTCTAAATCATTCCCTGTTGTTGTGACGGTGCAGGATGTTAGTGCACTTGCTGTTTTAATTAACTTCACCCCTCCCTACTTACACACACACGCACGCACGCATGCACACACGCACACACACGCCAGAGAATACCTAGCTCTTGATTACTCCCTTTTCCATATAGAGTAATGTGGGGAGAACAAGGGATATTGCAGTGGCTGCTGCAATACTCCTGGGTTAAGGCTTCTATGGATTTTACTGCTCTGACCTCTCCTCACTATTACAGGTTACTGGGAATGCTGCTGATATTTGTGAATGAACGAAAAAAAAAAAAGAAAAAAAAAAAAGAAAGAAAAGAAAATACATTTTGATGAATGCTCTCAGTGTCAGCTACAAGACCACAAAGCAAGAGCATCAAATTCTACATTCTGGACAGATTAAAGTCAGAGAAGTCATGTGTATCTGAACCAGCGCCAAGAACTGACCTGTACGCAGCATGCAAATGGCCCGGGTTACACAATAACGCATTGGCTATAATTTAGCCCATTGAGTCTGAGAGCTGGGGAGAAAATTCAGCGTAGCACCCCACACGCGAGCGACATAACGAGAGGCTTGTTATGTTCCAATAAGAGCAAATGCAAGCTGGTATTGGTCTTACACTTGCAGAAGAATAGAATTAGCCTCTCTTCCTCTCATCTCCTTTCCAACCACTGTATATTTGTTTTGCTCGATTCAGTCAGCTACTTAAATCTTTTTAGGCATGGTGGTCTTTGTGGCGCGGAGCTGGAGGAGAAACCAGTGTGGGATGAAAGGAAGGACTGACGGCCCCTCAATCAGCGGGGCTGTTTTAATCCCACCAGTCCAGTTGACTGGCACAAGGCTCTTCGTTAAGCTGCTTAATGAATTCCGCAATTCAACCTTTTCCTTCTCCATGCTAGTCAACTGACTTCTACCAGAACCTATGGATAAACCCACTTATGTAGCTCCAGAGCCACTGAGCGAATAGATTTCATTAAACACAGATTATTTGGAATGCTGATGTGCAACATGTTAGAATATTCAGTGTTCAGTGTTTCTGACTTTAGTACGTGACTCATAGGCAACAAATGATTAAATAAGTGAGGATGGAAAAAACATACTAATGAAACATAACCAATTGAGGTATCACTCTCAAGAACTACCTACTACAGCTTGCAATATAGTATGGATGTACCAAACATTTGGCCACTAAAAATTGAAAAACTGCTAATTGTTTCATCCAAAAAAGGAAAACATTAAACATAATTTAAAATAATTTAAATTGTGAATTTCACCTTCAGAGAGTTTGAGTAGCAACAGATTAACAATGAAACACACTTTTTTCAGTTCACTGCAACTTAGACCAATAAACTAGACTCTCAATAATCTAGATAACATTATTTGATTCAAAATAAAATACTGAGCAAAAATTACCTACCTCTATAATAATATAACAGTGAATGCAGCAGCATCATTTGGTGAAAAACTTTCACTTCTTTCTGGAACTGTTGGTTGACTAGTGCTAGTAGCACCCTCTGAAACCTCTTACTGCTAGATGTGAGCGTTACATTGATCTATTATTTAATATTACTTAGAAAACTGCTTAAAATTATATCAGTCCCCTCTCTTTGCTTTTTGGTCATTTCTCCACATGGCAATTGTTCTTCTGAAGTATTATCAGTTATTATGCTCATTCAAACAAACAAATAAAATGGAAAATAAAAAAACATGTTTTTCAGAATTTTCATTTTGATGCATCACTACACTATTTTGTTTATTAACTGTTCTTGCAATATACTGCTATACTGGTATGCCGAGACTGGTGAAAAGGGAAATATGCAAATTGGTATAAAAAAAAGTAACTGTATGTTTGCTTGTATGTTCTGAGCATCCAGATAAACCTTAGACAGTCCAGATGAGATTCTGGAGGTATTTGGATGAATCACTCTCGTGGTACAGTCTAACAAATATGAATTATTTCTCATAAAAATAATACAGGCTAATATTTAACATCACAACTGTAGCAAAAGCAACAGTATAAGTATATATAACGTGTTTTTCTTTCATAAGTGGAAAATTACAATTTCACTTAATTTTTCAAATGTTTGGAAGTAGATAAAACATATTCAGGCTTCATAGTGATTTGAATTAGAACAATTTTCAAGGAAACGAAAACATTTTTGGCACATTTTTGTCATTGCTTGACTACAGTGCTCTCGATATGAAATGTAAATCTACTTTAAATGTAATTCACTGTTGTATTTACATATGAATGTAATAGCAAAAAGTCAATTTTGTCAGTGTTTTCCTCTCTCATCACCATGTCCCATAACAAACATGTTTTCACCAGGCTAACCTCAATCACAATACGTAGCAATGTAATCACAATATGGCTATTTTGTCTATACTGTGAGAGGTACAATTTACTCTAACGTGTACCATCAGATTCCTGCCCTTCACAGACATAGTCAATTGCAGCATGGCAGCTAAAATGTGACTCAATGAATGCAACTCGTAATACAATAGTTTAATGTTGTGCCTGTATTTCCAGGTAATCTTCCTAGTCGATAGCTGGCTGCATCCCTTCCCCCATGAGGCAGGTCCTCTATGGCCTTGAGAGAAGAGTTCAATGTCCTTGACCATCAATCAGTGGCCTATTGTTCCCTGTGCTGCCTCCAGAGAAAAGGGGAAAAAAAATTCTCACTAAACAGAACTAAGCCTCAGCCAAGACAAACAGGAGTAAAACCTGCATGAACAATGATCCATACCATCTGATAAATAAAGCACTCAAGATGCTCTGGTTCTTCATAGCTGTGCACCTTGTCTCTCTGGAGATTCAATCTTCAACCTCATAATGGAACTAATAAGGGAAATGCTGTTCTTTTTTTACCTTTACGTTCAACATCGAATGGACCATCATTATTAAGTATACTTCATGAAGGGAAACAGGTAAGATAGGCCTACAATTACTTGCACTCTCCTTTTCTGTGACTGCGCTGTCGATGTTAAGAATAGCCTTTCCAATGCACCCTCAAGAGAAGCAATGTGCCGAGTTTACAAACCAGTTGTGTGAAAAGGAACTTACAGATGCAGTCGTGCTCAGAGGACTATTGAATAGCACTCTGCACTTGTCAATAATGTTTTTGTACACAAATTTGCTATTTAATGGATGCAACCAGCCCGAGCAGGTATGTGTAGGGTTCTGTGGTTCACAGAGCATGTTTCCCTCAGGTTCCCAGGCTGGTAGACCTCCCAAAGCCCACTGAGAGTGGCCAACAAAAAAACTGACACTGAAACAAACCTCATACGGTTCATTCCACTACGGCAAGGTCTCATCCGGCACCCTGTTTGTGAACTCACCTCATTGGTATTTCTCACTGGCCTTGTTGTTCACTTTACAACTATCACAGCAGGGGTGCCTGAAGTCATGAGACAATTACACCAGCCAATGGAAACGCTGGAGGAAAGCAGCAGGCGCCTTTCACTTCAACAAATGTCAGACGCTTTTCGGCAGCATCAAGCATTCTTTGGAAACACTCACTCAACACTCTTGCTAGCTAATGCTTTCTAAAACACAGTACTTCCTCACGTTTAATTCAATGCTGGAACAAAAAAAAAGTTCTGTTGTTTCCTGTAATCGAATCGACCCCAACAAGCATCGATTGATCATTACAGCAGTGTTCTAAGCGTCACCATTTCCAAGACATAATGCCTGAAGGGCTTTGATTAAGCTGTAAAAGCCTGGAAACTTCATTATGCAGAAGGGAAGAACACAAATGAAATACACCAGCTGGGTGACATGCAGTAAAAACACAGATATCAGAGACTGTCGCTGCCTTTGTCCTTCATCCCTGGGGGCAGGTCGGTGGTGGGTGCGATGGAAAACATTTCTTGGGTGAACTGTCACTAGTCATGCCTTGTCATGATCAACAAGGCTCTGTTTCTACAGCCGTTTTATATACAGTACGGTGCAAATGTTTTTGGCACTTGAGAAAATGAGGATTAAAAAGCTATTCATCTGGACAGCAAGTGTTTAATTGCTCACATACAAATGACATTAAAACAACAATTAGTGATTTTAGGAATGTTAGTGTGTTCTTTGAACCATTTTTAACCCATCCTCTCCGCAATCTAGTGCAATTTGTAGCTGACATCCAGTAATTGGTTTGGTTCAATTCATGCTCCATTCAGTTAAATCAAGTGCACGGCTGATGGAATTCAGCAAATCTACTTGATGGCTGGGGCATCAAGAAGAAATCTAAAAGCAAAGTTTGTTCTAATCAGCACACATGATATTAACTAATAGATATTTTCTGATGTAATATAGTGTTTTGCAAGCAAAAATTACTTATTACACTTAAACAGTTTGCTTTTATGATCTGTCCATTGTAATGATGCATATCTCAAAGTTTTGCTAAGATTATAGTAGAGTAAACAATTAATGATTTATCAGTGTTTTATTTCTGATATTTTTAATTTTATTATTTAATTCACAGTTTTAATGTCCTATTGTTCAATTTTTACTTCAGTGTTACATTTTTAAGCTACGTTTGGTACAGTCCCGTGTGAAAAAGGAAAGAAAATATCACTAATGATGCACATTTGTAGTCATAAATTGGTCATGTTTGGCCATAATTGTAATCTGTAGTTGAAGTGTTTGCTGAAAGATTCATTGTAAAGCTGCAGTATGGAAAACATTAACAACATTGTCTTTACAGCTTTAATGTCACAACAAGTTCTGAAAGTATAATTCTTGTATTGCAGAAGTCATTTTATAATGGCATCTTGGCATTGAATTGGAATTACAATTGGAACTATAAGCAGCCTAGAGTTTACCCATGTCTAATATTTATCACTGTTCTTTTCCCTTGTTAAGTTAGTAATGTATTTACACTGTAGATGAGGGTGACTCTCAATGTAATCCGTTTTGCTGTTTCAGAGATAACTTTGTTACCTTGGCATTATGTGCAATTGCAATTAACATCGATATACTTTCTAACAAGCCCTTGGTTAATTTTGTGAATGTGTATGAATGCAGCGGATGAGTACATTAAAAGCTGTTATTTTACACTATTTAAAACTTTTCTGACTTATCACTACCATCTTGCCCCATGTGCTGGAGGTCATTCCTCGTAACGTATGAAATATGTGTCCATTACAAAGAGACATAACCCAGGGCTCTGGACTGTGTCCAGTTTTGTAGTCACTAACCTGTTATGCAAAGCTAAAGCACAATATCCTGAAGTGAGCTATATTCATTCAGGACCCTGCTTATGTTATGCGCTGCTCGGAGGCTAACGCTCACCCCTAGAATACTAAAAATCTATTCAATATGTGGATGAGGGCTTTATAGTCTCCAGGTTTGCCAGGGAACATTTTATAAACAATTCTTAATGCCGCAAGGCTGAGGAGCAACACTTAAACGCCACGGTCACAAAACGCTAGCGATGAGTTATTAAAAATTTCCCTGCCGTTGCTTTGAATTCCTCATCAGTTATTAGACCAGTAAAAGCTTTGGATTGACACTAAAGACCTTGAATCTGTTGTAATTTACAAAAGAGGATGCAATCACACGTGTCTGAAGACAGACTGTAATATTAAAGGCACTCTTTTTTCTACATGGCAGTGACACTATTTATCCTGGTATTTTCACATCAAGCCAAATGTAGCCAAGTTCACAGGCTGTAGTGGGCGGTGAGGCTGGTAAATGCAGACAGAAATGGAAATCTCATTCTATGACTGCCCTCAACCTGAAGTTTCAGGGTGCACACACACACACACACACACACACACACACACACACACACACACACACACACACACACACAAGTCTCTTTCATATGTTATCATCATCAAATTCCACTCTATCCTTTCTTCCAGTGCTCTATCCTTTCAGCCACTTTGACACTATCTGTGGGACACAACTGCATAAATACCAAATCCCCGCTAGTGACACATGCACTTTAACATGATATGGATGCTGTCAAGCTCCTGCGGCTTCAGGCCAGGAAATGTTTTATACCTTTGTGTTCCAGCCATTCTGTGAGGGGGTGGGGGGGTCAAAAATTATTGATCAGTCTTACTTGATGATTCCTGACAAATTAGGCCCGGATATTGACCCCTTATACGACCCCCCTCTGGCAGCTGTGACACAAATTACATCCCCGCACTGACTGAAACCCATCCAGTTCAAGGAAAACATTAGCACTGAATGCTGAGCAACTAGCCTGTGCAGCAGCTTGCATCGGCAGTACAGGCTTTCCTCACCCGGCCAGGCCAAAACAGCCTCATTCAGGCTGTCAACCTGCTACTCCATAATGAATTGAGTTACAGGGGACGGTAGTTTTGCTGATTAGATTACATTTCTGTTTAGAAATCAGCTCTCTGGGTAGCTGAAAGTGGCATTTCCTTCTATTGTGTTTCAGTCATTGCTTTTACATAGCTGTCCTGACATCACGTGGGATAGAGCTGCACAGAATATTATTTTACGACTGTTATTATAATAGCAGCTTTCACAATATTTAGATTCCAGGATTTAGCACTAAGCAAATGAACCTTTAGGCCAACACTGGAATGTTTCATTGTGTGCTGTGAGCATCCTCAATCAATCACTGGCTCTCAAATTGCTTGAATAAATCAAGATATTCACATGAAGCTAAAAACAAATCCATTTGATAAATATGCTAAATAATGCAGATTCAACACTAACTATGTCACATTAAGGCTATTATAAGTTAGTTGCAGCGCATCAATCACAATACATAGCAATATACTCACAACACAATATTGTATGACTCCATGATATGGACAAAATACTGTTATGATACTTAAGCTACAATACAATTCTGCAGCAATGTTTAAAGGATCTATTTTCTATTTGCCTTTAATGTTATTATTTCCTATCAATACGATATACCTGATATGCACTATGTAAACTAGAAATGACCAGTTTCCAACCTCTCTTTCTCACTTAAAATGAAACAGGCTTTTTTGTTAAAGAGTGTCACGTGTGGTTTGCACCAGTAAGGGACTAAGGCGCAGCTGCGGATTTCCATAACTTCATTTAATAAACACAAAGAAGACTCAGGGGCCAAAACACTACCAAAACCAAAACACAGAAGACTGGTACAAACCTAAGGGATGTGCAAGGGCAGACTGACAAACAGACAGGGCACAAGGGAACCTAAATATATACATACCACAGACAGGAACCAACCAAAACCGAACATCACTTATTACTAAACCGACGGCCAGCTGTGAATCCGTACTGAGGAGCTAACAGGGGTAAACACACCCACGCGTCAAAATGTTCAGATAGATTGATCTGTATTTAGTTTCATGCAAAAATCGGACCAGGCTAAAATACCCCTTGCAACCTCAGAGTGAATGGGTGGGGCTAACCTGCTGTAGGGTGCTTATTTTGCATACAGACTGGGAAATAAAACTTACTAAATTAAACACAGACACTGTGATAACTCTAATTTATTGATGCATACATATTTTTTTTTTATTGAAGATGTTACCAATTTATTTATCCCACTTTTACATTTAAGTACACCAAACAACATTCAAAAAAGATCATATCCATACATATTTAACATTAGTTTTATCTAAAGCAATGGATCCATCTCAGAGTCAAACAGTGCTCCTGAGTGTCTCATTAGAACGGGCTTGATTTAAAAATGTAATTTAAATAAAGTAAATAACAATACTTGGGCCTCTGTGAAACCGGTTTGAAACTAAAAATATCACATTACACTACATTTTAACAGTTATTTTTTGCTCTATGTCGAGATCATGTGCCAGGGCATCCTATAACTTCAGAGATATTAAGGCTTCATGCTTGGTTTCTCCACCAAAATGAACAATAATAACCATAGTGCTGACAGCAATATCTTCAGTGGAGGCTACAGCCTGCCTGAAACAGTAACTGCCTCCTAAAGTGAGCATTAGGTCTCCAATCTAATTACAAATGGTTATGAAGTGGTAAAAACAACATCACCAAGAGTAGTGCAAGCTTCCAATCAGTGATTTAAAAATAATTAAAATAAATACACTGTAAAAAGCTGAACAGATGTTCGCAGGGCAGTGAACCACTACTTTGTGAGAAAATCCAACATTAAGCTTCCATAAACCCTGCTGGAAAACCGCAGGAACCTTTTTTTTATGTGAGCAAAAGAATGACTGATGGCGTGTTGATGAAATCCGCAATGGAAAAAACCAACAATATTTATGAATAATGAAGTATTGAGCATATGTGCTCTATTATGGACATGGCAAAGCACTTTAAGTCCATGAATATAACTTGCTTCCAGTGAAGTGCCAAATAAAATGCTCACAAGGACTTCTAAAAATCTGTCTTCAATCTTAGGAGGGTTTGTCAATTGAAAATTATAAATGCACCTTAAAGAAATAGACATTTAATTATTAAACATTAAATACATTATTACTGTCTAACGAAACATCCTTTAAAGCAACGAGCCAAAAATCACAAGGTGTCATTTCTTTCAAAAATGTCAACAACCTTTGAAAATGGAAAGTTCTTTCTATTATTAAAAATGGCTGCACAGTTCTTCTCCTGCTCAGAAACTGCTCTTAGAGCGCTTTAGACTGAAATGACCATTAAATGTTACATCCTACTTCCTTGAGCTTGAAAATACATCCAGCGCAAAGACTGCAGTAGCAGACTGGCAGATTGTGGCTCTGCTTTATAAAATGTTAGCTGTAACTTGGCCGATTTGCCCACTTTCTCAAGTCTCACAGAGAGGTTCTTCTTATTCTACGGTCCATGTAGAACCATGCTACTCTTGAAAATAAATAACATTTGTTTTGTTTCATCAGAGAGGCCTAATATTTGCAGGGAATTGTTCATTTCTCATTCATGCATTTTTTTTTAAATCAATATACCAAATCTAGTCTGAAAAAGAACATCTGAAATCAATCAGTGAAAAAAAAAAAAAAATAAATAAAAAGACGCTCGGTACTACTGTTCTACTGTGTTTATTGCGGTTCACTCATCCTCATTAGGGCTGCCGTCGTCACTAGCATTTCCAGCATCTAGGTACATCACGTAGCAGCTAATTAACATGTCAAAACATAACAAATTTCTGTCTGATGCATCACTTCAGTCTCTGTCTATCTGTTATCACAAACAACTTAAAATACAGAAAGCAGAAAACACACAAAACATAAAACGCACATAAACATGAAGTCACCTGAAATGAAATGTGGGTGCAAAGGCAAATTGTTTAACATTAGCAGAAACTGCTTCTCCCTAATTCCTAATGTTAACTACTTCTAACTCTTTATACAGACTCATATTTATGGCATATATGCAAATTTGTTCAAATGAGACTGTATAATCCTGTAAGAGCACTGACACATTAGTACACAAGACAGATTATAATGTGTGATCTGTTAACACACTCATTTTACATTTCAGTTATGCTAGTGGTTTCCATGGATGCAGAACCTTACTAAAATAAATCAATACCAATAAATACTTATTTTCAATTTGAGTTCATTTTTTAAATCACTTAGATGACATACATGCATAATACATAAAAAAAATAACTTTGCATGAACAGATTAGGTTGTATGTTAGACACAGTCATGTGAGGCTTAGAAATTGATTAGTGCTTGAAGAAGTACAGAAGTACAACTTCTTGGCAGCAAAACAAAATTTTATACTCAGTGCTTTCTTTTTTTCCTTTGACCACCTGTTAGAGAAAAGCAAAGCGGTTATTTGAAAAAAATTAATTATCTAGACAACTAATTAACTGACTACAGTCCATTAATTCACTACAGCATCCTTGAAAAGAATAGGTAAAAACAATATTTTTGTTATAAAAAAAGTATGTTTTGTTATTTTTTTTTTTGTTATTCATTTACTGTGGACTGGCAGAGAAAAAATGATTTTGGACTTTTCTGTTGAAAGTTTTTTCTCTTGGTATAGTTAAGTTTTTATATGATCTGACACACCTACGCAGTTCTGAGCAAGCAGCAACTATTGATTCATTATTGTATTAATATTTATATATTTCCTGAATAGAACATTGGTTAATGATATTCTGTGACATATCCCTACTATTAGAAGATTTTTTTTTAAAAAGATTTTAAACCAAGTCAACAGGGGCCTTAACAGTGGGGATCGTTTTTAATCCAATCCCTCCTGTGTATGTTGCTAAAAAGCTCTATTTTTGTCAGACCTGGCTCCAGACAAAGTTCCAGTAGCGTCTAGAAAACTCCAGGTGCTTGCCTTTATGGTTAGACGAATTAAAAGGCTTTCGTCTGGAATGCCTTCTAATGTGACCAAAAAATAATAAAAGGGGAAGAGCACTGGTCTAACTGAAGACAATAAACTGTCACCATTGTCTTGAGGCAGGTGATTCGGTTTGGTGTAATTGGTGTTAGAATGTGCTCTACCTCAGAATGTGCTCTACCTTAGAATATTTACAGGATATTGATTTGTAGTGATGGTGATTTGTTTGTGCTCGGTGCTGTTTTCTTGCACACTGTAAATATTAATATTATTTTAGGGCTAGGTAATGAGACTGTTTGGGGTGGATACTGTATATTCATGTTTATTTAATATTTTGTGATAAGTTGGAGTACCCTTCGTATACTGCTTCTTGTGGCAAAGGTGATATACCAATAGCTGCAGTCGACAACAAATCCTATGGCCAAATCTCTTTTTGTGAGCTCTTTGTGAGGTTGCCAGTTGCTCATTCTATCCAATATGGGGAAAAAACATTATTGATGACTTTGATCCATTAGATTTCTCCTAAGTTTTTTCTGGAACAACTTTCAAATAGCGGAGACGGCATCTCTGGCATGGATCTGATGTCTGACTGTAGTTTGTGAGACTTGGGGACCCCAAAATGCTGTCATATTTTGCAAAACTCAAAACAATATCTCTGGAGAAAATTTTGTCTGTCTAACCATCCTGCTCGCTGTGCATGCGAGTAAAATAAACTTGCATCCTCTTCCAGGCAGGTTACGTGCATCACTGGTTGTTTTAAAGTTCTTAATTATTGTTGATACAGGCATTTTAGGCATGTAGCTGTTTTGTATAGACAATGACAGATTTATCAAGGTCAATGCACTTTTGTCTTATTTTATTTGTGCATTATGCATCTATTTTTCTGCATGCTGACAAATGAATAAAGAAATTTGACCTCTGTGGTGCCTCAAATTCACACTTCAGTACATTAGGATGTCATGGATGAGTAGTTAGGACTACTTTTTTGCATTTTTGTTAATTCCCTGCACCAAATTAGTCAATTCCACCCACTAGCTAAGACATCCCCTGTCAAACTAAATAGTGTAAAGTGGCCATTATTGTCACACATGAACACACCATGGCACAGCACACAATGTGAACAATGTGAACTTCTTTCTTGTATTTAACCCATTCACCAAGTGAAGCAGTGGGCAGCCAGCGGTGCAGCGCATGGGGGGGGGTGTAGGAATGGTGCCTTGCTCAAGGGTACCACAGTGGTGCCACTGGCAGTCCTGGAATTCAAACCCATGGGCTTCTGATGACATGAGCAACTCCCTAACCACCAGGCCAACAGCTGCCCTGACTAAACACCAACACTAGGCTTGTGAAGGCTAGCATTTGTTTCCACTGCCTCTTTTCAAACTGCTGCTAACGCAGTGTCAGTGGACAGCTCATCAGTTCTGTTACCCTAGCCAACATGCACCCACACTATCTAACATCATGCAAAATGACGGGGAAGAAGGAGGCCCGTCCTTCTCACCCAGAGTGCAAAGTCTCCTATGGACTCACAGCCACAGATGGCCGTCACATTTTCAAGGATCAAACTTGCCATCTCTCCATAACACGGCCAACAATGACTAAAGCTTAACAGGGAGCCACACTGGTATATGGACAGGAGACAAACATACAGTAGATTAACAATCAGCCTAAATGCCATGCTCCTTGTTTCAGTGAATTGGAATTTTATTCAGACCTTTGGTCTCTCCCATGAAACAAAAAGTCTCTTAACCGAACAGTCTCCCTACTATTTTAGCCACAGAAATGACACTTTCATCTCAGCTCTCAGTGAGGCCTGCTATTCATCTGCAGAATAAACCCACATCAATCACCCAAATGTCAACAAACAAAGCAAAGGACACACTATCAAAAACTAATCTCGGGGAAGATATGTACAACTGATAGGAATAAAAGAACTGAAGGAGTAAATATATCTCTGAAAGGGAAAAAAAAAAAACAACAGAAAGAAATGCCTCACCAGAACTGCAAGCACACGTTGACAGGAGAAGTCAAGGATTTAATATTCCTGCATTTCACTCTGGGGGAAGCCACATGAACGCGGACCACCGAGGTAACAGAGTAACGCTCAAAAGGTTCCGCGACAGTACAACATTATAAAATGAAAGCAAAGCAAACAGACTAATCCTCTTTTCTCAAAGCAGCTCAGACAAAAGTGCCTGCCATTCCTCCGCATACAAATTGGCATCCTTAGTGCATACAGGGTGTAAGATGGGACTTATTAAAGTGGATTGATTGTTTTGTTGTGTTAACTCTAATGGGATTCTAAAATGTATGTTTAGAAGTGCAGAGCAGGTTTGGCCTTGGGGTACACACCCTTAGATCCCGTGCCAAAGACATGGTGCTGACCTCCTTAATCTTTCCCACACACAGAGAGCAAATGAAGGCTCAAAGTAGCTTTGCAAAGGCCTATACATCATCTAACCAACATCAGAAGCATTTACACGTTCGAAAATGTTCGGCCTCTGGGAGTGTCCTCCAGGGCATGCTTCTTAATTTGAAGTCAAAAATACATTTACAGCAGGAAAGGAGGTAAGACATGGGATGTGTGATTAAAGAAATGATTAGAGATTCTATCCATTCCAGGGGGGAGAGAAAAAAGGGAGACAGAGAGAGAGAGAGAGCGAGCGAGAGAGAGATGACTGACTGTGTATCAGAAGGGCAAGAAGATCAATACATCCAGTGGCAGCATTGTAAAATCTGTAAATAATTGGAGGAAAGCACATCGAAATCTGAGGATCACTTGAAAATATTCGGCACTGTAGTTTAAATCAGTAGGTTGATGATAAACTAGCAACCAGAGGGCTTCACATGTTGCACATTAAACAGGAGAAGACACTGTGAGCTTTAGGAACTTGTTAAACGGCTATGGGCCCTCCACTGGCCCTGAAAAACAGTGACATTTGTGAATGTCATGACCTTTTGTAGGCAGATTTTTAAAATCCTAGAGGTTTTATTTGACAGTATAAACAGCAAAACAGCTATGGTGGCAAAAACTGATTTTGATTGTATAATATTAACAGATGCCGTAATGTGGCATATTACTTGCTAAAGTGAGCGATTAGGATTTGAGCTGCAAGACGCTGAGTGACTGCCCGAGAGACTGAAGGCAACACATGAGTGATGGAGGTTAGGACATGTCCAGAGGAGAGCACAGCTTTCCTCTATGGGTGTAGGGGATAATTGGGTGCCAGAATAAGAAATAGCCCAGCCATGCTCTACTGCAAGTGAGTTTATTCCACTCCAGAGTTCAGGCTAATGACATCAAGTTGACAAAACGTAAAGGTAGAGCACAACAAAATGTTTTATTAAGTTGAGAACAATTTGTACAACATAACGGAGGGCGAGGAAGCTTTTTTAAAAGGGCATCACACCGGGCAAACAAATGGCGTACGGACTTAATTACAAATTTAGTGTATAATGCCATTATTGAAACACGGGGCAGTGCTGTGCTGGTTGTGAGACATAACGTTTTGTTGAAGTGTACCACACACATAAACGTTTCAGCGACTTATGTTTACTAGATTATATTGACTACATATATTAGCACAAAAAACCCCTTTGATTTGCCAGTTGCTTTGAGAGTGGTGCAAGGATAAAAACAGTATAAAACAGAGTTAACAGTGCCTCATTCTGAAGCACAGAGAAACCCAATCCTCTGAACATGTAAATTGGTAGATAAAAGATTCTCTTGTAAGTAAAAGCCCTGAGGTTGGAAGGCCATTAGGGACACACAGAGACAACAAGGGCTTTGTTGGCATGACAACCCGAAAGTCTGAATCTAACTCTAATCTCTTAGCTGCCAGTTGTCAAAGAAAACCTTATGAACACGAGAGGCAGAGCAGTCTTCATCTGAAAGGCTCAGAGGAGCAGCCAGCCACTCTCCCCTGCAAAACCATCCCAATTAGAACGTCAATTAATAGATTCACAATTGAAGCCCATATCAATAACTACAAGGCAGGCTTACTCCCACAGCTAAAAGGCTCTGATAAGTGATTCGGGAATACATTTAGCAGCCTAGGCAGCTGCTGCTACTTGACCAGCATGAGAGTGAGTATTCACAAACCTGCAGATCATATTAAGTACCATATACAGCATTATAACAAGCTCTATCAGCCTCCATTGTCAGGTCATACCAGCCCTGCAATATGTTATCTGCTTATTTTGACCCTTGTGCAAAGTAGGCTGAAAATGATAAATTCACCGCCAATTTTTCTGTGAAAGATGGAGAAAGGTCCTCCTAGCCATTAGTTTGCTTCTCCAAATCGTGCTCAAAGTCCACAATTTCCTCTTTTTAACTCATCCATATGAAATAGCACTGCAAACCAACTTTCTAATGATAGGCCCTCTTTTCAGAAACCATTTAAAGACAATCTCATTTGCATTTTAAATTTGCTGGCCATCATTTCACATATTAGCATGCACACACTATATTACCATATCTGGATAGTGCGAGAAAAAAAGAAGAAGAAGAAAAAAAAGAGATTGCCATGCAACCGTATAGGGCCGAGTGAGTCGCTTTGATCATTCAGTCAAGTAATATAAATAATTATGTACATTTATACATAGACAGTGAGTGAGAGAGGTAACGCTGGGGATGGGATTGAAATGGGACTGACAAGATAAAAGCGTTGCCGAGATCAAGAGCGGAGATGAGAGAAGGGAGGAGGGAATTAGCAGATAAGAGAAGGAAGAGACAGGACCCTGTCAAAACAAAGAGAGATTCACGCAACTTCACGTCAGCAACCTGCAAGAGCAGGCGCTAGTGCCACTAACGTTCAGCTCTCTTAACATCATGCTATGGCAGGTGACATGGAAGGAGAAGGACGATATCTGGACCACCTGGTACTCTGATGTTTATGTTGCAGATGCATCCAGGGCTAGGCATAGAATTCAACTGGCACAAATGAATGATTAGTTTGGATGTCACACCATATGGAAAAAAAGTTGATTTTGTGTCATTTTCATACATAAATATCTCATCTTTTGAGCGTCAGTGAGCCAATATGCAGGTGTGTTCCAAAATCCTGAGAGGCTATCAAAATGACAAGAAAGCTAATACACTGTTAACCTATCTATAAGAGCTGCACGGAAAAAAAAAATACACAGGCAGATGAAATCGTGTGTAAATATCTATTTAAGATTGCTGTAACGAGATAATCTGATTATTTAACTTCTAACGTTTTCATCTAGTGAAAAAGTTTTATTCCCCTGTATTCCACCATTTTACTTATTTTAAAGGGGACCTATTATACAAAACTCACAAAAAAAATCCAAGTTATAATAGGTCTATGGGCTTTACAAAACATGTTCGTGCAGTTCTTTGCACAAAATCACTCTCACATAAAGAGATATCACCAACTTTATTCTTTACAGTTTCAAAACGAGTCGTTTCTGGCTCTGTCCCTTTTATGCAAATAAGCTGTTGCTGGCCACGCCCCACCCATCCCATGTTCAAGCTGCACGTTTAACTTCTGGAGTTTACATTAGAATCCATATCCTTAACACCAGTGAAAGTGTTTCTTTCTTTCTTTCCTTCCATCTGTGACACTGGTCCTAGCCTGTATGGTGACCAGGCTGAAGGAAGGAAGGGAGGGAGAAAGCGTGAGATACACTAGGTGGACAAAAGTATTGGGACACTTAACACACGTGGAAACGGCAGAAAATAGGCGGTATCCAGCCCTATATGTTCGACCCCGAGACGGACCCAGAGCAAGATGAACACAACACTTCATGTGTGCCGGTAGACGTTGCGCTCGGCTTATCCGTGCTTGTAAAACTAGCAGACGTAATGGCGGATCTGGTGTTGGGGCGCAGCGGAGCGCGTCTTACCGTATACTTATACGAGAACAAAACACGCATTTTTCGCCGTGTTTGGTGTATTTTCACGCCAATTTCTTTGCTTTAACCAATAGCGAAGGTTGTTTTATTGTATTTTGAGCGAGTTTTTGCCACTGCAGTGGTCAGGCATGGCTGAATTCAGCATACATAAAGCTGCAAAGACCCGCAAAAGGCGTGACAAGCAACAGGCTAGTGGGTGGGGTCTCGACAGCTGAGGGGCGGTTCTATGCAAATTGACCCCATCTGACGTCAGGTGTGGGGGGGGCAAATTTGAAACGGCTCGTTTTGAAAGGGCCTGAAAATGTGAAGAATAAAGCTGGTGATATCTTTTGATAAATCCTTTAAGAAATTAAGCAGAAGATTTTGGATTTTTCAAAAATTATAAATGAAATAAACAAATGCAATGACATTTTGGAATAAAATTCTTTAAAACAAATGAACAAATCCAGTAATGAGTGAATTAATCTTAAAATCTAACTTCAACAAACTCAAACTATGAAATATTAGATATATTGACTTCAAATAAAATGATTTCAATTGCCAAGATATCATTTTGAGTTCATTTCACTAGTATTGATATTGATAACTTCAACAACATTGTAAACTTATTGCAGCATTTGAAAGAAAATCAGCATGAAAAGAAAAAAAACAAAAACAAAGAAGACGTACAAAACTGAGGACTCAAGATTCAAGAGAGTTTATTGTCAGCCCAGCCACATACACAAGCACACAGAGGGTTGAAAGAGCGTTATTTTTTATTTTGTAAAACTAAATCTGCATGTAGTCTGCTTTTAAATTTCTGAGCAGTATATGATACGACGTACTGTTTTTTCTTTTTAAACAAAGCAGTAAAAAAAAAAAACGGGATGATTCAAAAGATCCGAGGGATTCAGCACTGAAGAATTGGTTTCGGTATCAAATTTTGCCTCTGGTGTAACATGCTAAACGTTTTCCGATTTTGTTATAGCAGAGAGAAATCTTGATATAGCAGCGGTGATGGCAAGGCAAGCTCTGGCCCTCCAGTGCCTGCTGTCTCAGTGGGCTGCTTGGTGCTGAGGAGTGTGCTGGTGTGGGAGGGAGAGAGAGAGGGAGAGCTGTGGATGGTGTTTAATGGACAGCCCAGAGAAGGAGCCCCAGAGTGGGAGAGATAATCAGAGCGAGAGTGCATGTAGGAGAAGCAACTGATAATAGAGCGTAGGAGAGGGGAAGAGAGCGAGGTGTGGGGAGAGAAAGAGAGCTGGGAGAACGGACTGGGTCTGAATGATCCGTTGCTATTGCCTATTTGTAGCTGTACATGGCATCTCAGAGAATGCCAAGAGCCCACAGCTAAAGATTATTCTGTAGCCCAGGCAGAGGTCAGAGGATGTGAGGTATGCTTTTGAGTCCATGAAAAATGCATGTGCTTCTTTATGCGTATTTGTAACAGGTATAAAAATGGTGGCGCTGGAACCATCAGAACTCTTTGGGGTGGGGGGGGTTAGGATTATTTTGGAACTGAATTTATGTAGCTGACACTTCGGGCACCAGAGCTAGGTGGGCTATTATGCTGCGGTAAACAGTGACAAACAAATCAGAGAAGCAGAGACATTAACACTTATGTTGTGATAAAACCATACTCCATCCATTTTGTCTAATTTAAGGATGAGGGCTGCATTTACATACACAATTTCCATGAAAATATTTCGCCTGATGAGCTGAGGGAGCTGATGCAGCGGCCCATAAGTGATATGCCAGCATTTTAATGTTTTAACGCACACATCTAAGACGAATGTACTGAAACAAGAGTTAATTTTTTGGTAATGCACAACCCCGTAGCAGGCGCCTGAACCTGGAATCTATACAGAAAAAATCAGTATGCAGAGCAGGGTGCACTATTGATTTTTGTGCTATTCCGGGGCTCATGTAAACACAGGATCATTTAGACTGTGGATGTCTTCAACAAAAGCACACAGCAGCCTCCAGTTGACCAGGATGAATGTAAGCACCACAGCTCTACCCCATGCCTGTTTAGAATCTAGAGGTCAAGTATGATATATGACATACCATCTGCTTATCATCCACAGGCAGATTTTTTTTTTTCATGCAGCAGAATGAAGGTCGGCTAGTCCGTATAGGGGGATCTCCTCTCTTGATCCTCCTCTCCCTGATTTGTGATGAATCTGATAAGCGTACCTGAGAGAATTGCTAAACAGGATTATGGCCCGATAGGCCACCATGCCCCATGCGGCCCACTCTGAGACAGAGAGAATTCTGAGGAGGTTCAGGAAAGGCCATGGAGCTTCATTTTGCATTCCAAAAATATTACATGGATAAGGACATGTAAAAGTGAAAATGCCAATGACCTGAAGCCTTAACCACCTTTAATCAGCAAATGAGTACAAACCATTAATTAGTCATCACCATGATGATGTAATGGTACACTTTGTAAATGGTCACACTTCATTTTGACAGTAAGAACAAGCTGCATGAGGAACATGCTGGTCAACCTATAAGTTGGTTAATAATGTGTGGAGTCTTTTCACTTGCAGGGGAAGAGTAAACTTTCACACAGCTATACAGAACCACCTGTGAATGCAAATGATGAATATTATAAGTGTTCAGCTACACTGAAAGGAATCTCATCTTTATTAGACGTTATTGCACTGAAGAATATGAATATGAAAAGATATGAATAAGGAAAAGTGGTGGTAAAAAAATACTGTCCAAACACATATGTTCTGTAACTGCACACGGGAGAAAAATTCTTAGTAGAAGTACTTAAAACCCCACTGAGCAGGACGGTGGTGCCGTAACAAACCATGTATCTTCAAGTTGTTTAAGATTTTCAATTGTGAGGTCAAGGCTTAATCTGAGTATCTTCAAAATGTCTTGCTTCTGCAAAACAAATTATATATACCTACACATATTAGTTTGGAACACATAAATACTGACACGTTTCGATGCTTATCATGCCAGCCCTCTAAGAGCATAAGCTCCAAAAAGTACAAGCCTTAGAATCTAAAAGTGCCTACAGAAAAAAGTGCAGTCATTTGAGCATGAATACGTGCTCAGCATAAGCCTCTTGCCCTCCTGTCCCACTTTACTCTGATTGGGTGCACTCAGACGTCAACTTTTGATCGAAGTTTACAATGGTTTCCATGAAGGATAGAGACCATTATAAGAGAGTTTTAAATTTGAATACAGCCATACCATTCATTTTTTCACATTTTCAAAACTATAGTGAAATTGTTATAAGTGATACTGTGAAAATCTCTAAACAATTGTGGAATTGAGCCCTAACCAACTCCATGTTTTTAAAGGGGACATATTATGCCAAACTCACTTGTTGCATCCTTTTGTATTTCAATTTGTGTCTCTTCTGCTCCTATGAACACTCCAAGCGTGAAAAAAAACATCCATCTGTTTTCTGTGAGTCAATTGAAAGATTTTGGTGTCAGGAATCATGTGCTTCTATGAGCCGTTTGGACAGGTTCTATATCCTGACGTCAGAATAAGGAAATTTGCATAGACCCACCCCTCACCTGTCGAGCCCCCACCCACTAGATTAGTTGAAGATCTGCCGTTTTACGAGCACGCATAAGATGGCGAGCGCGACGGCTACAGGCAAAGACAAGTCACTCATGAAGTGTTGTGTTCATCTCGCTCTGGGTCCGACTCTGGGGTCCAATATATAGGGCTGGATAGCGCCTCTGTTTCACGTGTGTTAAACGCGCAGCGTTAGCAAGGGATGGGTGGGGTGTGGCCAGCAACAGCTTATTTGCATAAAAGTGACAGAGGTCGTAAAACGGCTCATTCTGAAAGAAACTGAAACTGTCAAGAATAGAGCTGGTGAGATCTCTTAATGTGAGAGTGATTTTGTACAAAGAACTTCATGAACATGGTTTGTGTAGCCCATAGACCTCTTATAACTTGTTTAAAAAGAGGTATAATATGTCCCCTTTAATGGTAAACCAAGGTATGATTCAACTAATATATATCATTCTGGCCAAAACAAGTAAGCCAGTCTTTGTCATGCTAAGGATTTACAGGGTTGCAATTGTGATACACAACATGTGAACTAATGTGTGCTGTTTAATTAACCATTTACATTTACGACGTTTCGTTTAATCAGCTTTTATCCTGTATGTTCACCATACCTACTGAAAAATCACTTTATTCAGGATTATTAATATTTCAGTTTAAGAGGGAACAGTGTTAGTCTGTTCTGTGAGGAATGTGGAGCTAGATAAGCATGCATGGGAGTAGAAGCCCGTACAGGGGCAGAGAAAAGGTCACAGCTAAAGGATGAAGAAAACACTTTAGAAATGACCAAAGGTATTAAATTAGGGAAGGTATGCAAATGTTTAAAGTTCTTAGCTACAAGAAGAAAGTCATTTATGGTAAGCCTTAAACCTTAGTGGTACAGCTCATTAAGAAGGAAACGTGACCGCAGGATGCCACCTCACCTGGGCCTAGACTGGTTCTAAATCAATCCCTTAAGGGACCAGAAAACCATATTTGGGAAGGTATGACCCTGGTTACAGCGGATGGCCAAGGTCTTATACTTTGCAAGTATAAGATCCTGTGCTGAAATCTGTATTTTTGGAGTCTTGGAGCCCCAAAAAACAGGGGGACAGATTTGGGACCCCCTGGTCTTGAGAGAACAAAAATTCTTCTCCGACCAGATGACTTGAGCCTCTGCTTATCTGCTGTTGTTCTCTGATTATTGAGCTCAAGGTGGAAAGGTGAACTTCCACAACAAAAAATAGAATTCCACTATGGTATTTTGTCCATTTCATATGGTGAACGGGACAAACAAGGTTTCAGCTGTGTACATAGTAAAAATTAATCCACACATAAGAAGCCTCATAGCATTCACTGATGCCATCAAGAGTATTTTTGTTCCCTAAAGAACCAGTTGCGTAAATGAGATGTGTGAGTGGGAAAACCTTTCAAAAGTTTAAAGAAACTTCGCATTATGTAAAGATTCTTTACCAATTTAAGTATTTAAGAGTTGTTACAAGAACTTTTACATTATGTTGAAGTTAACCAACTTATAAACTTTAAAATTTCACATCTCATCTCCTCTATGTGATCATGCCACAAACCTTTTGTAGCACCCTTAGGGCAAAAGTTTTCACAGGCAAAGCAAACAGTGCATCTGTTCATTTTTAATTTTTTGCTGTACATTGATGATCTTTTGACTGTTCAAAGATTAAAAGCAATCACTGTCCCTTTATCTATTAAACACCTGCATACTGAAGGCCTGAGTAACATGGTCTAATGTTTTCTGTGGCTGCTGACAGTGTGGTTCTGTTTTTATATAAATGTGAGTAATATTGCACATCAGCATGTTAATGACAGAGGTGAAACACAAACAGCACCTGTCCTGCCACCCACACCACAAGAGCGATCAAAGTCAAGGTGAAAAAAACAGACTAAACAAACCATCATCTACGATCTGTTCTCTTGTAGAGGGTATAATAAGCAAATGACCTAATTATGACTGCATTTCCATTCTAAACAAGCACATGTCCATGGGCAATAGCTCTTTTTTGCAATGATGCTTTGGTTTGGTCTAAAAGGCCCCAGTATTTGCAATAATAATCAGTATTCAGGCGCCACGCATGCTTGGCATATGCTCCACCATATGTTTGGAATCTACTGCAAGGGTTTTTTTCGTATGCACTGTTCTACGGCTGTTCACGACAAAAACACCACTCCATCTTGTTTGCCAGGTCAGTTTGGAATACAGTGTAAATACAAGGTTTTCTTTCATTTATGTTTTCTAAGAATGAAAGAAAAAAGTATTTTGCAAGATAATGCACTGGCATCCACGTAATCATCTGCTTTGACAGTCGAGACAACATAAGTGGCTTGTGTCTCTAAAGAAAATGCAATGTCAAGTTAATGACATCCAGCTAATAGCTCATAGAGATGGTGAATAAGACACAGTTGGATGGAATATCAAAGCCCAAGCGGTGCACTTAAACGTGATTAAGCCCTGTAACTAAGCTCATTTGGAAGAATGGCGAATAAACTGAAAAAGACACAATTGGACATGGACAAAATGCCATCCAGCTGTTCTCACAAAGCCATGTGCATTTCACAATGTTTATTTATCAGTTCCATTCATTCTTAAGTATGTCAAACTGTCAGAGGCAGCCTCTGGAATAGAAGTAAGCTGTATTTTGTCAAAGAGATACATGTGAATGCATCTGGGAAAAAAAATCAAATCACATTAAATCAGTGTAATGGTTCACTCAAGCAGTCATACAATAATTCCTCCAAATGAAAATGCTACCAATTTAAAAAGCTTTGTGAAATGGCAGGCCAATGCAGCATCCTAATCTAAAACAGATGCCGGTCTAATCAGTAAATAATTAAATTAAAGGCCCTGAAATAAGGAGAAAAAGAGCTGATGTGCTTTTTATAATTAAATAGTCATAATTATTCATAAAATGCTGATCATTCTAGAATTTCTGCCAATGCACAGCTTTGTTGACGGACTTGAATATAACATAAATAACAACTGCAGTATGACCGCAGCTCTGCAAATCAACCACACCGCAGTATATCTCATTTAGTACACCATGCAATAAGTGCTATGGAACATGTCCTTCACACCTGCTCTGGTTAAATCGGTCTAAATTGTGCTCAACAAGTGTCTGTGGTCTTTGTGTGTAGGATTACATAAAAGAGACCGGCAGGTCAGAGGAACCCGGGAGAATGTGAATGCCCATGTTTTTCGGGCATGTGTAGAGAAAACCACTGAGTACGTGACGCTCGTGGATTGATTTTCACGGTTTATTAAACCAATTTCTTTCCGTGTAGTTTTTCAGTGGGATGCAGAGAAAGCCCAACCATTTCACCCAACGGTCAATGATTCAAAAAATAGCTAATAGCTATATACTGCTGACAGGTATCTGTTCACAGCTCAAGAGTTCATAAAGCCTCTATTTTTGCTCGCAGTTAGAAGATTCACACCTGAGTATAAGGTAGGTCAAACCTGCTATTTATGTAGTTAAGTGGAATATATGATACATGTGTCTCAGTATTTTAAACTGTAGTATTTTGGAGTACAAACTGCTACCCAAGACACAAGCACTGAGCAGTATTCACTTCCAACTTTGGACATCTGTTTGCTTTACAAAAACATCTCATCACTTCCCACTTTGGATGAGAGATGCACACTGAATAAACGCTTGGCAATATGTGTATTGATACAGTGACATCTGTATTAATATTTATGAATTTCCTTTTACACAATGTGTTAAGGCGGTGACACTGATACTATATTTAACATCCAACACATGGTAAACACGTACCATAATAGGTTTTGTTTTCTGTGTGTGTTTTTTACTGACTGCTTTTAAGGCTGTTAGGATCCTTGTTAGTTTACTGTTAGCTTCACTTTCACAGGCAAGGTTTATTATGAGGATGTATGAATTTATTAGTTAATGGCCTACTGTGATTAGAGCTAAGCCGTTTTGGCTGCACATTTGTAGCACTGCTTTGTGTTGCAATGCTGTTTAAAACTAAATGGATGATGTTAGTATGCTGTATGTATCTGTGGCTCACATTCATGAACATTTGTTGTTCACTGATAATTTACGCAGGGTCAAATGGGTCCAAATAGTGACTATTGCAGCCTCTGTGATTAAAAATACAGAAACTGTCTGCCTCCCTGTGCGGTCTGAACTGCACCTCGGATAATATGGTTCTCCTCAGTATTGTTTATTCTCAATTTTCAAATGGAAAAGGGTAAGCCTATGACAAATATGTTTCTTGTAGATCTAGTGTCTTATGTCATTGTATGGCATAGTATCATGATGCTTATACCTGGCTAAAGTTGCTGACAATACCCAGCCCTAATAGCTATATAGAAGAGTATAATGTACCATAAAGGGTGACGGATATACACCGCAATATTTTTTAGAATTTCTTCAAATTGTTCTAGAAGATTTGTAAAACAGCATTGGTACACTTTCAGAATGACTGTAACTGAGCAATATCTGATCCACTTATAAAGGTACAAGGGATAAGTGAATCACTGTTCGGGATCCTTTTCTTCAGTGTAAAAATATCCATTTCCCTCAAGTATACTACTTGCCCTTCAATTCCCACAATCCACTGGCAGAATGATGTCAGAAGATAATTAACCATCTTCTAATTTATTTACATACTTGAGCTACCTGTTGCCAGAAATGTAAAATCATCCACCCTCTGCCAAGTCACTTGTCTAAGACAGTGCAAAATTAACTATAAATACAATTTGGAACTTGGAACAAAACACGAACAGTAGGACGTCGAGCCAGTTTATCTCGCCGATTGATACTGCCACTGTTGCACTGGACCATGAAATTGTCATTTGTTCTGCAAGCCTTACGTCAAATCAAAGTTAAGGGGCTGCGCATTGGCAGAGGGACTGATTCCTGCTAGCAGGGACAGAATCCCATGGCTAATTATATCCATTTCAAACAAACAGATAAAGAAAGTGGCAGAGAGCACCTGCTAATGCCTAGTAGCATATCTGTAAAATGGAGCATGAAAACGTCTACAGATCTGCGACGCTGAATGATAAACTCGCAGTGGTCGCCGAATACACACATACGCAATGGATGCTGCATGGTCCCAGCACCACATACACACTCACACAAAGTGGGTTTTTTGTGTGTGCACATTGCTCTTGTGTGTGTGTGCTGATGCTGAATGCGCTGAAGAGGAAGCATTACAGGGAAGTAATGTAACCCATTTGAGAGATTACATTTTTGAACAGGCTTTCAGAGAACATCCCACATCCCCATCCAAAAACACAAACACACATACACACACACACACACACACACCCAGCCCAAAAATAAGATTACTATGAACTGTGATTTTTTTAAAGGAGCACAACACTGAAAACACAGCAATGCCATAAAGAGCAGACAAAGAGAGAGAGAGAGAGAGATACAGAGAGAGAAAGAAAGAAAGAAAGAAAGAAAGAAAGAGAGAGAGGGTTTGGAGGTGGTGCGAGTCAGTCTGCTGCTTAGTTGGAAAGAAAATGGCTGCGCAGACAACAAATAAAAAAAGAAAAAGAGAGAGGAGTTGAGGAGGCGTATTATCAATATCCTGCCCTTCATGCAGACTGCACTAAAGCAGAAAATGGGGAAGCCAAGAGAGAGAAGCAGTCAGCCACTCGGCCCCAGCGCTACACATGACAGTACCATTAGGCCACAGCGCTCGCCAGAGGAGGGGTCAGTGCTCGACTGTGCAAATGGCCACAAGTCAAAAGAAATGGACGCGACAAATGAGAGGAAATCAAAATGATCAGAAAAGACACACAAAAAAGCTGTTTGCCAGCAGGCATCCCAGCCAGTTGAAAAAGGGACAGATTTGCGATGAAAAAGAGGTGAATCTTTTATTTTTTCTGGTTAGTGTAGCATTGGAGGAATCCTTTACTGAGTTGCGTACAGCGCGGTGACATATACTGACCTGGACTTGAGACAGCACTAGTTGTGGTGGGTTCAATAATCACTACAAGGGGAAAAAAGGAGAGAAGGAAAAAGAGGACATTCATACATTATTAGGAAAAAAGAATTATTACAGAAGATGGAAGAGAAGAAATGAAAACCAACTAAACAAAAAAAAACAAAAAAAAAAAACATGCATGGACTGGAGAATGGTGTATGAGTCTGCACAACTGCAAAGTAGCTGTTTACCATATTTATTTGCATACTCTTTCTATTTTATACTGTCCATTTACATCAGACAAATTCCTCACACATGGAAGTATGCATGGGTAATAAAGTTTAATTCCGAGTCTGAAACTAGCCAACAGGGGCCACGCTCTCCTCTTGTCATTCCGGCTATCAAACTGTCCTTTCCCCCTAAACTCAAACGGAATAGACCCCCTGCTGTCATCTAATAAACTCAGTCCCAGCTCAGTGTTTAAAATGGCTTTGATTAGGTTTTTTTTTATGTTCAGAGGAGGGAGGGGTGACTGAGTCAATTTCAAATCACATTATGATTCCTGATCCTTGATACTCTAAATCTGAAGCCTCTGATCAATTCAGAGGAACGGAGCTCAGCTCAATTAACACGTAGAATTAAATCTGCACCTACAACCATTTAATCATGACTATGTAATATCCTCCCTCAATTTATTAATAGATATCAAACTCTCTCGACTGTCCCAGCTCCACTTTTGGGACAGAGCTTAAATATAAATCTGGATTTTGATCACTTGCTCCCCCTAATCAATTTTGGCACTGATTAAATTTTAAAAGTTCCCCATCTCAAGAGGAAATCTCTGGAAAGGATTTTCCCTCCCCTCTGTTAATCTGCTGAGTGTGGAGGTGCACTTGTTAATGCTATTTTTCTAGCTTTTATCAAAGAACTGTTTACATAGCTAGAAGTCAGACGTTAGAAGTGGGGTTTATAATACTGATACAGAATTATAGTCCTCTTTTAATTATTCAGGCCGTGGCTTACCACCAACAGTCCATTATAAACGGACTGGTATTTCTGGGACCCATAACAAAATGAATAGATCCAAAAATCATCGTCATAATAATCATCACCATCGCCTCAAGATCTTTTTGGCTCTGCTGTCAGTGGTGAAGTATAAATGAACTTCTTTCTAGATGGATGGTGCTTTTTGCTTGAAGATTCTTTATCTAGGTTCAGTAATGACTTCAACATCAGATTTACTCAAGTAAACCCTTTCATAAATTGTAGGGCTAGTGTTTAGGGTTTACTTTCAAATTGCCGTAGTTAGTCATGAGAAATAGCCTGGAGGGCTGAAGAGAAAAAGACACGGCATGTGGTATTACATAACAAAGCTCTTAACCACTTTCACCAAAAGTACTGCACGTGCTCTGCACACAAGCACACAGCCGGGGACTAGTTCCCCACACACCTGAATGAGCCTGGAAAAGAAATCAACTGGAGGCTGAAGAAAAAAAAAAAAAAAAACACTTTACACAGGAATGTGTAAAACAAGATTATGATAAAAAAAGAAAGCAAAAAAGAATAGAGCAGAAAGTTCCAGAGATCGCCAACACATCATAAGAACTCATTTGAGAGAGAACAATTCTTGCTACCTATCTGCTGCTCAGTGGGAACACCAGTCCAGGACATCCCGCAGTACACTGCTTGCTTACCCGTTGTAATGCAATCCACTTTATTGAGCCATTCTATTTATATCTTTTTTTAATGCTGCAGATTTGAAAAGTTGCAAAAGCCCACACATACATACATACATACACACTCACATATACATATATATGTATATATTTATGTACACACACACACACACACACACATTATGTTGGGATGTACCAATCCAATCCCTCGGCTATCAGCTATATTAAGCTTGATTCTTTCTGAGTCTTGTTTTTTGAAACAGTATGGCAGCATTACATATCTTACCTAAATTGTATTATCACATATCAGATCAAATTGGGGATAAAAAAAATGTACTGAGACATGTGATGTGTGTATGTATGTATGTATGTATGTTTGTATGTATCTATATCTATCAACAGGATAACACACCCTGCCACACTGCAGAATTCATCAGGAGTAGTTTGAGTAACATAACGAAGACATCAAGGCGTTGACTTGGCTTAATACTTCCCAAGATCTTCGCTGGAACACCTGTGGGATGTGTTGGACAAGCTAGTCCGATCCATGGAGGATCATCTCACAGGATTTAAATATAAGTGCACCTACCTATATACATACATTGTCATTTTCATCACATTGTATTAGCTGCACTTACCATACTTGTGCACTGTAGTTGACAATTACTGACTGTGGACAAGTCGAGAGGAACTCCATGGACCACCAGTGAGCAGGTAGTACTAGACACATCTAGCCCGCTCGATTTATTGATGACAGTCTTTGGTTGGTAGACTATTCTCAGCCCAGCAGGGACACAAACATTCAACTACCATGCCGAGTGTCATTGTTGTGTTATTGAGGATCCAACACCCAAATAAAAATATTTGCTCACTGGTGGTCCTGACCAAAGAGATATATATA
>JBBIGA010000106.1:15024974-15041997 GCA_037576975.1 Alestes dentex | reverse complement strand
ACAAAAATCACATAATTTTAGTTTCTGGTTATAGATGAATGACATGCAGGCTCTGGCAAATATTGGGTGATATTTGCTAAACGTATTTGTACAGTTTGCAGTTTGACAAAAACTAATTCCTTTTACACTGCAGTGTTTTCCTCAGTCGACACCCATTTCAGTCCGGCATAATTTTTTGACATGCAATCTTCTTGAGGCCTGGAAACAGGGCAATGGAGCAGGCAACCTTGTATTCCATAATAGTGGGTACGCATGGATACTGGACAACCTCTGTTCTGACTTGCAAGACAAAACACATTATGGAGCGAAGAATTGCATTTCATTCTGTAATAACATCACGTTTTTCCTTTGCCAAGCAGCGGTTGGGGACAATGCGCAACTTCCACATAATCCATGGCGGTATAAATTGCAAAAATAAGGGAGGAGTGCAGTGTGCTGTCAGATTCTTTTAGGAATATCACATTAGCATGTGACAGTGAGTGGTGGGCAGTGGATTCATTTCTCTTGTGCCTTTCTCTTAATGTTGGGTAAGAAAATGTGAAGGTCATGTGATGAGTCATTTAATGGGACTAATTCACGCTCGTCTTGAGATACATGACGCAAGGTACTGATTGAGAGCCGCTGCCTGTATCCTTGACTGACTGATTCATCCTGCTCGCGGGCAGGGCTAGCACTCGCTACAGGGCTAGCCTGTTTCTCCAGGCTGTTATAACTGCTTGCCTCGTTAATGATCGGATGGCAGGTGTTTTATAGCCGAAGCAAGGCACGAACCATCTTTGCGTCACATATCTCATTTTCTGGTGAGCCTGTCCCCTGTGAGAACTAGCATCTTCACTGTAGTTTCAGTCAGCTGAAAAGCAGCGAAATCGTATCCTTTAAAGCACCATCGCATCAAACTGATGTGCTGGAATATGAGACACGAATCAATGAGACAGAGGAATGCCACCCCTCCTGCTGTTCAACCATCTTTTTGTCTGCTGCTGTGGATTTTATTAAGGTTTGAAAACCACAACAAATGAAGATACAAAGCACAACAAAACTCCCTCCTGGAGAAATCGGCACAGAGATATTGAAGTAACAGTTGTCAAATGGCAAATAATAAAAAAACATAAAAAAGGCCATAATGCCATCTGTGTTGGAACACTTTCCACATTCTAAACACAGCAACTTGAACACGTTCTGATTAAGCTTTAGATGGAATAAAACAGACAGTTCTCTTTTGAGAATTCAAAGATTTTTTGGGGGGAGGAGGCTGCTGGGGGCAGCCGAGTATTGTCAAGACCAATCTGATCCGAGATTGATGTGTGGACAAGAATAGAAGCAGGAGTGGAACACACATGCTAAGATGGATGCAACATGCCAAAGAGTTATTCAGAGAACAAGTGAGAGGTCCTTTTCCAGCCACGAGAAAAAAGGACATTCATGTGAATGAATTCACATCGTGCCTATTCTATTTCACCTTCCATTTCATCCCTCCTTTCATGTCCCTGGCCTGTGACTCAGGTGCGGTCACACTACGGTAACCACGACAACAGTATCCCCCATGGCTGAGGCCAGGGTACCAGCGAGGTAGCCAAGACGACAACAGGCATGGGGGACATGAAAAGATGACACCAGGGTTTTGATTGATTAGCATAGCAAATTGAACGAGCGCCTCCATTAGCTGGAGCCGCTGAGGGTGCGGAAGCTTTTCCAGAGGAGCCACGGCTTTCTGCAGGCCAGGAGCGCTTTCTCTCCTATTTCTGGCCTTGCAAGGCATGTGCAACAGGGCTACAAGTGAAAAAGTGGGTGGGGAAGACATCACGACTTGCTGAGCTGAAGAAAGCTTCTCATTTATTGAACCTGGCTCAAGTTGAAGTTAAGTCTTTTTCAATTGCCTGAAAAAAACAACAACATAAAACTAAACTCTGACCAAAAAGCTCAGCCAGAGGAAAAGATGCACCAAATCCAAGAAAATGTACATTATTTGATCCACAATAATGTCTTTCAAGTAAAAATGAAAAGCAAACTCCCAGTTCACAAGTTTGCTATTCACTACAAAACATATATATTAGATCAAACAACCACAGAACCTGTCCATGGTTTAGAGAACACAAGAGCTACAATAATAATACATGAAGAGCTAGCATCTGGCTCCCCAAATCCACTAACTATGCCATCACTGGTCATTTATTTGGCTCCCTGACCACATATATTTAAATATATAGTTATATATATAGTCTAATTCTTAACATTAGGGGTAGGCAGTATGGCAAACCTGTAATATCACCGTATCTCAAGATATTTTCGTCTCATCATGATATTTAATTTCTGGTACAAGTTTAGATAAGTAGAAAGAGACACAATGCACTGGTCGAGGGACATTAAAAATTTGCTATCAAATGACTTTGAAATCTTCTGTGTTTTGGCCACCATGCAATTCCAGCTACGTCTAATTAAGCAACGTCAGTCATGCTCTCTGAGGTGGCCAGCACTGTTGGGGATTTAAAATCATGAACTCCCGACAAAAACGCGAAACCTTATGGGTTCTTCTAAACCTCATTTTCATGCAATATGTAGTGGGTCAGTGCTGTGTCAGTGCGAGCATAGCCATGATATGCATAAAAAAATCTAACTGTGTTGTAATTTATCCTAACGATTAAACCAACTGTTGCGTAAACCAACATTGCTATGCACCACAAAACACTTCCTCTGTGTTCTGCAGTCACATCTCTGAAAAGGCATTTTATAGCTTAGGCTGGTCGGCTGCGACAAGGAGCAATTAGCATGTTACAAAAATATCAACATGGACTGAACTTCATCACAGTGATTCTGCATTCTGATTCTGCATATTAAAGCTCAAAACTGATTCCATCCATGGCATGTGACAGAAAGGAGTATGAATTAGGTTAGAAATAGCCTAGTGGCAAGATTCCTTATGCCCAGGAGAACATGGACTGCCACACTACCACTTTGATTCATACTCCAAACCTTGTGTCTAGGTCGAGGCTCTCCATTACACATTAATATGTCCCTTGGTCCACCTTTGGTTCATCAATACCTATTGACTGATATTATAATAGCAATTTAGTCACTGGTAATGATGGCTGCCTCTTGGATTTGTAATTTGCACAAATGTGGCAGTGTGTGTTGTGCAGGAATTGCTTGCCATTTCTCATTAAGAGGACAGTGGAATGGGTTTCCTTTTCATTAGCGTTCATGATAAAGAGAAGCAGAGCAGCTCGCAGGCGGGAGAAGAAAAAGCGAGAGGGAGAGAGAAGAAGAGGAGAGGGCAGATGGAAGGAGAGGAGGGGAGAGAGGTGGGGAGAAGAAGACTGTTGGCCTATTCTCACTTTTCCCTGCATCACAGTCACTGAATCTTCAGCAGAACGTGAACGATTTCTCAGGCTCCCTCATCTCTTTGATGTGCTTCATTTAAAACTAGGGGACTCAAGTGGCCCTTCCCATCTGCCAGCTTTAAGGCTATCTGCCTTCCTTTTTTTTTCACATGGATCTGTGTTGATTTGTTTACCTTGTTAGCAGCCTACTTTCATTATTGACTCTGAAACCTTGAAATCAAAGAGATGACTAATGATGTCAAAATGCCGGAACAAAGAAAGCGCTGCACGTTTTAAGAAAGCTATTCCTCTGAAAACCTTAAAATCACACAAAAGGCTTTTTTTTTTAACCATATACAAAAAAACAAACAAGGCAGTGTTTTCTCTCTCTACCTAATAAATGAGAATTCACATATACAAACGGTCCTGAATGTGAAGCAGTCTCTAAATCCTTTGCAGAAAAGAAACTCTGAGCTTAATTAGAGCCAACAGGAAGAAATGCTTGTTACTTACGACTCAGAGACAAACTGGCGTTGGCTGCTCCCAACCTGTTGGCGGCCACACAGGTGTAGTTGCCATAGCGATCCTCTGTTATGTTGTTCACTGTGAGGACTGATCTGGAGCTGAGGTTCTTGATGTCAATGCCTGCTTGACCCTTGCTAAGCCTAGACATATGGCAAACAAAGACAATGTATTAGCCTTGATAACACCAATACTAATATGCAGCTAGGATGGCCTGTTAGTATAACACTAGAGACGCAATGGTTTGGTTCATATCACAACTTTAAACTTAAAATGATTCAAACATACAGTTTGCGTGAGCTGTGCAAATCCCAAACCATTCAAAAAGAGAATGAAGTAAATTACAAAAATTGCCAGGGTAAACCAGCCAACTGACAATCTTTAATTATTTTCCATTTATCAGTCACGTAGTGTGTTGTTACTGTAAGAAACCTCTCAGTTGCTGGAGAAGTCTAGCAATCTGTCATCACTGCAATAAATTATGCAGTTCTTCACAAAGTTTTGCCTTATATTCCAAACACACTGAAATGTGGCTGGTTTGGAATTTTATTCTCAAGCACAACCTCGCCTGGAATCCCACGGCTCTAACATATTTTGATACTGATTGGAAACCACAGTTTGAAATGAGCGCATACCTGTGTACCAGTGTGCGCTGCCACAGAACAGTGAGCTCTCTCGGTGAGGCTTGGAGGGTGTGTGGCGTATTTTTAATGCTCTGACACTGATACTAAAATGCAGCTTTGTTGGTACAATGCTAATTAATACTACCTAATACTAATATGGACCTGACATGATCTTTTGGTTTTGTACTAATGCTCTCTAATGCAGTTAGGATAGTCTATGGGTGTAATACTAATGCTCATACTGACACTAATATGCATGAATTACTGGTATAGTACTAATGCTTATACCAATATTAATATGCAGCTGGAACAGTCTGTTGGTATAGTACTAATGCTTATACTTATACTAATATGCAGCTAGCATGGTTTATTGGTATAATACTAATGCTCAAACTAATATGCAGTTATCATGGTCTGCTGGTGTAATACTAATGCTCAAGCTGATGCTAATATGCAGCCCTGCATGAACACTCAGTAATGAAGGAGAATAAGGCCATCTGCATACCAAGTTCAAGTCAGATTTGTGCATATTTGTATGTACAATCACTGAGAAGCATTTCCATATTCATATATATGGTCTAGATTTTGTCCTAAGCAGCATTCAAATGCTTTTTATGCACTTTTTAAAAATCAATTTATCTTACATTTCACCCTAGTTTAGTTGTCTCCTGTTGTCAGCGTCTTTGGGGTGGGCAAAAACAACAGCACTACCCTGCTACATAAAATGTGTACTTAGACGAGAATGCCACTTAACTCTTCTCATGGCTGTGAAGACGTCCTGATTGAATCAGTTCATTGCTCTTAGAGAGAGAGTGATCCTTCCATCAAAACTCTCCTTAGTGGAAATTTAGCCAATTGGGCTTCCTGGAGAATCACAGCCAACTGAGAACAAAGTGCTTTTCCGATCTATGGTGCTCACTCTAAACACTACTCTTCTTCTAAAAAAAAATCTCAACATTTTCATTCTACACGGATGAACCACAGCATTAATGGGTGGGATATATGAGGCAGTAGTTGATGTGTTAGAAGCAGGAACAACGGGCAAGAGTAAGGATCTGAGGGACTTTGACAACAGCTAGAAGACAGAGCTTTGCCAAAACAGCGGGTCTTGTGTTGTGTCCCTGCTATGCAGTAGTTATTACCAAACAAAAGTGGTCAAAGGACAGACAACAAGTAAACTGGTGACAGAGTCATCGATCCCAAGAGAAGAGTCACTGTAGCTTAAATTGCTGAAAAAGCTCATGCTGGCTCTGACAGGAAGGTGTCAGAGGACAGTGTATCACAGCTTGCTGTGTTTGGGGTCGCCTAGCCACAGACACGTCAGAGTGCAAATGCTGACCACTGTCCACCACAGAAGGTGAGTATCAGAACTGGACCATGGAGTAACGGAAGGAGGTGGCCTGGTGTGTTAAATCACGTTTTCTTTCATAATGTCATGGATGGCTGGCTGCTTGTGTGTCCTTACATGACAACGTGTAGACGTGACCTTCAATTTCCCCAGATCTCAATCCACTCAGGCACCTGTGTGATGTGCTTGACAAATTAGTCTGATCAATAGAGGCCCCACCTCGCAACTTATAGGACTTAAAGGATCTCCTGCTAATGTCTTGGTGCCTGATACCACAGTACACCCTCAGAGGTCTTATAGAGGCCAATATTAGGCAGGAGGTCTTAATGTTATGGCTGACCTCTGAATAAAATTATTACTCTGAAATGAGATAAACATGATATCAAATAGATAAAGATGTATCAATCTTTTTTTTTTTTTTTTTTTTCAAATCAAATTTTCATTATAATCAAATCACTTGAATTTGGTCAGTGTTTCCTAGCCAGTGTTTTCAAAGACATTGTAAATTTGCTATTTACCTAAAGCTCATAATTTGCAAGCTAAATTAATACAGTGATATAAAATACATCGACTAGATGGTGGCCTTAACACACGCATGGAGGTTCATTCACCAAATTCAAAAACTACATATGTGTGCTTGAATAGTTTACATTATTCATGTCATAAAATTTCTCATTATTTGGGTCAGGCAATTTTTTTTTAATGTGCATCCTCGCTAATCATTTGTAATGAAGTACAAATATAGCAGTACTACACAGCCCATAAATGTCACTGATGCAAAGAGAGATCTCATGTTTTCGCGATTGTCAAGTTGTCATCGGTCTTGTATATGGGGATGCATGTCTGACAAGCTCTGAAGCTAAGGTGAAACGTGCAGAGGGTGGAACTCCCTTGCCCTCACGGTGCAGTGGCTCCCTAAACACATTTGAATTGATGGACTATCCATGTTCCTCTCCGAGCTGAGGAGATGTGCCTGACCTTATGTCCAGCAAATCTCTAAGCAGCTGTTGTTTGCTCTCCTACTGAGATTTGCTCAAATGTTAGCAAAAGGTTTTGCAGGGACGATCACTGCAAGAGGGAATGCATGCCACTGGTTCTTACCAACACGACACCAACAAAAACACAACAACCACAGAGGCATTTGCAAAACATATTCAAAGTTGCAGTAATACATAATTTAGCGGTGTTACAACTGAGTGTTCTGACACAGAAACGTTGCACATGTGTGCAATCCATCTTATATGTGCATACATATTAAACACAGCACCTTACATTCCCTTTCAATTTATCACAAAGCAAGTACTGGCGTGGACGCCTATGTGTAGGTAATGATTAAGAGTCTGTGACACTAATACTATAGTCTAGGTTCTATGGCTTCATGAGAAAGCAGAAAAGGAAAAAAAATGGTGGTATGTGAAGAATTACAAATATAAAGCCTTAAATTAGGCAAACCCTAGAACCAATGCCAATGCCTCCTTAGCAATTTGAATAAATTGACTGAAGCCTATAATTACAATTAGCACAGTGTGAACTGCTGATTCAGATCGTACTCAGAAAGAGTGGGTAAATGATGGGTAATGGGGTAATTTGGTATTTAAATTCAAGAACCACCACTTGAGTCGACACTGATTGATGCAGAAACTGGAAATGCTCTTTACTGGTGGTGAGGTTATGCAAACATTTAATTAAAATTCAAGGTTAAGCCTTATAGTGTAAGATTTCTCAATAGTGGCTTTCACCAATTCATAGCGTGACTTCTGAGTTTAGCGGAAGGATGGAGGCAATGAGCTATAAATAACGGTGTGGAATTTTATATGTGCAGGGAGGCAAAAAACAGAGCGCACATGCTCCTGGGGCTGAAAGAATAAATAACAAATATTCATCCAAAACATCAGCAAGAGGACCGCCTTGCCTCCCTGTATCACTAAAGCAGGAAATTCTCTTATCCCCTGGATCTGGATCCCCTGTTCACCTAGTTATACGGCCTGAATATTTACAGCAATATAGATTATATCTCTGGCCTACTATTCTCAGAGGCACACTTTACTCCACAGAAAAAACAGCTGACATACATCCTCACTGCAGCCAGACTTGAGTCAAGGATGAGCTGATTTATAACGCACGAAAATGTACGACGAGAAAAAAATATATTTAAAAAAGGACAGATAAAAGCCAGGTTTTTAATCGTCCTGCCTTTGGTTCCTACCTCTTCTCCCCCTTGTACCACTCAAAGACTGGAGAGGGGACAGCAGCTGCCTCACACCTCAGCAGCGCCGTGACACCAGGCCGGATCGCATGAGTCTTGATCTCGTGAATGGCAGGCGGAACTGGAAAACAAATCCAAACAGGGGTTTGGTGGTGAATACTACTGCAAAGATAATCTGATAAATGTACATTTAAATGGAGCATGATAATAGAACATGTGTCCGCCATCAACATCCTATCCTAACATGCCATATGAGGTCGAAAGCAAGTATAAACAATTATTAGAACAATTACAATGATGTTCAGAAAAGAAGAATAGAAGATGGAATGGAATGAACACTTATTATTTTAAACTAAACCAGGCGACTTTAGTTTTTCACTGTAATCTGCTCTAAAGAGAAAACGCTACAAGTGAATAACAATAACAGTCTAAGCACTTTGGAGTGGTCAAGGCATGAAAAAAATGTTACTAGCGCAGTGCGGAGAAATACTATTCATCCCCAGGGTTAGAGAAACGAAATGAATTGCACAGTGATAAACTGCTTAATGGAAGTTCAAAGGATGAATAGCAGAGGCAGGTTCTGTGAATATGAAATGAGGATTCTTTCATGTTCTCAAACATTGTGCAAGTCTAGTGTCAGAGAGCCAGCTGTAACTAGGGGCCACTTTATTCCAAGCTGCCAGGGGGAAAAAAAAGGAGACAGGTTTTCAAGTACACATTAAATCCTTTCTTTAGTAAGTCGACTTGATTCTTTCAACAGAGCACCAACAGGCACGTTTCAGTACTTTAATTGCATGAATCTTTGTTGAATACTGAACTTCTGCAGCATGAATGAACAGAAGATATCGGCTTTAAGCAGTACAATCTGTCCTTAGCATGCCATTTCCCTGAATGACAACAGCCCCCGGAGAGAGAGAGGGAAACGATAGGAGAACGATTCGGACCGTATTTCTGGAGGTACACGAATACAGCGCAGAACAGAAAGATGAACCAAAAAAAAATAGAGGAGCAGAGAACAACTGGCACAATTCGACTTCCTTCAGGAGGGTGATCCACTTATGTCTTTCTGGCTAGCGTTAAATTGCTTGCTATGTCTGAATTTGAGTGGAGGTGCATTTATATTCCAGACGACCTACTGTTTGAAAATCACCTGCGAGTCATTGAAGTGCAAGGCTGTTTTCACATGCCTTTTTTTTCCCGTTATTTGTTTTTTGGAAAAACCTCTCCATAACTTCACAGCTTAAATTGAGGATACCAAGCTAAAAGCTACTGCTGTGCCAACTTAACATCTGATTCTCAGAAAGAATCTCCCTGGGCCTTCCCACACACGCTGAACAGACGTTTTTGATATGCTCACGTTATAGGAGTTCCTGCTGGTCTGATTTCTCTGTGTTATATGGAACAACAAAAAAAAAGACACAAAGGCGGCTTGCGGCATGCCATCTATTTGCAGTTTAAAATGCCATCCATCTCGGAAAACTGTTTCAGGATAAACATTCGACTACTTAAACTCTGTCGCGACACTTTCCCTTCGCCACTTAAAGCGCCGTGCCATTTTTACACCGAAAGTGTTTAAATGCCTCCCTTGCTTCTCCCGTTCTGCCCGGGCCTCCATCTGAGACGGAAAGCCTGTTTTAAACAGATTATTTTTATTATTTCTCCACTGCATGTTCTCCAGGGAATGCTTAGAAATAGCTGTATGACAGACAAACACAGCATGAATGCAGAGTTTTGCCATATGTGTGAGGAGTTTCGGCTCTTTGAAAACGCTGTAATTGATGGCCACAGCCGATGTGACATGAGGTTCAGTTGCCAGTCCATTTAAAAGCCCATGAAGCGTTACATAATTTCAACGGGGCTTAACAGGGCAGAAGAGGAGTAAACTGTTTATGTGCTCGCCTGAGATTTATGGATAAAATAACAGATTAAGCGGATGCTCTGCGGACTTATTTGCCACCGTAAATGTGAACTTCATGAAAATTTCAAAAGTACGCAACGCACATCCGGAACATTTTGCGTGACAGATGTTGCAGTTCACACAGTACAGCAATAAGGTGGGCTACACGAGAACGCAACCTGGTGCAATAGCAACGCAACGTGAGGAAATCCGATGTGTTATGTTCTGACATTCAAAAAGCTTTCCGGTTTAGTCTTTGTTGCTCGGCAGGTACCCAGCGCAAACCACAGTTTATAATTAACCATCCTCACAAGACAGTTTAGCTGAATCATCCTCATAATAACAGATGTTTGTAACTTGTGCAGTGATATTCAACCTGCAAGCCACGGCCCCCTAGTGGTGGTACTGCAAGGCAGCTGTTGGCTGTGAGTGCTCAGTTTGGGATTTTTTAAAATCCAACACTGCCAAAACTTCACTAATTAAACAGTGCCAAACTTCACTACATCATATCAGTATTAGACAAAGCACCATTTTAAACATGACTGCTGATATTATTAACAAATACAAAACATCATGTGTAGGTCATACTTGTTATGCTAGCTATTATGTTTATATTTCAGCATAAAACATTTGACTTTTTGATTGTACAGAATTTTACCATCATGGAAAATTGTCCACAGGTTAAGGCCGTTTATTATCTGGTATTATAATGTAGTCAAGCACAATCTAAAAGGCTACACTGATTATTGCGCTATATGTGTTGTTATTTTAAATGCTGGTTACATCTCTCTGTGGGCAGAGGAAGCTTTTTTTATTCGGTTGAGTGGGCCGTGAGTTAGAAACCCCTTGATGTATGATACTTCCCACCCAATAGCTTTAATAAACAGGACTTTCATATTTCATTGAGATTTCATCATATTTCATTTTTCAGAGCAACTGTTAATTTGACGACAGGGGTGAGGACCTACTGAATCAACTGACCATCCATCCATTTTAGCATGTATATTTTAGAGCAGAATGAAATATTTCACTGAATATTTCCCCTCATAATGTACTGAGAATTAATTACATTTTGGATTGCAGCATTTGAAACCCAAACATCTGATCTCTTGGTAAAATATCTTGTCTGTTTATCCTTATGGCAATGCTGGTCTCTGCAATACTGATATCGCAGAAGGCTGCAATATGCAAAGTAGCCTCTTACCAATCACTGTTATTGACAAAATGACCAATCACAGCTCCAGATGAATATTACTGGGTGCTTTGATAAATTGAAATATTCATGTAATCCAACAAAAGCCAAATTTCTTAAAGACTGACCATTAAAGACACTGATTGGCCAAGGTGTTTTTAAAGGGCCCATATTCTGCATTTTACTTCCATTCACTTCCATCTTCCATGACATATTTATGGGTTTGTGTACCACAAATATTATTCACAGTTCATCAAAATTAATCAATCATTAATTTAAACCTCTCTTTATCCCTTAGAAATAATTAACAGGTTGTTTTTGTTGCTGTATGTTTAGGACCGATAGATGTAAAATATTTATTTTCTGATTGGCTGTCTCCTTCAAAAAGTAAAGTTGAAGCATTCCTGTGAACTTCAACATAAATTGTTTAGGCTAAACTGCTATAGACTGAATAAATGAATATATATGTAAACGTGTTGGTTTTGTGACATCACAAAATCTGTGGTTTGAAAATGTTTTTTTTCCAGCTAGGTGTCCATCTATGGACCATAAGTATGGGGGTGTGGCTTGTGTACATGCATGTTGAAACAATATTTACATACTCAAAGCCTTTTTAAATCCCTAAAAGTAATGAAATTGGCCCTTTAGCATACTGAAAGACATCACAATCAAAACATGTAGTGGTATAATCACAATACAAATATTTTGTCCATATCATGCAGCCCTAGCCACTAGGGAACCCAATCCAAACTATACTTTGTTTAGTGATATGACTGCAATACAGGCTAAACTGGTCACTATTATGGTTAGAATAACACCTGAAGTGTATTCTGAGCTTCCCTTTAGAATTACACCAAAACCTTTTCCTTATTACGAGAATCATGAAAAATAAGAAAAAATAAGTAATTAACAGAAACTAAAACTGCAAAAAATTCTGAGTAACTGTAGTAACATTAAAACAATAGTAACATTAAAACAATTTTAACACAATAAAGCACAATAAAATCTGTAAACACAGTTCCACATAGCTTACTGGGTTTGTGCTGAGGATTAGAAACACAGAGGTCCTGGTTCAAATCCCAGTGTGAGCAGTATTCTGATTCAGGATGAAAATACTGATCCTACTGGGATCAGTAATTTCTGATTCTGAACACAGCAGTAAAGAATGGTCTAACTAAAACCGTATTAAATATAAGGATGATAAGTATGTATGAAAGTATAAGTATGAAATAAAAGTATCAAATTATATCAGCCAAGGTTATCATGTATTAGAATATTTTATCCACTTAAAATCATGTATCAGTGTTGGCCACAAAATACCCATTTCAGTCGAACCCCAGTGTGTATGTAATGGAATGAATGAATTGACATAAGCAAAAAAAAAAAAAAAAAAAAAAGATTTCCAGTATTTCTGAGCCTGATATGGGGTTGAGGTTGTAGAGATGAGGTAGATAATAGCTTTTAAGTCATTCACACTTTAAAAACTGTCTTCACAGACCATTAACTGATTGTCCATGTTGTGACCACATCGAACAGGAAGCTGGCAAGGCTTCATCAGTCCAGAGATAATCCTACCTTTTATGAAAGGCAATTTTTTCATGCTTTGACTATTAGACTGTGTGTTTGTGTGTGTGTGTGTGTGTGTGTGTGTGTGCGTATTGCATTGTTTCTAGTATTACTTCATAAAATCTTTTACACAATTAATCACGTTTAGTAATCATTTTCGTGTAATGTCAGCTACCACTTCTGCACGCAAAAACAAAACGGCTAAATCAAATGTTAATTTGATCCAGGTTGCTAAGTGATGATTTTCGTTTGGTCAGACATGTAGATTAGGTGATTAGATTGCACGACTGGCTTTTACAAATAATAGTTACTGGTGTCATACACTAAGGCTAGTAATGCTGCTGAAGGAGGAGACTGGCAAATAGCATAATCAGTAAACTCACCCAGGAGCAATCAAAATTCTTCCCTCGCCTGCAAAGACTTCTTTAAAAAAAAAAAGTAGTACTGCTGGCCGTTGTGCTTCAGGTAAAACAGAGCGAGCTAAATGGCACTGAGTGTGGACTTATTTCGAGAGGCACCAGCACTTTTTTTTTTGCTTGCGTTCTGTATTGGATGCATCACACCCCTCCCCCACTGCCCCCCTGCCCCCAAACACAAACACATACTTCCTAAAGTTTTCTAATATTCTGTTTCTGAAAGTCTACCATTACATGGAGTAGTGAAAAAAAGGCCTTGTTTACATCAAACATTTGGCACATTAGGTGACATTTCGATGGTGGGGGAGTCAAAATATTTAACATCTCTCCTGGCATTCTAATCAGTGTGAGCTTACTTTCCTTGTGACACACTGAAGTGAACGATTTGGAGCCGGCATGTGTAGGAGCATGAGTGACACGCATGTGCAGGCAGTCAATTCGAAGTTTAAACCCCTAATGGTCTGAAATACTCCTCAGCGTTTGCAGAAATGCACAATAATCTCTCATCCATTTGCACTCTCTAGGCTCGCGCACAGCACTGAGGCGGAGGTGAAATCCACGAGGCGTGAGAGATAGCAATGGGCTTCTTTAGGTCATTCATCACTGAGATTCGTGCTGTATTGTGAGCTATTGGCAGGTCCAGGCAGAAGCCTAATAACATGCGGCTAGCTGGCTGTGACAGATATCCACGCAGCTAGCTCCCAATCTCTATCAAAACATTGTATCTGTCGGCGCGAAGCGATGATCCGCTTAATTACTAACCGTATTAGCAACAACAATGCGAGAGGAAGGAAAGGAAAAAGCTATTGTGACAACTGCCACAACAACACTTCAAAGAAATAAAAGGCATCAGAGTCGCGAGACTCTGCAGTTCTGCTGGGCCTTGAGGAAAGGAGTGGGGATTTAAAACAGTTGCTTGGATTCTGAAGCAAACGTTTCCAATTATGTGACAACGAGACCAATTACCTTACATTTGGACACATCTGACAGCTTTAATCATTGATGTGTTTAAATGAATAGGGCTGAAGTGAGCTAATTTCAATATACACCAGATTTTTCAGCACTAACAAGGGAGAAACATAACCGTTTTGCAGTAAAAACCAAGTTTACAGAAAGTTTGAGTGTTCTTCACTCTTGCTGTGCTTTCTTGTCAGGATAATCCTTTGTTTTTTGCTCTCTGACTTACCCACTGATGCAAAAAAAAGCACTCCGAAGACACTGAGCTGCTGCACGGAGCTGAGACTCGTGGCAGCATAAAAAGCATGCTTAATAGAGATTATGCAGCTTCAAAAACGGATTAATATTTGTGTACAGTTCAGTAGTCGTCTCAGCAGAGAATACGACCCCTTTTTAACAAATCCAAGCTCTGAATGAGAGGAGAAATTCAGTGTTAAATGCACATTCATTACAAAGTTCTCGGATTCAATTATATTGGTCCTCTAAGGCGTTGCCACTACTGGCAGCACAGTCCAGGATTGGCTAATGCAAAGAAGCAGTGTAAAAATCATGAAAGCCCAATAATCCTAGCAATTTACAGGCTCCATAACAGAAGAGTGCAATTGTAAATCATCTGTGAGTTCCTAAGCCCCCACCAGATGGGAGGACCTGGAAATAGCACAGTTGCTGTGAAAAATGTGTGCTGCAGGGCTTACTGTTTGACAAATTTGCCAGTTGCAGCTTGATCACAAATGCAAATTAAACTGACAAGACCGAAAACGCTGCCTGAAAATACCTAGGTGCACAGCAGTTTACACAAAATGTTCAAAAAGGGGTTTCTGTTGCCATGTGGGTTCTTCTGGTTGAAAAAAAATACATCTACGAGCGCGAACAAAAACTATTCAGACGATAGTTAATTCATGCCGTTATGCATGAATGATATCTTGATCATTCAAGGACAAACAAGAATATCTAGGACTGGGAGTACATCAGTTAGATGCTAAGAACTAATCCAGGCTTGTTAGATGTGTGTACTTCTGTACGGTCCATTACTACATAGCAAAGGTCACTAGTTAAATAGAAATTCTATAGTAATCCAGTTCTCTTTGTTCGGCCCTTAAATGTCACTCTGATAGCTACAGTACGTTCGAGTCCATTGACAAAAAAACTGTGCTGTGTGCTCCTCCAGCTGACACATTAAATGATTAATTGGTACATCTCTTGGCCGAAAAAAAAAAAAAAAAGATTTATTTTGCATTGGTGTACTATTCCACCAACAAGTGCGGGGTGTATTTTATTTTTAATTTAAAAGATCAATTAATAATCCACCTCTTCAGCCACAGCCTACAATGAGTTTTCTTCACAATTAAGAAATGGACTCATCAGTCCGTGACTTATCAGCTTACAAACAGAAAGACTGCTTCAACTGCTGTCTCTACCTCATTGTCCTGTTCTGTCCGCCAGCACTGGGGTTTAGCAGCCAAGATTTATTAATTCATTAAGATTTCCATTTACATTTCAAGAATAACATCATGTTCTTTCTCTAATACAGCCAATCCTTATAAATAACAGTCATGCTATGAGGAAACACAGGCTGTGCGAGACCCATAGAGAATAGCGGGTGAGGGAGAAATGTATTCTACTGAATGAAATCATTACCCGCACAGTCACAAATCTTTGTAAATAGACAAATTAGCTCCTGGCGTATCAAATTGAAGAATAGATTCCACTCTGCACAGTGCAGTAAAGATGGACAATCAAGACAATCTGCTATTTGTCTGCGGGGCCTCATTATGTCAATATACCACCACTACAGAGGTCTTTATGAACATGTATAAGGGGTCTTTATGAAAATGTATAAGGGGCAGACATAGGTCCCTTTTTTCTCCCCAATTTTCTTTGACACTAGGCTTAGCAGCCCAGTCAATGAAGGCCTTTCATAGCTATTGAGGGTTGGATATTATTTGCAGTAATAGTCCACAATTGTTCAATGCATCCTCATTACTGGACATTATTCACAGCAAAGCATATGAAAAGACATCAATTAACTATGATGAGCACTGCTATGTTTAAAGTGAAGCTGTTATTCACATACAGTGTAATGGATGTACTAAATCCTTAAAGCATGTTTCCATTGTTATTGAAAACAGTATAGAACTTTACAGGAATCGTTTCCTGGAAGGCTCCAATCAAAATTAATTATACTCATAATCGGCATCTAAAAACTGCTGTAGTCCTCTGTCAGTCCAATACAGTTCATCCTTGCAACGTTGAGATATTTCCTCTAAACCTCCATTATTGCCCTCTATCTGGGAAACCAGCCAATATATCTGAGCAACAGTTCAAGTCAAATGGAAATGAAGGGTCACTGGGTGACTGTGCCCAGTAACAGAGCATTATTGTTTGGATCTGATAAATTACAGTCATCCATATAGAGGTCAGTGTTTGAGACACACATTTGAGTCAGGAGGACAATGTTACAGACACCGCTGACAATCGATTCAATAAATTGCAGTCTACACATTACCAAACACACCTTCATAGTGTAATTTTCATGAAAATTGTAGGAATTTGTAACTGTCTTCATGAACAGTTCTCGGCATTACAAGAGGTCAATGAAAATGCCAACTTCAAAAACATCATAAGAATGGATAATACTACAAAATTTAACATCATAATACTCAATACATTTTCAGGATGCAAAATCTTACATTTTTCTGACGTTTGAAAACAGGATGAAGCAGAGGAAAGTAGCGCAATTTTTAAAAAGAAAAAAGAGCACAATATTTGTGCTTTTTATTGTTCATTGTTTATAGGGGGGATCTGGAAAAAAAGAAACTGGACGTACAAGTTACAGTGAGGAACATAAGTATTTGAACACCCTGCGAAGTTCTCCCACTTAGAAATCATGGAGGGGTCTGATATTCACATTGTAGGTGCATTCCCACTGTGAGAGACAGAATGTAAAAAAAAATTCAGGAAATCACATTGTATGATTTG
>JBBIGA010000106.1:14990420-15024285 GCA_037576975.1 Alestes dentex | reverse complement strand
TTTTTTTTTTTTTACATTCTGTCTCTCACAGTGGGAATGCACCTACAATGTGAATTTCAGACCCCTCCATGATTTCTGAGTGGGAGAACTTGCAAAATCGCAGGGTGTTCAAATACTTATGTTCCTCACTGTCTGTTCCAGTTTACACTTGCTACATTGCAGCTAATGCAGTTGACACAGTTATGCTATATTCTAGATTTAATGATGATATCCAGAAAGTTGTAAGATACATTATCATAATATTTGACTAATTTAGCAAAAATATGTTGATGGTCAAATTTTGACCATTAACGCATTTTTTTAATTTGCCACATACTGAAAGCTGGATGTCCTTTGTAAACTCTTTATACCGCTTATAGTTAAGGTTTCACAGTAATCTATACACTTCAAGGTTTCACAGTAATATCCCAAAAGGGCCAGATTCTGATTTGCACTCAGAGAAAGAAAGTTGTTTTCAGAGCTAGATTTGCTCATGACACAGCTGATATAATGTCAGGAAAAATGAAAGACATGCTTTATGCATTACTCCATTAAGGTTCATTAAAACCCAATCCTTTTTACCAGGTTTTCAACTTTAATGGGGCGTCTTACATAACATGGTCAAATCGGTCGCTCTCCGCGCCTCGCCTGCACACAGGCTGAAGAAAAGAGTAGATGTTTAGTGCAGATGCAAAGTGCTAACACTTTTTCCTAACTAAGCCAAGTGGTTGTTACAGCGCACATTAAAGCAGAATGCATTCTGACAGGATGACACATGAAGCAAAAGCACTTTGTTGCCTCTAGAAAGCTGAAGCAGTTGTGTTTTGCATCAACATTCTAACCATCTGCGGAGCTACATGACATCATCTAATCCGTCATGTTTATATATTTATTTCTCATGATGTGTGCGGAGGCAGTGCTTGAGTGGGGCATGGATGAAAGAAGGAAAGCAAAGCTAAACATCTGGTGCAACTTGCAACAGCAACGAGACAAAGCGTTGGTAAATACGACCATCTCTGGAGAGACAAACAGAGCTTTGTTGCATTGCCACACAAAATCTACGCAGTCATTAACTTACCGGTACAGTATGTTCCAAAAAAGCTACATATGTCTGGATGGGTCATGACAAGGTGGTGGGGTTTTTGTATGAAATCTGTCCTATTTTGATTCCGCTCAGGCTCACCAACGGGCTTTAGGTGTTTGAAGAGAATAGCAAAGCTTCAGCTTTTGAGTAATTAGTTTGTTTGCTGAATCAGCCTGAGCCAACTATTGTTGGAACAGTGCGTTATCTTCACACCGCAATCAATTGCAGGCTGAGAGGCGAGTGTTTGCGGAGGGTAAAGGTTATATATAAAGGGTAGGCTAAATATTTCAGTTTATTTACAGTAGCTACATGTTCCGGGTGCAAATGTTAACCAGAGAGGTTCAGTGTGATTTACATGACATTCCAAATTTGCTGACCATAGACATTCTCAGGTCCCTCTTAGGGAGCAGTAGAGAGCCTTTTGTATTGCCAGAGTAACACCAAGAATGAAGTGATTGGATGTTTGTCAAGTTCTAAATCTATACTCACATGAGTGCAAACTATGAACTGGCTTTTAATATGCTTATGGCTTCAGCCTCCTTTCTTCAGCCACTGTTCAAATGTGCACACTACAGAGCTGTTGAACGGTGGCTGATCTTTTTCAAGGGTACCATTTCCCCACCCTAGAGAAATTTCAAGCACAATTGTCTTGCCCAAGGGCGCAGCAGACGTGTTTTTTTGTGTGGAAAGGCTGAAACAGCAGAGCCCAGAACCCTCTGGTGCTCAGAATCCATAGAATTTCCAACAGTTTGTCTGTTTGTTGCTGTTTTCCCGGCTCCTGAATTAATTAAGGAGATTGGTGGTGGCCATTGGACTGCAGTGGGAGAACACTTCCAGCTATAATGTATTGAACACTTTATAACTTTATTAAACATATTAATGCACACACAAACGTAATTTGTTTTCAACAAATAAATTTGCTTATTCCAATTAGCGGTCATAATCTGCAATTAGCCCTGAGGTCAGCTCTGCTCTTACCTAAAAGCTGTAATTATTTTCAAAGGGGAATGAGATTATTTTGCTGTGTATTTAATTATACTGATTACCCTTGAAATGTCAAGTCACATTATCTGTAGTCATGTTAGGCTAATATAACATCAAGTGTGAAGTAACATGCTTTGGTTGCACTGGTAAATAGAATAGAACAATGTCAGTGCATTCAGCAATTATCTTCTAAGGTAGGCTTAAAGTTACCAGTCGTTTTTGCTGTCCCGCTATGTTTTTAAAGTCATGTCTGCTTTGAAGTCATCTGCATTTTTGTTAGAGGTAGTGAACGTTTTTATTTCACTTCATGTACCATGATAGAAACAGCAATTTGTTTACAGCTTTCTTTCTGACATAGGACTTCAATCACAGTGTGGCTAGGGCAGGGGTTCCCAACTCAGGTCCTGAAGGTCCCTCTGCTCTGCACATTGTTGTGCATTTTCTACTCCCAGCACACCTGATCCAAGAAGTCTGCTAATTAACAAGCTTTTCTTGGACTGCGCTCTTTAGAGCAGGTGTACATGAAGGGCTAGGGGGGTTTGAGGACTAGGGTTGGGAATCTATGGGCTAGGCGATGTTATTTAGTTCAGTTTCAAAGATTTCGTTCCATTCATTAGGAAGTACTGCATGTACTGATGTACATGGCTCAGGATAAAAGCGCCTGCCAAATGCCGTTATTGTAATTGTAATTTTTGTCACTGATTTGACTCAAAGGTGCATTTCCTCATGATTTTAAAATTTGTGAGGAAAAAACATTGTGAAAAGTGGACTACATAAAGATACCAAAAAGCTTCTTTAGAGCAACGTCATAGAAGAAGCACCTTTGGCTACATAAAAAAACTTTCGATGAATGGTCCTTTCAATATTTTCGTAGATAAGATGGCCCAGTGTGAATATTTTTTTTGCAACTTATCAACTCGGCTTAAAATTCATTCACTTGCGTTTAGCGGGCTAAAGATCCTCAACAAAAGGCCAAATATTATTAAGCGACTCCACACTAAAGTTGGTACTTTATGGAGAAATAAGGTGGTTAATCCTGAATAGAGTTGGGGTATGATCTATGCCTGGTTTCACTGAAATCACTGTATTTTCACTGATTATTAATTTTTTTCACATCTTTAGTTTCAAAATGCACAACTGATAACTCTACCAGCAGTGGTGAGGCACAGCATTAACACCTAAAAGTTTGGATTATACAATGACAATACAGCAGTGAACTGGCTGTCACCGCATAGCGAGAAGATCCTGGGTTCGATTCTATGTTCTCTCCGTGTCTGTGGGTTTCTGCCCAGACCCATGTTTTCCTCCCACAGCCCAAAGATATGTCCATCAGGTGAACTGAGGCACATAAATGTGTTTGTCTGTGCATTTGCCCTGTCTGCGTGTTTGCCCTGTGATGGACTGTGATGGTGACCTGTCTAGGGAATTTCTGCCTTTTGCCCCGTGAGCCCTGGAATAAGCCCCAGCACGCCCTTTAACCCTGATCGTAATAACCTGGTCAGAAAATGAATGAATGAGTTACACATTATTTTAAGTCAAAGGTCAATTCTTAATAATATTTACTACAACATTTACTAAACATTTTCCATATTATGGTGGTTCTGCAATGAAGACAAACATTTAACCATTAAAGTTTCTTTTTGGAGTGGTTTAAGAATCTGAATTGTTTCTGGAATTTTTTTATAGGCATTAGTCATTCTCAAACAACTCCCGACATCATCCAGCAAGTCGAATTTGAATTTTAAAGCGCTACAATTTTTAATTAATTCGTGTAATTTGCTAGTTAGATAACTCATTACTGGAAACGGACTGAGTACATACTTTGGCTAAATTAAACCAATAAATGGGAAAATTTGTAGAAGTAATGCCATTTTACCTATTAGTAAAATAAAAAAGGTCAGTTTACATTATTCATAGACTCCCCCATCTGATTCTTGGCCTGTCTCTAAAACTGATCCAGATACTATTATAATGTTTGCTGTTTCATAAGAGCAGTGATTTGCATCAATGACACTGAGTGTCTCTGTTAATATTTAAAGAAACTATATATCATGCTCTAAGAAAAAAAAACAAAACAATCCAGGGTTTCTAACAGAATGTACACACAAGCCAAGAACCATTCAGGGACCTTTTATTTGTAAATGTCAGTAAACTGAAAAATAGATTCAGTAAATTCTGTGCAGCGCTTTTCTCACTTATCGTCAAGTGAGGATGTGGATTGGCAGAGCAGTCTTCCAGCCTCTCTCACACTTTTATTTTAGAACATGGCAAGGTAACACCTCTTCTAATTCCAGAGTTGGCACCTGTTCTCCAGTCTATTTTTTTTCTAAGAGCCTGAAGCAACCTTCTCTGATGGATCAGTGTTGCTCAAATGATAGATTGGGATTATGACCAAGCTCCTACACAGGAACCGCTTTACACTGGAACGTTTCAAAGGCAGAAAGGACTACGGCTACTGTTCATGTCATCAGCAGCAGTAAATCATGTTCACGTCTCCTCTCAGTACCAACCTACCCACATACACTGGGAAAAAAAATCCGACTGTGCACACCGACTGGAAAGCAAGCACTGAAAACCATACAGACAGCGATGTTACTGGAGCGAAGGTGGAGAGCTTGGCATCCAGCGGCTGATCTTTTCTGCTTTGTTCTCATTAGAACATGTCAATAGAATCGACTGGGTGGAGCCGGGATGTGAGTTATGACTCCAGAGCCGTCTTTGGCCTGCCCTCAGTGATGTGCTGACATTTCCATGTGGCTGTCTGCCCATTAGTCTTTGTTGGAGCGATAGTAAAGGGAGGCGGCGGCTGATGGGCCTGCACCGCGCATTTTCAGCTACAAGAATCCGCATATCTGATTTATGTGCTCCTGCTCTGCTGTGATTCAGCATATGGTATCAACAGAGACAAAGAGACTAATGATCCCTGTGACCGCAAATGAGACGAAACGTCTTAAAAGAGAAAAAGAAGGGGAAGAAAAATCGTCAAGTGTCCTTCCCCTTCATTCTGTGGGAGCCAGATCCTCGCTATAAGCATGATGAGTAAAGTCAGTATAATTCATTAATGCGTGGAGTGCTCATTACTGTCTTTTCACACTTTTTGAGAGACTCATTACCTGCATAATAGAAGAGTCTTTACAACATTGAGACCATTCCTCACTGGAAATTAATCATCTCGGCCCAGACAAAAAAAGGGAATTCTCGTGTTAAATATTAAAAAACTTCCACACAATGAATTCTATTCTAATTTCCAACCCGCTAGTGCTGTTGCCTCTTGAAATAAGGCAGTATCTCCACCAAAAGGAGCGAAAAGAAAAAGAAAAAAGACATCATTGTGCATGCGCAGCATCAGCCAGCAGAAAGATGAGTACAAAGGTAGAGAGATATACTCACAGTTGACTGTGACTCGCACAGCCCTGGTGTCAGGAGAGGCGATGTCGTTCTCAGCGCCACATTCGTAGTTCCCTGCTGCATCCCGAGTTATCCCGGTTATGTTCAAATTCTCTCCAGGCCCAAACTTCTTGGCTATAAGAAAGAGAGAAAGCAACACATGTACAGACATTTACAAGAGGTAACCCCCTAAAAGCGCGTGCTAATTTATGGCTTAGCCCTTCAAGGCTGGGATATTGTTCCATCTCACCAGCTTGTGAGAGAAACTCTAATTGTGTTATTTTCAGCCTGTGCCCATACAACAGAAACGCGCTCTCAGTATTTTGACGTTTCTAGTGCTGAAAAACGTTAATAAAAAGAGGCAACGCTGACAAAACCGAGGAGTACGCTAATTCTTTAAACTATGCATAATACAATTTAGCTTTCTAAATGGCACATAATCACTTTGTAGGCCAGAAATCCGGGGGGAAGTCTTTTTCCTTTGAGGCATAATTTGCACACAGAGAGATTACTGGCATCAAATACCATGAGCAAATCAGAGTAGTGCCAATATGGCAGATATGACTGGAGGTCCTTGAGTAATGAATGGCAATATAACACAACAGGAGGCTGCCACGCTGCTACTGGACTAAAAAATCTCCGTGGAGTTTCCCAAGACTAGGAGGATTCTTTATTGCACTATTGCTCATTGAAATCTATTTATACCCTACTTTCCAGAACGGAGAATCTGTCTTACGGCAAAACGGGGTAAACTCTGACGTATAGATGAGAGAGCTCTGAGTCAGCAAGAGCTCCACTGAATGAAAACGAGGAGAGAATGGAAAAAAAAGGGAAAAACGAGGATTTACTAGAGGGTGGGCCTGCTTTGGTGCTAATATCCCAGCGTTGCAGGGAAATGTTTTGCTAAGGTCACACACCTAAATGAAAGCCTCAGTGGAAAACAATTGCAGGGCCGTCAGAAATTTTATCTTGGTCGACATTAAGCAGCGCTGACACTGAATTACAGACTCTCCCGAGAGGGAAAAGTCCATGGTACTCCTGAATAGTAGCTATGACACTGATAAAATCACTAAAGCTGAATTATTCTTCTAGCTTTGTAATTTGCATACATATTTGTACGTTGCAAAGAAACAACAGCGTTCTTATAGAGGGAAACAAACAACAATTTAGTGCACTTCTGAGATATTAAGGAGCCGGCGTCGATGCTTATCTCGGCTGACAAGGTGCTATTTTACTGCGCCTGCTTTGCAAATGAATCAAACCAAATACTATTTTGTTACATAATGGTTCCCAAAATGTATTCATGTAACACGGCTCAATGCGGATTACTTTATAAAGACAAAATGCAGGGGGAGGAGTCTACATGTACACTATTATTTGAACAGTAGGAACATAATCTACAGAGAGAGGTAAAAGAGATGAACACTTTTTTTATTACAAGATCAGGTATGCAGCATGATATTCAGTGGACCTTGCTAATCCATAAATATCCTGGCAAAATCCTGGTTACAATGCATTTAGATGAGGGACTGTCAATCTCTTTCCTCTGCGCTTCAAAAGAGCACATTAAAATTTCTCCTGATTTTCAAAGCTTGCCAAGAGCACCTTCTTGAAAGCTACAAAATGTATGAAGACCTGTGTGTTTTAGTTAAGAGTAGCAAGCTAAAAAGTCATTTTTTTGCTATAATTAGTATTGACATAGCCTTTACTGTTGTTTTCCTGGGCCACAAATAGCAAGATCTTTGTGTCTGATTAACTCACTGTATAATTTCCTTAGCTCACAGAGTTACTTTATTCTCCTTAACAGAGCTTTCACAACGAACCCTCACTTATCACGGCCATTTAAGCAAAAGAGGAAATTACCACAGGCCTTCAGCATTTTTAATAAAAAAGTAGCAGCCCACATGCATGACCTTAGAAACAGCAAGCTGTATGTTAAAGCCATAGCACTAACAAAATAGTTACAATGACTAAACACAGAAAATATATTCAAACACAAATCCTCCTCCTTATCATAAGCTATCTTAAATGTCCCCTGAATTGGACAGGAAAACGTATACTGAGAGTTATTTTGAAAAGCTCAAGTGTGGCTCGTCATAGCTCTGGGGACATGCCGCTCCAACCAAATTAGGCAAATCAGAGCAAGGTTAATCTACGATTCCACATTGCTCTGTGTTAAGTGCAGTCACAGTAAGCGATTTCCCACATTGTGTGGAGAGCACACAGTACATTTCCTTGAGGTCTGCCTGCTGCTGATAGGATGAGTGCTGGTGGAGAATACATTATGGAGCGAGGCAACAGCTCTCTATGCATTTCTACAGTTAACCCCTGAGAGAATACAGCAGCCGTCTAAATGTATGAGTGGCTTCCCCCAGGCATTCATTGAGCTGTCAGCCATGAATCACCCCCACCCCCCCTCCCACACACACATGCCCACACACACGGCACTTTTCTTTCTCTCATAACCGTACCTCCCCTTAACCCTGCTAGCGTTCACTCTGCCCCTAGTTGCTGACAAACAATTGCCTCAAACTCTGTCTTTGCACCTTTTAGGAAACAACGAATTCAGAGAAGAATTTGCCTCGTTCAGATAGGATAGCACATGCTATTGTTCAGGGCACAATACCTCAGAGTGAAGACAATTCAGTGTGGTTGAAGCCTGAACAAAGCATTGACGCAGGACAAGTAAACGCTCCAGCACACCTCTATCATTTGAAAAAAAAAATCAAATTCGTAGTACTTTTAGTCAGCCGTTTTCAAAGGTCACAGCTATGCATACAGGAAGGCTTTGAATCACAATAGAAAGAGCTTATGAAAGCATGTTTGGGATCAGTAATGCTTGGACAGGCCATACACAAGCAGAGGGAGAGGATGGACCATATATATTGCCTTTGACTCCACATTGTGCCCATTACAGAAACCCCTCTGGGCATCAAGAGCAGTTGAAAAAGTACCTTTAAATAAAAATGATGAATGCTTCCCATTTTGAAAGTACTTTGCTTTGCAGTCTGGCTGATTGCAGCCGATAGGTCGACACAGTTCAAAATGATAGTTTTTGGTTGTCATGATGATGAAAGAAACAGATGCCAATCTTTAAGGGTAATTTTCTCTAGGTAATGAAATGGCCACATCCAGTGTACGCTCATACATAGGAATTGGAATAGCTAAGCATAAATGGCTATTTTCTGTGCATTCATGTATTTCAGGTTATAGGTAGAATGATGCCTTTTACTTCTAGGTAAAGCACTGTACCATTTTAGAATAATACCACTCTCTTTGCTCCGTTCAGCCACTGTAATTGAACAAAGGCATTGAGATATTTATCAAAAGTAATTTAAATCTGTTCCAGACATTAAGTGCACCAAATCTGTCACCTGCTACAGTAGCCAAACTCTTATTGGTCTGTTGAGGCAGTTAAGTGTGTGTTGAATTGGACTTAAATGTGATGATGACCAACTGTTCTAGGACTAGATTTCTTTTTCTACCTCAATAACCTCTTTTGTTACTCTGGCAGGCTGTTTTTAGCCATTGTCCTGCAGCATGATAACAACACAAAGTGAGTCTCAGGTGTTTTACTGTGCACAACTTCTGTGAACTTCTGGGGTCATTTTGTTGTTGCAGCAGTTATTCATGTCATTAATAAAAATCAGGCATGGGCCAGCTGACGACTGTATCACCAACTGCTGTTAGACTCCATGTATCTTGATGGCCATGAGTTAAATGACAGTGTGCTTCTTAAAGGCACACTTTCTGTGGCTTTCAGAAGCGCATAAATAAAATACATTTGTCTCATAATCTGTTTTGTGTTCTATAATCTATCCCAGTAATTTGATTATCCGGCACCATATTTGTTTGTTTGTTTATTTACAACTTGCTGAACAGATGAAGCCAAGCTGCAGCCTTTCATGAGACATCAATGTTGAAACATCAATGTGGACTTAAATGATTTTTACAAGTAGTTACATACCTCTAAAAGTACGTAACAAGTAATAAAAAAGTAGTAATTTCAGTAATTTCGGTACTGAAGCAATTTAAAGGTGCAACTTATTGAATGTAGAGAATGAAAATCATAAAAAAGTATAGACTTTACACTGAATGTGTCATGTGCTGTACTTACTGCTAACATCGACCCAAGCTCAGTCAGTATTCACTGTACCTGGTGGTGGGACATCTTGGTAAAGTGCCACCATGCCTGTCACCATGTCTAATAAGTGCCCTCATGGCAACTGTCAAATGACAAGTGTTAGGGTCTTGCTACGGTCATGTCAAGCAATTGGTATACTGCACATGACCTCATAACCCTGATTCCTGCAGCAGTCACGCATGCCCAGATTAGTGCACTACCTTCACCATGTTTAACAGATACATACTCTAAACCTTAAGGTTCTTCCTTCCTAAATAGTTCCACTGAGCCATCAGTCAAGCTCTAATCTATTCAGAACACTGGTCCAGAATCCATCTCAACATTTTATTACAAATGTTCTATTCTGTAGTTTCTGTTGATGGGAGATTTGTATGATTCATTGCAACCTTGATAACAGAACTGGGAACATCATGTGCAGTAGGTGGTGATACCTTCACCCTGCATTGTGGACGTTGTCAACGGTTTTACTTTCTTCACAGCTCTAATAATTCTTCCATTATCAACTGCAGCTGTTTCCCTCTGGCGCAGCTGATTAGCAAGTGGTTTCTATCTTTTCAAGACATTTCAAATGCAGAGTTAATGCACTGTTCTGATTGAATTCTTCTTTCCTTTTGAACAACCAAATTGCATGTTTTTCTTTCAAAGACAGCTGTTTTGTCTTGGCATAGGCCAACTCACCTTAAAAGGCAGAACACAAAGGGAATTTCAAATTTCAGCACTATGCATTTACAGTTCTCTGCTCTGTTTTAACAGAACTGTAGTTGTTACTGACCACCACCCATGCTTACAGAAAGAAGCTCGAAAATATTCAAAAACGGCATTAAGCACAGATACAGGAATGCCAGAAATAAAAAACGGGACAGTTTATAATTTGGCTTCTAGTTTTTTCTCAATGTCGTGCAGTCCTTATGTTGTGGATGCTGTATATTAAACATTAACACAGCCAAATGTACTAAGCCTTTTGTGCTGGATTCTGATGCAAATGGGACACATTCTGCTTACGTGTTATGAATAAAACTGGTGCTCAAGCCTAAACATGCAGTTTATGCGCCTTGTACTTGGAAGAAAGCCAACACACATAAATATCTGAGGTAGGATCAAGCCAAACGTGGGAGGATCATGCAAAAATGCATATATTAAATGCTATATATGAAATATTGAATGTGTGGATGACTACAGATTTTAAGTTTGGGCAAGTAGCAGATGCCTGACCAGGCATAAACTTGTGCTAAAATAAGGCACATTACTGGTAGGCTTCCTTTAAAGATGGCAACAGTCACAGAGGCAGATGGACTTAAAAAAATATTTACCAGTGAATAATACTATTCATAACTCTCAGGGTCACAAAAAGGAAATTATGCACTGATGCTACCATATGTGCCTATTACCCATATTGGTGTCTCGCAAATAACATTTAGACTAATGTTTTGATGGCAAAGACCTTCTTTTATTCACACCTATTCAACAAATCAGTTGCATTTTTTCCTTTTGTTTGAAACTTGTTGACAGCTCCACCATTTTGCAGTCCTTTTTAAACCTGCACCTCATAAACACTGCACAGTTAAAAGACAATCCTATGTTAAAGCCATAGTGCTGACAGTCCTCCATGATTAGCAACAGCCTGCACTGTTATATCCACAATGTAAATCAAACATTTAAACATATGTTGTCCAAATTGTTGTCAGAAACTGCTTTTAATGCATGCATATGAACAAAAGGGAACTGTAGATAAAACTTAAGAGTGAATATGCCTTCAAGTTGGGCATAAGACGTTTGGCTGCATTTTGCTTCTTGAGCTATCTGGAGCTACAAAGATCAAAAGTCCAAAGCAATAAGAAAAGCCTCTCTAGAACACACAAGTTGTTCAAATGTTTGAAGCTTTAGTGATACATCCCACTGACAGAGCATCAAGTCTTTCTTCTAGATCTCATTCTGATCACATTCTCTCAAAAGTAGAAAGTAAATGTGTTTTTCAAAGAACTCTGCTTTTAGCAAATATGTTTATGACTCACTGAAGCTTTTAGAACTGGAAGAAATATTCAATAGCAGAAGTGCACTAGAGGAGGAATATGACAGCTGTGAGATAAGTGAAGCTGTCTCTACTTATTAGATAAGTGCAACATGCATCTTCATAAAATAGAGGAGCGCTCAAAATTGCTCAAGCCACTGAATTTCCAGACGGGTCTGGTAATGTACATACATCTTCCTATGAAAGGCTGAATGAGACAGAAAAGGCAAGATGAGCTTAATGTGCATTCTCTCTAGACCTTTCTCTTTTCTTTTGTTGCAGCACAGTGATACATACCAAATGTCACATTCTCAAATGAATGGCAACAGGACATTACGGTAGACAGTGATAAAAAAGAAACCACACACTGCAACAGTCTAGTCTAGCTGACTAGATTGCACTGCATCACATTTAGCAGCAGTGCAAACAACTTTGCAAAACACAAAAAGGAAAAATGTAGGAACTGCAGGATGTTGCAGAGCTAGACTGTGGTGAGTATATGCAAGACAAAGATCTTTTTTAATCATGTGGGAAAGAAAACCTCTTTTCTAAACACATACAAAATCATTACAAAGGTCTATTGCATGGGCTGTTGGAAACCATTAGCAATTTTTTTTTTGATTAAGCAAAAAAAATAATGGGATGCACAATACGTCAACTGCCCAAAACATTTTACACCAATAAATTAAAACAAGGAATTATTACCATCATGATATCTGATATTTGAATAACAGCCAATAACTGCAACTGATCATCTGGCTCCCCATTTTTGCTCACACATGCATTGTGCACTCCATATCTACACATTTTAAAAGGCAATTACTTTAATATTACGTGCTCAATATATCTAGCTGTTGTACACATGATTGCTAACATATTACAGAAAAAAATGAGCTTACCTGATGGGGTGATGTGTCTCCAGGTGATTTTAGGCTCTGGTTTGCCACTGGCAAAACAGAAGAGCGAAATATTCCCGCCTTCATTTACCGTGATGTTTGGTGAAATGTCATATATTTTGGGAGGAACTAAAAAAAAAAAAAAAAAACAACAACAAGGGAAGAAGAACAAACACACAGAAAATATAGTAAATAGTAATATCAATAAGATAAGTCTAAATATAAATAAAATATTACATGCAATATGGGAATGAATTAAAGATTCATAACATTCATTATTCTGCCCAAGCCTGATATTTCTGCGTCAGATTAAAAGAAGATCCTCCAGACATCAGCACGGAAGCGTGCAATCCATATGGCTGAGAAAAGCTCTAGCTGCAAAACTGCAAAAAACTGTCTTAATGCTGTATTTTCTCTCACCGCACCTCCACTCCCTTGCTTTGCTCCTTCAGAAGTCTACAACGTCAAAGAAAATTCATCCTCTGATCTTGCTCTCCAACATAAAGCAGGCTGTAAACTGTCATAAGAAAGCAAAATCAACAAATCCCTCCGCGCCTTTTAGAGATACAGCTCTAAAACCCACACCGTTTGTTCACTGTGGTCTGAACTGCATCCAGTTTCGCTAGGCCAGGCTTCCCTCCTTTTCGCGATCCAGGATTTTCAATCGCGCAAGAAGTGCTTGGTGCAGTGCAGAGGCCACTTTTTCGAAAGCTTACTTTTTGTTTTTTGTGAGGCAATGACTTGCAATATAATTATCTTTTGCTTCAGCTGCGGCAGATTTCTCACTATGTGTGAGCATAATCAGCAGCACAGCATGTTGTTTTGTGAATATAATCATACATCATTATTGTTTTTAAAGAACTAACTATGATAGTCCTGGCAAATAAATACAATGGAGCTATAAAAGAGGCAAAACTCTGGTCATGTAAAAAGGAAAGAGATTGCACCTATTGAACACCAGGTATCAGAGTCATGCAGACATTAGCAAAAAACACTGCAATATACATCAAAGTGGGTTTTTTTTTTAACTAACTAACTAAAACTGACAACTCTAGCTTGAAATGACACACATAGTGGTGTGTTTCTTCCACTGGGGTAGCAGAATGCTTTAGATATTAGATACTAATCTCAAATAAAGGGCCATTTCGAGCTCAGTAGTTTGAAACAAAAAAAAAAAACCCCACTGTATCAGTATTGGCCAGTTCTCAGTCCAAAATTAGTATCGGTATCAGAAAAGAAAAGATTTTTTTAGCTCTACAAACTCGATTTTTTAACATAAAGATGCATTCTTCCTGACAAAAGTTCCATTTTCACTAATATTAGTCCTTTTCCAGACTGCAGTAGAAACTTCCCATTCTAATCTATTTGATGAACAGGGCTGCATAGTGTGACCATTGTATTTGCAATAAAAATAAATATAAATGTGATGATAGTTGTTGATCCACCCACCTGCTTGCGATCATTTGTATTGCTGTCACTAAGTTTAACATGCTAAATGAGCATGAGACACAAGTGTTATTTACAGACTAATTGGAGCACTGTAACAAGAGACAATATACTATCTAACTTTATGTATGTCACTGTCTTGCTATAAAGCCTGCGAGCCAAACCCTAGTGTGTTTTCACAAGGCTCATCGAGTCACCTTCAGCATTTAATACTTTGGATTATGTCTGGTGTTATCTAATGAAAGATCTCCCTTGGCTTTTTATGACCAAACCACCAGACACCCTGCATAACCGGCAATCCAATTTCTGCAATGAGAATTCCATTTCTTTGGATTTTTTTGCGGTGAATTTATTTGTAGCTTCTCAAATCTCATATATAACTGTATGAAGTGATTTTTGTAAATGCGATGAATAACAAAACATATTTTTGTTATTGAAACTGAACTTTTTTGCCTTATAGCACCAGCGCTCGCACTTAAAAGTGCAGTCCTGACGAAGCACAGCTTTAGGCTCTACATACTTAATGTATCATAACCTGATGACACTGCAGATCTGAATCCAATTTACTGTCCAAGTATATCTGTCTGAAAGCCATGCTTTATTGCCTGTAGGTTTACACGGATGTGTTATTGACACATGCTCATAGTAACTGATATCACGAATGAAAAATGTTGCATTTGTCTACTGATCCTATCGTTCTTTAACAGGATAAGGACCTCTATCTGTTCATACTGAAGAGTCACTCACGATCCACTGGCTTAAGGGAAATAGTTTTCAATAAGGCTTTGAAGCTTTATCTGTATGTCCTAAGCAGACCGCTAAGTAATTAATCATGACCCAGCTTCTCAAAGTCACTGCACTGATAAATATCATCTCAGCAGCTAGAGAGAGTGGTCAAAGAAATACTTGCTTTACCACCTTTTGTTGAAATGAGCTTGGGAAGCCGGGCCCAGACATATTTCCAAATGATTTTTCCTGCAATTTATGCTCACAAAGAGTGAGATTGCCTGCCTTAAGGCATGTAAGCTATTTTACCCCCTTTCATTGCATTCTAAAAACCAAAGGAGTGTAACTACTAATGAATCAGGGCTTTATTAGAAAAGGATTGGAAGAGGCAATTGTTCCCAAGTCAGCTGTGCACCAACAGTAACACAACCACAGCTTCAATGAAAGGTTGTACATGGACACCATTTGCACTAAGAATACCTGAAGTGCCAGATTACATTTCCATTTGCAGTCACGGTGTGCAACTCTCATGAGCATCCCTCGGCAGGATATTTGGAATTGAACGCCCTGCTCTGAAATAGTTGTACAAGAGACTGCGATCCCTGGTATGCCACTACAAACAGCTACAGAGTTCAACAAGCCAGTAACCCAAGTTCTTTTACCTTTCCCTGAGTACATAATGAAAGTAAATGTTACCTCAGCTCTAACTCAAGGACTACCATTATGCCGCCTCTTCTATAGCTCCAGCTCCTCACGCTCTTTGAGTCTTTACTAGCTTCCAACTTCAAAGATTTCAGCTGCAGTTATTTTTTTTGCTTATCTGTTTATCTCCATTCTGTCTGCCCTGGTCATAGCACAGTGTACACTGGGTATACAGGGGATATAGTGATCAAACATTTTTAACTATCAGTTCATAGTATTTTATATATTATCAATATAAAAATTCTAAACTACTGAGCGATTGTGATGTTCACCTATTCCACCCGCTGCCTTGCAGGAGGTGCTGCTGCCACTGCTGATGGGGAAGGCGTTATCTGCTTACCAGCTCCAGAGTGAATAAATAAGCTTCTAATGACGCCACTTTGAAATTCAGAAACGCTTACAGCTGCACTATTAAAATGCAGGGTTTCCTCGGCACAAAGCAGAGTGCATGGCTTTCCTTTCCATGGCTTCTGACAGGTTCTCCAGAGCTGACTGCTGCCGCCAAATCCAAGACCCCATTACTCCACACCTACTGCCAGCCCACATTCCAATTATGGAGTCGAGGGAGATGTGGGCTCCTGTCATAATGCAGACTAGCACGTGCAAAGGCTTAAGAGGAGACAAGAAAAATTCAGATATCGACTCTTTGTTTACATCTCATTTGTCATTTTGTGTCTATACGGGTGCAATTTATGGCACAGTCTAAGCCATACAGCCTAGAAACAACACTGACATATAGTACACATTACAACTAGGGCTTCATGCTGGACTTGCAATGCTAATTAACCATGACTAGAGTCAGATACATTCATCTGCGGATGTGTTTCCACTGTATGCACCTCTAAGGTCTGTCAGAACTGCGTAAGATTAATTTAGCATAAAGACTGCCTATAAATCAGGGGAAATAAATGCTTTATCAAGAACAGTTCTCGGCAAATGACTCCCGGAACTGGCAAAAAACGGAAAGGATGCATCCTATCGCATAGGAGTGTGCCCTCTATTAACCTTAATAGGCGTGCATACCCCGTCAACAGAGACTATCCCAAATTATTTTTTCTCCAGTGGAAAAAGAGGCGGTAATTTAAGCTGCTCGATTAAATGAGAGCACTCCCGTCACTATCACTCCATTCCGCCATGTTGAAAAAAATTTGACCGTGAGAAAAAGACGTTCATAATTTAGTCACTGGGGGTCATTATAATCTAAATAGCCTACAGATACACAAAGACGGAGGTCAATACCCCCTTTTTCCAAACTTCACAATTCACAATCAGAGGCAGTTCTCCATAAAGGCTGAAAAGATTTATATTAATATTACAATCTGTTCTGGCAAGGCGGGGAAAAAAAAATGCACGTTCGCTCATACTGTGTTTGTGAAGTCAGCCACAGTGTGCCGGAGCGCATTTTGGCTGCTGATGATTTCGAGCTTTCCCAGAATGCTCGTTTGGAGTGTCATAGAATTGTGGTCTGTAAGCAGCTAAAGGGCTGAGATGGCTGCAGCGCTACTCAAAGTGTTTAGCCATTACAAACAGTGGTCATGGTAACAGGAGCCAGGCAAGGCAGCAAAAGTTCATTTTTACTGGCCATGTTTTGTGATAGCTACTCTAATAAAAGTGGAAACATACCTGAATGAGCCTAATGAACATTCTCATTTATTTGATGTGTTTGCTTAATTGTACCTGCATGGCTGTCTAATTTCATACAAATGTATTATGCCCTCTTTCGGTCAGCCAAGACAGTAAAGAGAAAGCAGAATGTGTGAAATTGTGCAACATCTGCCCCATTCTCCCCCCAGTGTCTAATAAAGCAAAATGCCAAAGACTGCAGTGGACACCAAAATCCCAAGCACGGCATGCATCCAGCTAAACCAGGATGCCTTTTTCTTAAGCATTAGAGACCATGGTGAAGAAAACGCTCTAAATTTTACCTGCCAGTGCCATTGAAATAAATTCACTCAACTCTGGAATATAAACCAGTGGTTAGCAAATTGCACTTTCTATGCTAAGATGGACTCTGCTCATTCTTACACCATTCCAATTCCCCATACAAGCTGCAGGCTGTAAAAACAAACCCAGTTAAATCCCTTAATTAGGTGTCAGACACAGGAAGAAAATACAAACACTGACAGCCTGCATTACCCAATGGGATTTCTAGAGTTTGCAATGCCACAGCACGCTCACTGCTAAAGCACACAAAACTTAAGAGGATGTCACACAATGAAACATGATGAAAGTTGCCGATTTTAGTTTTATACATCTGTGCAGGAAATTTGACCATTACAACAAACCATTTCCAAGTCATCCAGCTGTGATCAAAACTGCATAAAGCATGAAACAACACTGAGTGAAGTTCTTCTTAGACCAGAGCAATCTGACACCATATCTTCTCAACAACGCACTTGCTACTTGAGAATATTCTCCATTTGATTTGAATAGAACTGAAGCATGAGTGAAACAGATTCCAGACAGTCCGCAAAGCTTGTTTCCAAGATGCTTAGCAGAATAATATTGTCTACTATGTGTCAACAAAAGAAGCGAGAAGAAGCATATCACAGCCATGATTATAAGCCAATTTTATGCATTATATTACAACATACCTGCATTTGAATGGCAATCGTATTCAAATGTATTTGCGTAATGACATTCAAATTAAACGGTGAAATTCATTTTGAATTTATGTAACACTCTTCAGCCTTCATTTCTGCAATGCGGCCATGTACGTCAACAAACTGTGCCTAGAATGATCTTGGTAAAACAATATAGTAGGTGGTAGGAACACAACTTTGCCATTGACAAGCGCAGAAAAAGTTGACTATCTCAAACTGCTAAACTGCCTTCTTTATCGGTGACTCACTATGACAAAGTGTCTGGCAAACCAAGCTGAGATTTAAGTGGTGGCAGGAACGGGTGATTATTCTCAGAAAAATGTGTGTGGGCTGCTCTTATTCGATCCCTTTGGAACGAGCACACTCATTCTCTGATGTTGTCCAGTATTGACCAGTTGGTTAGAAGGAGTGACCCAAGAAAAGGTCCTCTTTCAGCAGTTCCAGAGGGGTTTGAAATGCATGCTCCAAATTAATAAAGGGCAAGATTAAAAATGGATAATAATAATAAATAATGGAACATTTTCACTGGGCTTCCAACGTTGCATTTTTATTTTCCCAGCAATTCTGCACTTGGCAAACGGCTCACGAATACCTAGCAGTGAGTCTTTATTCAATCACTGTCTTTCTCCCTCCGTTGTCTTCCCTATCTCGACACCATGCGCATACTCCCTAAGTGTGCTTATCAATTACCCTGTTCATTTTGAGATAAATAATTAATTCTATTAAAGACAAGAGATACATCATGATCAAGAGAATGCCCTCAGCTAAAAGAAAGCGTAAAAAAGTGGGAATATTAATTCTGGTGATTATAATTACCAGAGAAAATGACTCAATGATGGGATATAGTTTCTCTAGAACTACATACTTTGAAGAGTTGCGATCTAAGGATACCCGCTTGGCCCTGTCAGATATGCCTCATAGGGCAGAGAGCACTTTCTATAATATTGCTCCAGCTAATTAAAGACTGTACGTTTGCGCTCTGTTAAAACGAAGCTCATATCTTCGCATATTTACTGCTGCGTCCTACCCTGAGGCAATCCATATGAACTTAGCTTGCACTGCAGCAAAATATACACGACAAACCCACTAATTCTGAACTAAATCTGAACTGCCAGACTAATTTCTGCAACAGAAATCTTCAGTAAAAATTAAGTCACAATACAATTTAGCTGATGGAAAGAAATCCCAATCCTGAAACCTTCTACATGTCTATCAAGAATGAGCAAAAAATGAAATAGAAAGTAAACAGAATCAATTATTATGAGGCTGATAAGTAGGAGTGGATAATATGATGGTATTTATAGTTTTTGTGATAATTGGTTTTTCTGAGCATATCACGGATAATGTGTAGGTCTGTACGATTCTGTATTAAATAGGAATCCCAATTTTTTGCTCAGAAATGAGATTATGATTCTCACTCGATTCTTCACCATATCACTTTTTTGTGTAATAAATTCTCACATCTTAAAACATGCAACAGCTAAATGGCGTAAGGGTGGCATATATGCAAAACTTTGAATATTTTTAATTCTTTATTGGATTAACTACAGAATACGACTAGAGCTTAGCACGAGGCTGGTCCAGTTCAACTGTAGTTCAGCTGCATGCTCTGAATCACTGACCATTAAATAGAAACAGCACAAATGAGGCTAACATGAGCTTGTTTTATGCCAGAAGGCATACAACACAGAGGATAAACGGAGTGTGAACCGAGGCCAACAAATGCCACAGGAGTATTTTGTGCATGCATCTACTGGCACGCAGCTCATGGTAAACTAGAAGCTTGAGTTTGCTCAACACTAGAACACTAGTCGGTGTAATGTAGAACCTTCATGATTATCACTTCTGAGTGCCGGTTTCGGTGGTGACGTGTTCACTGTAGCCTGAGGTAGTTCTTGGAACCCTACAGCCATTTGCAAAATACACCTTGTTGCTGAATCTGTGTAATCAACCAAGATCCCATTTCTAGTACAATTGTTTGTGCAACCTAACGAACACTGACCAACTGCATGCTTTCCTGAAAATACAGCAGAACTGGCTGGATTTACTATCTAAAACACTGAAACAAAACCTATATTTGTTCAAACTACTGTAGAATTTCTTCAAACTCATTAACCCACAAACATCTTGATAGTATAACTGAAAGAAAGTACTGTGCCGCAATCACCCACCTGTACTGATAAGCATTCTAAATTATCAGGAGTAACAGAAGGGCCCATGCTATTTCATTTAAATAAAGCTTTTTTTTCATCATGATAGTATATGTGTAAGTTATCTGTTATCACCTGTGCTCAAACCACCACCAGTGTGAAAAAGAAATGCATTAAACCACTTACACTTTATCTTCAAAACTCATCTCCAGAAAAGGACATTCAAACAGAAACTCTGACCTTCGGTGTCACTTACTTTAATTAGCTTGAGCTGATAGTGGTTATTTCCTGAAGCAGTTCCTTTTTTAATGAGGGGGAAAAACTCACAAACAGATGCATACATACAGCTCCCTATTATGATAATGCATTAGCACAGAGAAGAGCATCAGCATGACCAAGTTATGGTCATATATTCAGGATTAAAGGCGGTTTGCTGGCTCACATATATTATTTGTCCGGGGAAGAAAAAAAAAAGAGTGAGATACTTAGCTTATGTTCTGTTTACATGCAAAGTAAATGGACATTGGGATAAATTCATTACTTTGGCTTTTGCTTCATAATAGGGTGGGTAAAATATGCAGCTATTTTATTCAAAGACAGACCATCCAATTTGAAGCTGAATGTCAGACTGTACAAGAGTTTTAGTAAAGCGAAGGGTGCGAACAAGGTGCGCCCTATGGGTCATACTAAAGGGACGTGGGAGACTGCAACCAGATGAGTAACCAGGCACGTGAGAAGGTGTTGCAAGGTAGTCGCCCAGCAAACTATTCTAGTGAGAGTTTTACAACAATAGTAATACTAAGGGTCTCATTTTAAATGTTTAACTCGGATTTGCTAGCAGCTGTCTGGCTAATATAACGACTACAAAAATGGGATAGCTTGCTAGTTTCTCTGCCCAAAGCAGATACATACACAGGGGGTCCTCGGATTGCAACAGTCTTGACATACGATGTTTTGAGGTTACGATGCTCACTTCCATAACAAGTTTGGTGGCGCGTGGAAGGAATACGCAGAATAGGCAGTAACGAGGCGCATGAGAGAGGGAGTTGGCGTCCCCAGTACTCTTACCTACGCCATTTTGGACTGTTAAAAGCGCCTGTGTTTTTTGTCATTTATTCAGTTACTACAGTACAGTGTACGAGTACAGTATATTTATGTCCTTTTCCTTTTCCTGTGGCTTAGCTGTGTTTTTATGCTCTAGATTATGATTTTACAACTGTGTTAGGACAGGTAAGTGATATAGGCTAGGGTGTGTTTCAACTTACACCAAAATTCGGGTTTCATCACTGTCGTAGGAACGGATCTGTGTCGTAACTCGAGGCCCCCCTGTATATACACACACACGTGAGCACTATTTGCGATATGTGCAATAATCATACTTATGGTGCAATACTTGTCATTCTGGAAGTTTTACATAGCATCCACTTACTGTGAGTGTATTTTTTCTGTTGTAACTTGCGCTTGAATGTCACTATATATAGCAACATGGTCCGTGGAGAAACATTGTCTCATCACACTACATCACACTGTGTACGTGTACACAGATGCTGATGACAATAAAGTAACCTTGAACCTTGATAAATATCATGCCATAATGTATCTGTGTAGGAACTGTTCTTTTTTAGCAAGACCTACAGTTATGAGAGGCAAGAGCAGAAAGCCTGAAAAGATTTTCCATGACCTGACAGACAATAAATACTGATGGTTGTTTGCTGGTGCAAGATATTACAGTCCTTAAACAGATTATTGTGTGCTAAAGACTGACCTTGGTTAGATGGCTGTGATTGTGGCACAGGTTCAAAAGAATGGACTAATAAGAAGGGATGAACCAAAATGGGAATGGTTATGCCATATAACTGCAACTATCAACCAATACTCATATTTCTAATATCACTGACCAAGTATTTATAACTAAGACACATTATTATATATACACTACTGGTCAAAAGTTTTAGAACACCCCAATTTTTCTGTTCAATGTCTCACTGTTCATTCTGCAGAAAGTTCTTCCCAGCTATGTTGCAGAAGTTCCCATAAGTGTGCGGCACTTACAGGTTGCTTTGCTTTCACTCTTCTGTCCAGTTCATCCTAAAGCAGCTCGGTGGGGTTTAAGTCTGGAGACTTCTGGCCACTCCATGTTTTCCAGCTTACCATCATGTTCTTTTTTCTGAGGTAGTTCTGGCAGAGCTTGGACTTATGTTTTGGGTCACTGTCTTGCTGTAGGACAAACTAGGCACATACCAGAGGGTCCTGAATGGCACTACAGAATTATTTCCCACTTCTGGGCAACCTTACCACTTTTAAACCTCTCGCAGTTCAGCACTGTCCTTTGTACCATTTTGTGATATTCATTGGACTTGGACAGTTTGAATTTCAATAAAAAAAGCTTGAAACACTGGAGTCTATACACATATACACATCCTTTTGTTTACCGAAAATAATGCAATAAAATATTTTGTCTAATTGGGTTTTCTTTACTTTTTAGGACTGATGATGCTTTAAGCTCACCAAATGTCAGGCACCACTATATTTAAGTTCTAAGAACTCCATTTCCTCTAGAGTTATCACAGAGTGCTGCATAAATAGTGTATGTCCAAACATATGCAGACTCTCCTTCTAATCAGTAAATTCAGACACTTCAGGGTGCACTCACTGCTGACCCAGGAATTGAATTGCACACACACAGCTTGTATAATCTCAACAGAAAAGCATTGATAATAGAATGGAAAGTTCTGGAGCAGCTGCACATGAACCTAAGGTCATCATAACCAATGCCAATCATCGGCTGAGGGGATTTAAGCCTGCCAGAATTGGGCTGTGGAGCAGTGGAACTGCATTCAATATCTTTGGGATGAGCAGGAGTGGCGCTTACAAAACTAATCAACCATCTTTCTAATACTACTATGTCTGAATGCAATCAAAGCCTCACAGCAATGTTTCAACATCCATGGAGTTACCGCAGTCAAAGGAGGTCAGGTTGGTGGTCCACTTACTGTGGCAAAAATGAAGTGACAATCATTTATGAGGTAACCTCACTTCAAGTGCTATATTCCTCTGACACACTTTAAAACTGCTTTAGAGAAAACAACATGTCCAGTTAGTTGTCTGTGCTATTGGGGGGAACAATGTACTGAACAGCGTATAATGGAACAGTGTGTGGTCTGCCAAGAGGGTCCTTATTTTGACCGGTAAATGGGTCAAATACAATGTGTGGCATCCATTTAAACGTCTCTTTTTTGATTTCTCAGGTGCCTTATTTATTCATATTAAACACTGTTTTCATACGTTAGCTTCCAGAGTTTCTATAAGATAGTAAGTCACATATTAAGACATAGGTCTTATTTCAGTCTTGGTATCACTGTAGAATGAGGCTAAGTACTTTCACAGACTACATAAAATTACTGGGGCATAAGTACCGTATGATAATAAATACAGAGAGCTTCAGAGTAAAGGTGGTTTTTAGTTTGTCCTTCATTTCAATTACTTCAATTTCATTTCCAGTGGTCTACTTCAGCATGAGAGGCCCTCATTATTCAACTGTACTTAAAATAAACACTAGAGCAACCCATCTTCACACAAGACCAATACAAGGAAATTCATTAACGCAGATGTTGAGTATTGTTAAGCTTTTTACTCAAGCAGTAGTGTGCAACAGAGCCAGATGCAATTGTAATTTAATTATTGTAATTTAATATTTCATAAACAGCACTTTATTAAATTCAAACAAACAGGACTAAATACACATGATGTATTTATGAAGATATGATGATATACGTATGATGTCTGCAATCCACTCTGAACAGTATATTGTAACAATGTATTGTAATAATTTAAACAAAGCCTGAATTAAAATATAGTAAAAAAAAAAACATTTTCTCCTTTTAGAGAAAATAATCCTTTGTATAATCCTTTGGAAGTAATGACTGCATGCCTGCTAGGCAGAATATTCATAACACTTCACAGGACCCAACTACCATAAAGCCATATCCTCTGACTCCTATGATTTTTCATTACAGATGTCAAAACTAACAATCTATCTGCCTACTTGCAGCCATTTCCAACATGAAATAAACTGCCATACTATTTGTAAACCTTCTGGGAAAGACCTCCCCAGTAACCCCAATAGTGACTTTGTGATTGTGGTTAGATGGAGAAAAACTGACATCAGGTGAGGTCAGGTGAGATTCCCCACTTTATTCCCTTTATCCACTAAATTCCCCAGAGTCGAACTGTACCAGGTTCAGACAGCACCTATGCACAACTCATGACTGCTGGGTTCACTGAGACCAGCAGTCTAAATAATAATGTGCTTTGCAGTTTGCAAAAAAGTGACACATCTGCAAAGTAATAATAATGTTATCATACTTCTGGCCTTGGCAATTTCTGAAAGGCTGTGATTAATGGACTCTAGAACACCTTCTAACAAACAATGCAATTCAATAGTGTGGCAGCAACTAATCACACAAATCAAGCACACAAATTTCAATTTGGTCTGCTCCGTCATCCCCTCAAAACACTAATCTATTCCATCAACCATTGGCGCGTCAAAAAGGAGAAATTAACTGAGATCGACATGTCAAAATTCAAGTGGCAAAGCACTCATCACTAAGTTTTTGTGTGGGGGGGAGGAAAATAAGAGCTAAGCATTGCCTGTTAATCTGTATGGGCCAGTTTCCCAGACACGGATTAAGCCCAGTCTTGGACTAAATTGTAATGCCGATGGTGATTCACCATTGAAAATCCTTTTCAGTCCAGGCTTAGGATTAATCTGGGAAACTGGCCCTATGAGTGAATATGAATTGCACTGAGCTGGAGAGAGTAGAGCCGGGTAGCGAGTGTAAAACGCCACTGCCTGTAGCTTCAAGTACATAACTAAATTCAAATTTGTGCTACTCATAACTTGTGAGTACAAGTAAATGCTCTTCCTTCTCCGTGGTAATTTCCATATCTTACACAACTTATCAAGTGTAAAACAGAGCATCACGTCTGGTTTAGTGCAAAGACTGGATTCATGCTGCAGCATTTGAGCCAAATAAGGATATAAAATTAGGCCCAAAGAAATAATTGACCTTGATAAACACATTATTAACAATATTTTGCGTTTTTTCTTCCATAGCGATTCTTATTGCTAATCAAAATAACATCCTTTACTACATTACAGCTGTAAATGTTGCCAACGAATCTAACAACACAAACTCACTGGCCTCTAAACTGGTAACAAGCACAGCAACAAACTTACATTCAGCGAATATAAAGGAGGCGTTAAGTCCAAGGATATAAAGTAGTGTGGGTGTAGTTTCTCCAAAGTTTTATGAATATTTAGCAAGAATGTAGTGTGTATGAACCGGTTGCCATCTGTGCTAAGTAGGTCTAAAGGGCAAGGTGTTACATATTCCTTTTACGAAACACTTTTTTTGTATCTGTAATGTATTTTTCATTATAAAGAATGCATTTGTGATGTTCTAGACCGCCACCTTTCTTTATGAGTGGTCTGTTATTGTCAGACAATGTACAAAATCTGAACCAGGATGTTATGGCCTTTAGTTAGGAATTAAATGTTAACAAGGAGATGTGCGGGGGAGACAGAAATGCCCTGTATTGTGTGGCCTCCCAAGAGGACACTTCCTACCCTTATCGAATGATAGAAAAGAAATGGCTGCATCTGTACCCTAGCGAGGAGATAGGACTGTTGGAATCATGTCAATCTGGAAACAAAAGATAAGTTTAATAGGAAAAAACTTAATAATACATTTCTCTGTGCTAGAGTGATCATTTTTAGAGTCATCATATTTGATCAATTGATTTGTTTATTTCAAATAATAATAAATTAGAGGTGCACATATTTTCAATTCTGTGGCAAAAATGCACACTGGATTTTTGAACTGACATGTGTTCAAATGATTCTACAGAGCCTTACGCATATAAAATGAGATTGGCTCTCAAATTCCATTGCCTGTGGCACCAGGTTTCTAACAAAACAAGCCCAAAAATCAACCCCTTAGAATTTCAGAAAAACGTCATTTGAGTGTGGTGGTGTGCACAGCCTAGGCTCTATCCTGTTACACTTTACTTTAATAGAATGCACCCAGATGCCCACTTCTGCTCATTGCAAATGGTTTTCATGCAAGAGAGCAAATGAGAAACACTCAAAAGACACAGAAGGATACTGAGGGGTATTTCAGAAAAAAAAAGGATTTTTTCCTAGTGCTGGACTGAAAACTTTACAGGCAATATTCTCAAATAATGTGCTCCCAATATGAACACTCCTGGTCATAGTCAGTAGTTACATATGCATAGATATGTGAGATTTAAGTCGTGAAGCCAGCGCATGAGTCACTGGGCACATTGTCCTTAGTGTAAGTCAGTGATTATGTACATGGACCATACTGCACAGCCTCCAAGCACTGAGATCATCTCTGAAAGGCCTTACACTGTTAATTACTGTAATCTTACAGCTAGCACTGGATGACTAAACACCCTAACAGTATTAGCACACAGTAGACGTATAATGCAGGAACTCATAAACCTCACACCGCAAAATCAGTTTAAGTTAATGATCACTTAACTTAGTAATTCTCCACTCCAGAACTCCTTCAAATCTTATTGCGATGTTTACAACAATTATGCATATTATGAGAAACTGAAGTAATTGATGCATATGATGTCATTTTGCCAGGGAGTTCTTTAGATTCTCTCATTAAAATTTCATTTTGTTTCTTGCCCTCTTGTTTTGACTATGCAGAACCCAGCAATGATTCTCCCAAGTTAAGGGCATTCCAATCACATACTGTTAAATACAGGCATACCAAGCCCATAACCTCCTGATTTTAAATTTCAGGTGTGCTAAATTTCAAAATATGATTTAAAAACCTTTTCAGACTATTATAGACTTTCCTCATCTGGTCATAGAAATGGGATCACATAAGAAAAAGCACAGCATGGCAAGAAAGCACTTTTCTACTGAATATGCAACCACCTGTGGTCCTCCGTGACACTTCCTCTATTTAAAACAGAAAAGTCTGATCTGATGTTTTCACATTTTGTCTGAAAAAGGGAAACAGGAAAAAAGAAAAAAGGAAGGGACATTCTCTTCTCCATGGGAAAGCAGCCGAATGCTAAAACAGCCACAGCGACTAAAATATCAAAAACAAGACTGATGTGATCTGTCCAATCAGCAGAAATATGAGATACTGTGACTCTAAATACTGTGACAGAAGAAGGGCATTCCACTGACAAATACAGAAAATAGTTTGTTTTTTCTCCCATGACACATCTTGTACAACATATATGACTGTATATATATACACATTATGGGATATGCAATATATGCATTATGGGATTCCAAAATCTACTAAAATATATATATATATAAAGAAGAGAAGAAAAACATAATTCCATATAAATATAAAAATGTAAACAACTACCAATAAATAATTATTTAAGCAGAAGTTTAAGACACTTACCTTTTACAATTAACTGAATGAGTTTGGGCCGTGGATTGCGTTCACTCTGTATAGAGCAGGTATACAAGCCTTCGTCCGTTACATCCACTTTCTGTATTTGTAGACTGTATTCGTGTTTATCACCCATATTTGATACAATGGACACGCGAGGATCCACTGACCATTTGTCATTCCCTGCAAATATTATACTGGAACGGTTCAACCATGCTCCTTTTGAGATCCCATCCAACAGATAGCACCTGAAAGGCCAAAAGAAAGACAATTAAAATTCAGGTATATTTTAGGTCATTTCAGGTTAAAAAAAAAAAAAAAAATACATACTAACTACAAAACTCTCAGACTGGCAGCAGCAAGTGCCAACTGCAGTAAGCCTAGAGATGATCTCAATATACTATTGTGTATTACATCACTGCTCTCATGGCCATGATGTTACTTAACACGTGATCTTGAGTGTTCTATTGCTTTTATCCACCAAACAACAGGAGCAAAGAATAAAGTAAAACAAATATAACATTCTTATATTTACACCGATCTGCCATAACATTTGAACCACGTGCCTAATATTGTGTAGGTCCCCCTTGTGCCACCAAAACAACCAAGCTGTTTACAGTAGATCCTTTGAGTTCTGTAAGTTGAGTTCTGTAAGTCTTCATAAAACAAAATACTTCGTCCAGCACATCCAACAGATGAGTGATCAGATTGAGAGCTGGACAATTTGGAGGCCAAATGAAAACCTTGCACTCCTTCATATCATGTCCCACCTCTTCACAGGTGCCACTGTAACAAGATAACCAGTGTAATGCATGTTTTTTCCTGTTTTAATGATATGGCTGATTGGTGTATATGTTAGCAATATCCCTCACCAGCTACTAATAGTAAAGCAACAACTGTTGTTAGTATGATTGGGGTGTGACAGAAAAAATGTGACGTTATTAGATATAACATCACAGGTAGAGCGTTTTTCAACTAGTCAAATGGTATGGTCTAAAATAACCGCTGTATAATGATCAATATCCAATACTGATCATCAGTGACCATTCAAGAGTCGTTGTGGTTAGAATGGACACTAATAAAGGGGAAGAACACTGCAGTTTGATAGTAATTGGCGAGTGGCACAGTTTGTTGTCGGTCATAATTCAATTTAATTTGATGAAACAGGGTTTATGAGGTTAAAAGGCAGAGCTGTTTACATCAATATTGGGTAACAAACTGTACAGGAACTACAGCCTTTAACATTCACAGTGCCTCCATTCCAGTGGACCATAAGTGACAGGACAAATCAAATTGTTATATTTAGTTGTGGGTTGCAAATCCTTTGCAATCGATGACTGCCTGAAGTCTGTGGCCTACAGACACCACCAGACGCTGGTTATCCTTCCTGCTAATGCTCTGGCACGCAAGTAATGCAGCCATTTCCAGTTCATGCTTGTTTTCTGGGCTTTTTGCCTTCAATCTTGTCTTTAGAAATGCATGCTCAATAGGATTCAGGTCAGTGACTGACTTGGCTAGTGAAGAACATTCCACTTTTTGATTGTGAAAAACTCCAAGTTAGGGTGGGTCCGTTCACTGGCGAATTCCCCCTGCTGCTGTCGGCATCCACATCAATAAAGACAAATGAGCCAGCTTCACCGGCAGCTATACATGCCCGTACGACCATGTTTCACAGATGAGCAAGTATGCTTGGATGAGTGATTCTTTTTTGTCAACACTTTACTCATTATATCACGCTGTTTCATCTCATCTGGACATACGTCTCTGTCCAAGAACTGGCCTTTCTTCTCTTAACGCTTGCTGGTAGTTTGCATCACACACACAGACTCGTATTTAGCAAACTTCTCAGAGTACGAATGCTGATCTGGGACCAGTCTTTTGCGCTGCACTGAATTGGATTTCATGGCCTGATGAGGCCTCATGTCAGATCAGTGTTCTTGAAGCCGATAAATACAGACCATTGTGTACTACATATAGCTGAAACTGCGATGTGGCCGTTTAAACATCTGGGCCTACAAGTCTGGTTCTGATGGCACAGCTATCAATACATAAAACACTTCGTTGTGTGTCTTAGTCCTTATTCAAGAACTGCACTTGCCGGAGTGATAAACACAGTATTGCACTGTCCATTAGTTGTTAATACCATGAGATAAAAAAGAAGCCCCCTCCCTTTTAAAAGTCATTATTATTCAGGGGCTCCCCAAGACACAAAAGCTGTAATATCCTGCGACTCTCCAGAGCACCAGAGTGGCCTATCATTTGACAATGACTATTCTCATAATTATGATTAATCCGAGCAATCGTTTCATTTTGAAAGCAACATATTTAAATGGATAAACCTGAACAGCTTTTTCATTACGATTCTTCTCAAAAACTACTGCGACGGACAAGTCTGTAAAAATCTTTTTGGCATGCTTCTTTTTGCTTTCGCTTGCATTCATAGCAAAGCAATCCGAGGACGAGTTAATAAACTATTAGAACCTTACAGTTTTGTCTAGTTTGACTAACCCTAATATATCCTATCATGTATGTAGTCAAAATAACTTTGCTGGCATCCATCAAACCAAGCTTGAAACAGATTATAGTCATTTCTCATATGGAGGAGCAAACAAAGCAGTGTTTAATGTTGCCAGCTCAAGGCTGCCAGCTCAGCCAGTACAGTCACATGGACTGGAAATCTGATTTGGCACATAAAACTTCACCCTATACTTCTAGCCAAGTTTATTCCTTTGACAACAAGCCCAGTAGCTTACTGATTAGACCAAAGACAGCGATGTACAATAGGCATGACAAAGAAATTCCAACAACAAGACAATATAGAATAAAATAAAACAGAAAAGAATAGATTAGAATAAAACAGAAAAGAATAGAATAGAATAAAACAGAATGGAACAGAAGAACAGAACAGAATACAATAGAATGGAATAGAATAGAACAGAAGAACAGAACAGAACAGAATACATTAGAATGGAATGGAATAGAATAGAACAGAACAGAACAGAACAGAACAGAACAGAACAGAACAGAATAGATCACTCATTTGGATGGAATGGTGGTGCTAACACAGAGGGTTTGGACAGAAGCAAAATATGCAATAATTAAAGCAGTAACTTAAAGCAGCAATTGAAAAAACTATCTCTGTTATTTGCAAGATAAAGAACAAAGCCCTAATGCAACTTGGACATGGCAAAACGGACATGCAAATCAGTGACACAGTCATACAGCACCCTCTTTATGCTGAGAAACCTTCAAAATGAAGATGCATTCCAGAGAGATTTTATGACGCAAAAAGGAAGAATCCGTTTCATAAAACTTTGTCTTCTCAGTCTCTCTTAATTAGGTGGATGTTGGGCTGTCTTCATTAGCATTTGGTCTTACACTGACAGGCCTCTTGACATGGGGATGGAAAAAAAATGAATAAAAATTATTTTGACAGCCTGATGCTCAATGAATTCATAAACAAGCGAGGTCTGAGACCAAGGTTACACCAAACTACTGTTTGAACCATTCCTGCTCAGTGGGGTTTGCGATCAAACTACTGAGAGAAATCACAGTAATCAAGGCATGCCTAATACTCCTTTGAATTTCCTTTAAATCATCCTTATTCATCGCCTCAGAGCTTTGCCCTCAGAACCTTATCAAGGCAAGCCTCTCTACATCCAGGGTGGGTTTTTTATCTGCTTTCCCTTTAGATACCCAGTAGGTGGGGAGCTTCCCACAGTGCACCGGGAGGTGAAATTAATAGTTTCATTGACCGTAGGGAACATATTTAGATGCTTCTTTTTGCAGATGAAACAGTCATTAAATAGGTATTTATCACTGTGTGTAATACTAAAAGAAGGGACAAAAAAAACCAGTAGATTCACAGTTACTGTAGCTTTGGGGAAAATACACTTGACAAAAAGGTTATTTGAAGCAATACAACAGAGGAACCCATTTTGGTTGCTTAAAGAACATTTCAGTGGATCATTCTTGTAAACAATGCATGAAAAACTCTCGAATAAAAGGTTCTTCAGGGTGCTAAAAGCAATTTTTTATGGTTGCGGTTCTCTGGTCCTGGAGCATCACTGCCCTGTATGCTGTAGTGTTTTCCTTGCACTAACAGCTTGTTAATTAGTTGTATCAGGTGTGCTGGGAGCAGAGGAAGCAGAGAAAATGTGCAGGACATTCATACTCCCTGACCAGGATTAAGGACCACTGTTCTATGGCACTGTTCCAAAGAACACTTTTTGGCAGATTTTTTTTAAGAGAGTGAGATTGGTGCAAAAGATGCAGTGGAAATCCTTTTAAGATTACGCACTGAGACTCAGCTTTTCTCTCAGTTGAATGATTCACTAAGTACTAAATATGTTCCCTGGCATGAGCTTTGAGACAGCGTTCAAAATAGTTGGTCCATTTTGACCATACTGACGAACTCTGGCTAAAGATATAGAACATAGATTTCCCTATAAATCAGACAGTACAGGAAGGCTTACACAACAAACCAGGCATACATACTTCCAATGTTTTGTCTGTATGAAAGCAAGGATTACACAGATGAATCTTTTAAAGCTAATACTAATACAGTACTAATGAAGAGAAATTACACAGCCAGTAAATTCTAAGCTTTCATGATACCCAATTTTGAACATATGGGGTCTGGTAATTAAGCACATAATTGACATTAGTCCTCCTACCTGTGTGCCGGATTCTACTTCAAAAAAAGGCTTTTATAGTGGCAGTTGGTCGGCACCTCTTCATCATGTCTGAAACATTCCTCAGATCCTTTTACACCAAGCCCAGTCACAACAGAAGATGCAGTGTTAGTTGCAGAGCTCTGTGGTTTCTAACTGCAGTTAGTGTAGTTCCACATTGTGCTTATTAGGTATAAAAAATGGTTCAAAGACTGAAAAATGAAAAAAAGGATTGTTTGCTTTGAAGAACAAAATCATTACCAAAAAAAACTCCCCTAATTTTAAATGCTCCACATGACACTTGTTGTTTTGAAAATCTAAATGATTAACAATGTCAGTTTTGTTCCAGTTAAAAGAAAATAAGCTGCTTAAAAAGGCCAGGCATTTTTCTCCTGTTATCCCTGAAGGAGCTATTAAATTCTGTAATCAAATTTAAGGAAGGCACAGTTCATTTTTTTATTAATTTCAATGGAAAGTAGCACTGGGTGTCTGGTTTCACATCCTTATTTGTAACATATGTGACAAAGTGTCACAAAGGGCCAGCTAAACTACTGCAACATATGGACTATTCTGAATTGTGATTCTGTGACACAAATAAACTGCATAGAGACAGGCCTGTGTTTGATTAATAAATACAAATGTTACACAAAATAATTACATTGTGCATCATTTCTAACTGTCATCCAAACAATTATACAACAGCAGCACTCAGGCAGAAGCTTATTAACAAACTGGTTTATGTACAAACCAAAATAAACCAACTATTTTGGTTCCAAGTAGAGAAGAAACAATTTGGCTATTCAACAGTACCCAAGGTTCCAACAACGAATATTTTAATCATGAGGGTGTTTACCCAAGTATGAGTTAATGACTTAATAAGAATAGGGCATTAGGTCACCTATTGTGAAACAAGTCTGAGAGCATTTTTTACAACAAATGGTAAAGCAGACCACATACATATGCAAGTCTGCCTTAGCTTTCTACTGAACTTCAGCATTACGTTTAACCATAGAAATAGAACACATCCTTGTGTATATTCTGAAGAAAGGTCAGTAATCAGAGGCTTTCTCTCCAAACCAAATTACAGTTGCTTCCTGAGGACATGTAGTTCAGATGCTAAGTAATTTACTCAGAATGAGCTCACATTACTCTTACTATTACATTATACTTAGCACCAAAGCTCACTATGCTACTTTACTGTTGTTAGTCACTGGGATATGAACTGAGATGCTCATTAGAGCAGGCCATCCTGTCACGTCATTACATTATCTAGCAATGCAAAACTGGATAATCAGCTTAAAGCACTAAATACCTTTCAAGTAAAAAACACTATACGCTCAGCCTGGAAACCTATTTACACTTATCCCGTCTTGTGAAATAAAAACACCATCAGAATGGCAAGTTCAAATGTTAAACTGATTAAGTACTGCTGCAGGGTAGAGCTATATCATTAATCTATATTTATCATTATTATATCACATATTTAGCTATAGCTTACTCTGCACAAAGTGCTAGTGTTATTTTTCTTATTTTATTAACAAAAGCAGGGTCAAAAAGTGTCAGGTGTGATGTGTGATAAAAGGGTTTCAGCAAGAATGAAAGGAAAGGTGTACAAGACAGTAGTGAGAC
>JBBIGA010000106.1:14963578-14976078 GCA_037576975.1 Alestes dentex | reverse complement strand
GAAAGTTACTGAGCTGCTCTCGGTTTTCTAGGGGTGACATATCTGGAGACTGAAACGTTACTGCTGCCTGCGACAAAAATTGCCTCTAAGTTTCATCATGCTTTAAAGTTCAACTGAATCAGATCCGGGCAAACAGTCATTTCATTGTTTATCTCTGTTTGACAGAATATTTATCCGTTAAATAAATACTCTTCCAGATATTTCCTGTTGCGTATAATCCCGCATGGCTCATTACTTTACTAAAAATGACTTCACAATTTTTATTTGAGTTGACTTAAGTGCCACTCGCCATCTTCAAGTCCTCGCTGAGGAAATGTTTAATTTCATTACTGGGCCCTTCAGATATAAATAACAGTACAATCACTTCAGTGCTCAAATGATGTAATACAGCACTACTGCTGAGATTCAGCCATTGCAGACCCCATGGTGGTCTGCCATACAGACACATATTGCGTGACTTATCATTACAGTGGTCTGCATTGATTCCATGGTTGCCTGTGTTCCTTCTTTCATCTGCTTCATTCAAATTTTATTAATACATGATACATGTCTGTAAAAGGCCTTTGAATGCTGCCTTTTTGTAGTCAGTGTACAGGGGCTTAGTGTCTGATCTTTATAGCAGGCCTATTTCACAGCCGTGTAATAATCCTGCAATGTGGGAGAGTGTGCTTCAGGCATTTGATGTTTTTTTCTTGGGACCTATATCTTTTTACTCCAAACATAAAGAATAACTGAACTACTGGTACAATTCTACAATTGTATTGTCCGTACTGAAGACATGATGTACACTATGTCCAATTGCAAGCAAACACTTTTGAAATGTGAATTGGGATACTTTAAAGGTACACTCACTGCTGATAGGTGTTTATTGCACACACATAGCTTGTATAATGTCCAGAGAAAAGCACTGCAATGGAAAGCAGGAAAACAGTGGCCACCGTCACATCGGCTAGAGGGTTATAAAGCCCCTCAGTATTGATCTGTGGAGCAGCAGAACTGTGCTCTCTGGAGTGTCGTAGTTACATCCAATATTTTTGGGATGAGTTGGAGTGGCGATTTCTGTCATCACAACCCGACCTCACTAAAGTTCTTGTGTCTGAATTCAATAAAATCCTCACAACAATGTTCTAACGTCTACATCTAACCTACCCAGAAGAGTAGAGGCTGTTACTGCAGAGAAAACTGGCTCTACTCTTGATTTTACAAGAAACACTGGAAGAGTAGGTGTCTTCAGTCTTCAATACAGCCAGCATTACAAACCTGACCGATGTGGTCATGATGAGTCACTGCCATGCAATTTCCTCGCTGCAAAAGATTGCATTGCAAAAGTCTGCAATAACAAAGACTTGGAGAGAAAATAACTGTTTACCTTCTGAGGACTAATAGGTCAGACAGCAAAAAGTACAAGTGAACTTTCAACAAAATGTAGCAACAACCCACCTAACTGTAAACTGGTTGCTGCTGTAGGTTTATGAGCAAGCCAATGGCTAGGGCACCCACTAAAGGTGTACTAGTTGACGTATTGGTTCTAAAGGCTACACTGTGATTCTGCGAAATTGTGTAAATAAACATATGTGTTTACAATGCACAAAATCGCCAAATATAGAGTTGTTTATATGCAACCTGAAATCAAACCAAGTCTAAGATATACAGCCCTGGTGCAATCTACCTCAACGACAAACTGAACTACGGAATTCCTCAACATTCCTTTTTTGTGATTACTCATTATCAGTGTAATAGAGTTCCATGGTTATTGACTGAGAAATTATTTCTCAGGTTATAGGCAGAGGCTCTGTAAAAGCCTTAGGAAAAAAACTGCACACTAAAAGGCAAGAAATCAAAAACACAGAAGGCCGTCCTATCTCTCCTATTCTCCTATCTCTCCATCACACACAATGGTAATAGTAATATCTGTCAAAATCTGTAAAATAAGCCAGATATATCTGAGTGGCTACAATGAATGACCTTAACTAAGGTTTCTTTGCCATATCGCTCTGAAATATGGCTAAATAATGAGGAAGCCTGTGCACAAGCCAGATGAATTTAGTACAGTAATAAAATTAGCTCTTAATAAGTGGTTCAATTTAAGGCCTAAGAAGCAAGCGATAAACTACCGCCCCCTGTATTAGAATAAATTACCTTCCAATGGCAAGAGTGAAATACATGTTATTAATTACAACGAGAAATTATTCTAATCCAAATTCTCCTCGCATTTCAGCCTAGTTTCCTATCTTAAACACGGAGCATTATCTAATGTAGTATAATTCTTATAAACAGGAATGATAAATCATACAGACTGTTGTTGTTGTTGTTGTTAGTGAGTTTAACCGCGTATCACAAATACACTCAATGTCAATGCCAAGGGTCAATGTCATGTAACAATAATCCATTTGTTAACTGTTATCACAGTAATAGAATCTGCAACATTGGTGCTGCAAAAAGTCATTGTGTTTTTCCAGTGTGCTTGGAACACCCTGACCAATAATAGATATTTCTGATTAACATACTCTGGGTATTTTGATAAATAATTTGCAAATGTAAATAACATCCAAATTAATACAAGTCAAGCTAATGCCATCTCAAATTTAATTTATTAACCCTCATAGTCACGTGTGAGCACACCACAGAGTGTGCACAATGTGAAATTCTTTCTCCGCATTTAACCCATTCACCAAGTGAACCGGTGGCTTGGGAGCAGTGTATGGGGACGGTACCTTGCTCAAGGGACCTCAGTGGTGACACTAGCAGTTGGGATTTGCACCCACAACCTTCGGATTGCAGGGCACACGCCCTAACCACTAGGCCACCAGCTGCCCACCAATGTGATTTAAAACAGGTGCATAAGTATATGAACAGTAATGCAATTTTTGCAATTTTCTCTCTGTATACCACCACAATAGATTTTAAACTAAGCAATCAAGGAAGTATATGCTTTCCACTTAAGAGGTTTAACAAAGGTATTGCTTTATTCTTCCACAAAATTCACAGAATCCACTCATTTTAGAGGCTCAAAAGTAATTAGACAAAGTAATACAAAATACATGCATCGTTTTAATGCTTGGATGAAGGTCATTTGCAGCCAATGACTGCCTGAAGTCTGGTACATGGACATCATCAAATGCTGAATTTCTTCCCTTAAGATGCTTTGCCAGTCATTTACTGCTGCTGCCTTAAGTTACTGCTTGTTTGTTGGTCTTTCTGCCTTCAGAATTCATCCTGCAACTTCTGTCAGCAGTCACCTGATCAATAAACACCAGTGTCCCAGTTCCACTGGCAGCCATTCATGCCCATGTCACAACACTGCCTCCACCATGTTTGACAGATGATGTGGTCTGCCTCAGATCATGAGCTGTTCTTTTCTTTCTCCATATTTTTTTCTTCCTGTCATTCAGGTAGAAGCTGGGTACAAATCTTGGATTGACCTGTCTAAAGAACCTTATTCCAGAGCTGGACAGGCTTTTAAAGATGTTTTCCTGCACAGTATAATCTTGTTCTTCAGTGTGGTGGACAGTGAATCACCGACCTCCTCAAGACTGTTCTCAACTTGACTAAATGTTTTGAAGGAGGTTGTTCTTCACCAAGGAAAGAATTCTGCAATCATTCTCTGTAGTTGTCTACCATGGTATCCCAATCCTTTTGGTTTTGCTTTGCTCATCAGTTTTAAAAATATTCCAAATTGTTGATTTGGGCACTACTTACATTTTAGCTCTCTCTTTTATAGGTTAATTTTATTTTTCCAGACTAATGATGGCCTCCTGCACTCATATTGACACCTCTTTGGCCCTCATGTTCAGTTCCAGTGAACAGCTAAGAAATGCAAATTCAGTGCTTTGAGTCAACTCCAGGCCTTTTAGCTACTTAATTTGTCATGGAACAACGAGGGAGCGGGCCACACCTGGCCATGAACCTGCTTGTCAGTCACACGTCCAATTAATTTTTAGTCTCTTAAGATGGAGGGATTCCATGAAAAATGGCTTTAATTTCTGAAACCTAATGCAATACCTTTGTTAAACCCCTTAAATAAAGCTGAAAGTCTACACTTCCATCCTGATTTGCTTAATTTCACATTTACTATGGTGCAGAAATGATATTTTTGCAGAATGATATTTTATATTGTGAAATATCAGCTACAGCTCATTTCTTGACAATGAGCCTTCCTGTAATGTACCCACACTTTTGAATATAATTTTGTCCTGAATGATACGAGTAAAATTTTGGTCATTAATAATAAAGAGATTCTTTAACACAAACTCTCAGAGGAGGAAAGAGGGCCTCTGTGTTATTGATTTGCTCTACTGCTTTGTATTCCATTCACCAATAATTACCACTGCTGCCCCTCCAATTACTCAGCTCTTTTACATTTACAGCCATGTGCAATCCGCACACATTGATTCATTATGCAAATAACAGGAACTAATTCAAAGCTTGCTTATGGGACCCCATTTAAAAGCTTGTAGACATGGCAATGCACAGTCAAGTAAATTGAGACGCCATTTCCTCTTGGCTGAGCAGAAGTAAGATTTGTTAAGTTTATATAAAGTGACATCCGGCAACTAACATCTGACAGTACTGCATTCTATTCCTTTCCCGTTCTCAGGAGGACTGAGGGATTTTTTTTTCTAGTTAATTTCAGTGACTAAAGGATTGAAGGGTATTATAGGAGTGGATAGAATGGAATGTACAGGTGAGTGTACAGTGTTATTATTAGTGTGAAAAAATGGGGGCTGGAAGCAAGAGTAAAGGCAGAGGTGCTTATCTGGTATTTAGTGGGTCTTTTTCATCAAAAGCCACTAAAAACAGTGTCATACTCAGTAGGCATGAGCTTAAGTCTTCTTGAAAAGAACTTCCGTTTGGTTCTTTTTTGTCTTCAAAGAGTTACAGGTTTAATTACTAGAACTGATTAAATATTAGATTGAAATGCTACGATTCAAAGTCTTCCTTTATCTTTTACTTCAAGCATTCACTTAACCATAAAATACTACTGTGGCCAGCACAGACCATGGAGTAGGAACTGGGCCAGGGTTTTCACAGTGGTACATACCTATTGAATTGCTCTGAAGATGAGGCCTACTATTTTGTGGTCGCTGAGACTATTATTCTCCATATTTCATCTTGACTCATGACCTCTCTCTAAAACAGGCAAAAGAATACTTTGGGAATTTCCATTAAAATTCTACAGTTGCGCTGCAGAACACAGCTGGGTGCCAGTAAAGGCTCAAATTCAGCAAAATTAGATCCATTAGAACAGTTATTTGTGAGAAACGGTGCTAACCACTGAAAAGTATTTTGATTAGATCCATTTCAGTAACATTAATGCACAACCAATAGCCTAGGCAGTTACATTTATTTCTTTCTTAATTTTTTTGGAATGTGAAATTTAAGATAAATAGATTCTACTGTTTACCTGAAGTTTTCAGTTGGATTGACAGTGGTTTAAACTTACTCAGTGACAGAGACAACTGTCTGCTGGAGCTTACTGCAGGTGAAAAAAATGCCCTATCACAGATTTTACTCTGCGGTGTTCTGGTAAATTTTAGACTTCAAACTTGTCAGACAGTGCATGTCAGATAGATGTCAGCAAATGAAAAGGTCCATCATATTGACAATGCTGGCAATCTGGCCTACTCTGTGTACAACGCTCTGAGATCACTTTTGCCCAGGGCTTAAAAAGTATACTGTCTATTTTGTTGGGTTTAAAAGTATTTGTACATCATGCTATGACAAAGGCATATATTTCCACAGAATAAATGTGAAATTATGGTCTAATTTGTAGTGGGGACCAATCCAAACTCATTACTTGCCTTTAAATTCTGGGAACGCCGCAAAAGAATTTGGATGACCGTATTATTTGCAAAGTCGCAAGCTGGGGTATGTAACTTCTGACCTCAAACACAAATTCGTCAACACTGGTACTTAATTTCACAGTTCATGGGACTGATTGGCTCCCTCGTTTCACGTCTAATCCCTTCCAGAGTTGGATCAGGCATGATAAGACAGGGGAAACTTGAGACCACCCAAGCCCGGAGTAGAGAAACCCTGTTATATCACATAAATTAAAGAAATCAAATATACACAATTAGCCACGGCATGTTTGGAGCCCAAATGTTGTTTTTTTGGTTTAGCACTGGAGCTATGAAGCTTACAATCACCAGAAGCCTCCTTTAAATTGTTTCCATGAAAAAATATCCCTAAACCTTCTCTCAGCCCACTCCAACCACATCCAGTTTATCATAAAGGTGCCAGACTCAATGTAGTTTAGGACACAGCGACTTACCGTGAGCTATACAAAATGAATAAAACATCACATTGTAATGGAACGCTGTGGGCAGCTACTCGAGACAATAGGGTTTATTTTCACAAACCACTTTAAGGTTTGGAGTGCTTATCTAGTATCAGTTTTTGTGGCAACACCCATCAGAAATACAGAGAAATCTGGATCAAGATCAGTCCTGTCCAGCCCCAGTGTTGTCTCAAATGTCTGTCCGTAAGTTTTATTAATCTTTATATTTGTCATAATGTGTGCTAAACCACACTGAAATGTCTTTGCCACCTTAATAAAGACCATGAGAGAAGTTTTGGGATGTACATAATGAAATACTTTGGGTGATTATTGATTTGTAGTAATTGTTAACAGCAGTAGGCTCACAACTCCAGTTCTAAATTAAAGAAGCATAATTTGAACAAACATGTCTTGGTTGACCAAGTTCATCTGGGGAACCTAAGTGGAAAAATGTGTGAATTTGATTTTTTTTGCCAGCGATTCTTTTATCTTCCTGTGATAACAAAAACCTGTGAGTGGAAGCTGAATCCAAGGTCAGAAGTTAACCACCATTGTTTAGTAGACACTGAATTATATTAAAGTAGCACAAACCTAGAGTTTTCTGCTCTGTAGCTGTACCAACAATTTTCTGCTTCTTCCAAGCTGTCAGCAAAACATTCCAAGATCATCAAATATTTAAAGCAATACTGCACCATTTTTCCTCCTAAAGTTTTATAGTAGCAGTGCCTAAACAAAAGCTGGCATTTCATTCCACAGCAATGCCTGTGCACTGCATTTTCTTGGTGTCCCACTGTACCCACTAAATTCTAAAAAATGATTTAAAAAAGCCTAAATAGTTAATGTTATGAAGTAGTTCAGTTGTTTCCTGTATGAAGGCAAGAATTTTCAGAAACAGTGCAGACAGTCGAAGCCTACACCTTCTGGATAATGCTGCAAGCAAACCTCCACCGAGAAATTTTTCCAAGGCCAAGTGTGCTTGAAAAGTAAAAGTTTTGCAAAGCTGAAGAACTGACCACATTTTGTGAATAGCTTTGGGCCTGATTGTGGCACTACACTTTAATCACTGATTTGACAAAACTGAACAAAAAGTTTAATTTGCACATGACTTCATATATCTGAAATCAACCAATCATGAGTTTGAACGAAGGTGGCGTTTCATCACACAATTAAACACATTTAATGAACTGCCTGAAGGTTTGATGACCCCACACAGAACTCAACAGAGTGGATTTAAGCGAGCTCATCATTTGGGAACTAATCCCAGTCGTTTTCCACGCTAAGGTCTGGCATGTCCTCATGGTTGCTGAATGCTGCTGAACGCCGTGTGTTACACACTCAGGGAGCATGAAACTGCATCGCCACAAAAATGAGCCTTTTCTTGGCTGTTAAACTGGAAACTATAAGTAAGTGATCCATTAAATAAGCACCTCTTAGTTCCAATACTCAGGACCTACATTATTGTACAGGTTAGCAATTTGCTTGCTCTTAGACACATTTGGATCAACCCTTCAGATCAGTTTTAAATCACACCACGATGGACCAGTAAAGTCACAAAGTTACACATAACATTTGGAGAAAAATAAATCCAGAAAATATTCCAAATGTAATTTCATTAAATTGAGGTACTATCAATCACTGAGCCCACTATCTACCCTTAGGGGAGATGACAGTGTTTCTCATAATGTACACTCACCTACTTAAGGAAACCCTACTATGCTGAGAACGCATTCTGAAAGAAAGACAGATTTATAAGCAATTTCAGGAGCTCTACTACATACACAAGAGCAAATAAAGTTGCATGCAGTTATTGTATCAAAATTAGGGATTGACTGATTATCAGCCTGGTTGATTAATAAAGTTGATATTTGGCATTTTTATCAGAATCTGGTTTATTTTTTTGCCAATAAAGTACATTTATTTTACAATGTTCTAAATTGGCTATGATGTAGCGATCTCTTTCTGTTTGTAATCTACAGAAATTTCCCATCTACACTACACTAGCTGATTGGTTACACATCACAAGCAATAGCCTACAAGGCTACAAGGTTTGCAGAGTGTTTCAAAGGTAAGGCAGCAGATTTTTGCCAAAGTTGCCATAAGTACCACACTCATCTATGCTGAAGTCTCCATATTCAGAGTTCAGACACTTTGTCTTTATTAATACAGAGTTTGAGAACCTGAGATCAAGAAAATAGTAACATAGCCAATCCTTAAATCTGTACGAGTATAGTATAAAATACAAAAACAAATAATAACAATAAATAACTTGCTGAGTAACTTACAACACTAACAATGTAATTTCTAAAGCCTATTTTCGTTTCCGCCCTAAATGGAATTTTACTTTGCGTTCCGCCTTAAATGTTGCAACATTGCGATTTGATGACTGCACCATTTAAAAAGGGATGGAACATTTGAGCAAAACAATGATACAGAACAGAAACCTGGCTATTTATTTGGAAAACTGACAGAAAATATGTCCAAGATAATATTTTTTACTTCTTTATCATTGCTGCTGTCTAGTTCAGCAAAAATCCAGTCAGACCCATTTGTCTTCTTATCCGAACGTTAACTCATAGCATTGCATAAACAGAATTAATCAGATACTTGCTCAAAAACACTGTTCAATACCTCAGAAATTCTACTCAGGCCAGTCCTACTGGAGCAGTGAAAAACAGTTCTCTTTTAATTAAACACATTCTGAAAGGCATTTCAGCCTGGTTTTGTGCTGGACTTTGTGTTCTGCTAATTTTTTCAAATTTTGATTTCATTTTATATATGCAAAGGCATATTGGTTCCACATATTGATTATTGGTCTCCTTCATTTCTAATAATAGATACCAGCCTTGAAAAAAAACATACTGGTCAACCACTAAACAAAATCAAACCTGAACACAGATAAGTCCAATTTCTTTAACTGGGTGGGAATTGTTTCCAGGAAGTGCATCAAAAGAGAATCCTCAAGAAGATTACGTTTTATCATCAATAATACCTCCAAGTAGAGGTAAAGGTGGTCAATATGCACATGAATTAAATCAACACAGCACAGACCCTCATGGTGCCACAGCTTGCTGTTAAGTACAAACTGCGAAGCATTGACTTTTAGGTTGAACATTTTGGCAGCTGCGATAAGGTTTCTCAGTTTAGCAAGTGTAGTTTTACAAAGTAGTTTACAGAGTCCACAATCACACCTACTGGTCAGACAGTGCCAGACCTTGACTATGTTCACCCCTCTGCCAAGCTTGCGGCATTTCAGTCCAGCCTACTGTTGGCCTACTTCCACCACTAAAATACATTTTATATGCAGCAGGGTGAATACAGGTTTAAGCTGCATAGCTCTGGATGCAGTGCTCAGCAACTGTGCCCTCACCATGATCCCAATCATCCGTGTGTACTTCCAGTCCTTGTGTTAATCACTAGAGCTTTCCCATTTCCCCCAGTGGTGTCATTCCAGCCAGGGATTAGAAAACGGTTCACCAGATGAAAATGACCCCCAAAAAATAACGACTGGCCAACAGAACAATAGCAATTAGAAAAATAACCTGTAACTTGATCCAGAGAGGAAAGATTATTGCAGAAAGAATATTACACAGTGAATAAAGGTTGTGCAGGACCGCCCAGCCAAAGAGAGCCAGCGTCTCTTTCTGAGCCACTGACTGACCCATCCCATGTCCCTTGTTCCTACCACCGACAGCCGAATCGTATGCAATAGCCAGTCTTTTACACTTAATCAATGAAAGTCATTCCCCATCTCTACCCAGGCCTTGGGCTAAAAAACACATGATGGGTGTTACAAAGACACCAAAAGCCTCCAAATAATGTGTGTAGTGATAAAGTGGGTACAAAGAGTGCATAATTAGTCCTGTTTAGATGTATGTAGTGCAGTGCAGTGTGCAAAAATCATTGTAATTACCGTTGTTTTTTTTTTATGTGGCACTACTGATGCATTTCGCCTATTCCAGTGGATCAAACTAAATGGGGTTTTCTGAGAATGTGTTAAATTGTTGATATTATCAAGATATTTCTGCCAAATTAGCCAGATCTTAGTAATTGTGCATGTAAAGGTCATCTTTGTGTCTGTTTTTGTTCTAATAACAATCCTAGCATCTACTAATTTAGACCTAGTTAGAGCTCTAGCGACAGTTGGCTCCAATTATTGGCACACTTGCTAAAGATGGATGAAAGGTCATGAAAAAATGTTTTTGTTGTTAATTAGCTCAATCTCACCCTGAAAATACTTGAAAATATAACTTAAGTCAATAAAAAACTCAGACCAAAACATTTTTTTAACAAAACTAGGTGTCTCAGCTATTGGCAGCCTTGCGTTCAGCACTCTGTGCAACTTCCATTTGGCAACATAACAGCATTAAGCCTTCTTCAATGGTGCCTTATGAGATAGGAGAATACAGAGCGGGCAGTCTGAGACCGCTTCTCAATACAGAATCTCTAGTTCCTCTAGGGTCCTCTCTTTTGGACTCTCCTCTTCAGCTCATCCCTCTGCCACCGTAAAAGCTTGATTTTGTGGTCAGTGAACCATTTTTGTGAGAATTTGGATGCATGTTTTGGATCACTGTCCTGCTGGAGGATCCAACTATGAGCCTGTTTGTTACCAGTAGCCAGATTTTCATTTAAAATTAGCTGGTCCTCCACCATTCTGAATGGGGGGTTTTCTGTGTAACTATCCTTCTTTCATCACCAATCCCTCAAGGAGTGTTTATTATTAAAAAGCTCTGTTTTCATCTTCTCTGGCCATAGAACCAGATTCCAGCGACATCTACTAATGGTGGGCAATAGTATATTATTATCTTACAACACTTTTCTGACCATGTTATGGCCATCATGAGTACCTGAAGTACACTGACCAACTGCATATTTCATTAGTCATCCTGTTTAACTGGATTTACTGCAGTACAGAGTGTGATTTGTGATATGATTGTGTGTGATGTGATACGATTGTATTTTTAATGTGGTACTGCCGTTCTTAATGATCACTTCTTAAACAAAGACATTTCTTCTTAGACAAAGATATACACACATTGTCGGTATGTGCGTACAATGTACAAAACCATAATTACCAAAAAGTTGACATTAGAATGTGACCTAGACTCAAATAACATATTTTACTCAAACAACATCTGATAAAATGACCACAATACACTTGCTAAGTCCATTTCCCTGACTGTGTTTTTAATAGGCTTAAGCTAGCCCAGCAATCAGGAAATATGCGGAAAATGAGAACAAAATTATTAAATGCTTCAATAAGACCTTGACTTGGCACACATCACTGTACCAGAGCTGACAGTTTCTTATCTCTTATATATACAATTTAACTAAAAAATATAGTAAATGTTAGTAAATTTCAAAGGAATCACTAGTGTAACTACAACAAGCCATACAACTAAGCGAGAGTTAATTCTGGTCAGGACAACTTTTATAGTTATGGGCAGTAGCTAGCGAACATGCTGCACTGATGCTGCTTTATTCTCTCACTGTCTCCTTTACTCTCCCTCGTTCTCCCCCTCCCCCGACCTGAGCTGCCTTCACATAGCTGCAAAATTGGAGTCGAAGTCTGTTTTTGTCAAAACGGATTAATAAAAAGTGCTAAACAATTTTTAAATGGGTCAAAACATGCTTGGGCGGGCATCCATCTACCAGGGCACCCTGCCAAAGTATAACCTATGTGTGAGGCAGTGCTGAAGACAAATGACTGTCCCCATGTTGTGGCATCTGCTGGCGTGAATGAAGACGAGAGAGGGGGACAGTATGACACATGAACGTGCTGGACTGGGTTATCCTGGTAGTTTGCAAACTTTGGTGTTAAAAAATATAATTTCACCACATCATAATCAATAGAATGCCTTTTCTCCACGAGGTCATAATTTGTCTTGTAATATCAAAATGTTTCAATGCATTGTTAAACCCCTAGTAACAGCCATTAAACCAAATATTCACTGTTACTGCTAGCTTGTGCATCACTCAGTGTTCATTACCTAAATACAGTAATATAATTACAGCCCTAAAAAAATTCCAGAAGTTGGGGTAGTAGAAAGGCACTTTTCTAGAGACATACAGGAACCGTGCAGAACCTAAACTATACTGCGACAACCTAAACCCGGGGTACTCAACTGGCGGACTCCGGTCCGGATCCGGACCCAAAGGCAATGACATCCGGACCGAAACAAATATCTCTCTCTACTTTTTTTCATAGTGATCCAAGCGGGAT
>JBBIGA010000106.1:14923579-14961451 GCA_037576975.1 Alestes dentex | reverse complement strand
GCTGGTGATATCTCTTTATGTGAGAGTGATTTTGTGCAAAGAACTTCATGAACATGTTTTGTATAGCCCATAGACCTCTTATAACTAAAGTGAGTTTTGCATATAATATGTCCCCTTTACACAAAATTTACAATGTGCCTAAATATATTCACAACTATTTAGGGGTGGCTTATTGGTTAGTTGATTTGGTTTTATTCTTCAATTACATTTTTCATCTTATTTTTCATTGAAATACCATCTGGAATACACTAGACCAGTTAGGGCACACATTTGTCTGCTATATTTTGAGGTGTACTGTGGGATGTCATTAGGGGATGAATGTTCCAGTGCCCTAGAAAAGAATTCTAAGCCCACTCACAAATCCATCTCTTGAACCCCACCTAGCTAGTTCTCATCATGAAATTCTCGGATCCGTTAAAAAAAGTTGATACATTAAGAAGTTTTTTTATTCAGATTACAAATCAAAACGTACATCACTATTGTATCGTCGCACTATTTAGTGAAATATTAATATATCATAGATGACAGCACCCTGAAAAGCCATGGAGAACGGAAAGGGAAATCTTTCATGTTTTCTGTAATGATGGACTGTTGGGCAAAGTAGGGGTCAAGGCCGTCCAAAATGTGCTGCTAAAACACTCAGGAATTTAACAGGAATGTCACTCAGGGTGAAGGCAGAGCACCAAAAAAGCCAGAAAGAGAGGGCCACCTTGAATGTACTTTGAAAAATTGGTGAATCCCTTACAAAAAGGAATAAATGGTTGGTCTGAGACACACTTTGATAATTAAAATAAAGTTGTGGGTTCTTTACAGGACTGTGTGTCTATTACTAAATAAAATCTCAATCACTTACAAAAGGTTCAATATTTTGAACTGAACCCGTATTTTCTATTGCAATCACCATAATTACATTTAAACATGATGTGGTCTTTTTGAGATCATGAAACTGGTAAATTCGGATAGATTTACCAAAAGTTTTTACTTATGATGCCAAACATTTTACTTATGGAATAGTCCACTTAACATACTTTACTACGATATTTTATATGTTTGTGTTCATGTAGTATAATGGAGGTGTTAGAGCTTTTGTCCAATAATATATATTTTGAGTTGATCCTGCTCAGCTGGCGCTGCTCAGTTGACATGAAATAATTCAGTAGTGGCACATGCATTATTTTAGTTTTAATGACATAAAAAAAAGGTTTTACTACATCTATATATTAACACTGACTGATGAGAATAGCTATTTTGAGTCGCATCAACTGGAAATATTTATATAATCTTTTTCAACAACTGAAGCGTTTAAACATGGAACTCAAATACCTAGGTGTAAATTATTTTCTGTACAGTTTTGACTTTTGATTTTATGAATTTAAAAATGTTACAACAAGTGACTGTTTTTATTACTCTTGTGTGTACGTGTTTGTTGCATTCTAGATCTACCATGACTAAACGTCAGGATTTGCTACCTATTATAAGACCAGCTGTTAAGTCAGAGAAAACAAGAAGCAAAATAATAACCACATGAACTAATGTAGCTGCTGATTAAAAAGACTTAATATAGTATGATCACTGCCGCATAAAAACATCTTTTTAAAACATGAAGCAGTGCTGCTTATCACTTGAGCACTTTAAGAAATGAATGGAAATTGGGGTGGAAATTGAGGCCGGTCAGATACCAATCAAACTTTCAACATTCAAAATTGAATCGCTTTGATCCTCCGGGTGCATTAAGAGGTCCCTTCTGACAATCTGAAAATACTCCTTTTAATTTAAAATGAACGCTGCTAGCAAAACTATTGTTTCTTTGCACCTCCGTTGCTTCACTTCGTTATGACAAAGCAAAATATTTTTCCAGCTGAACAATGTCAGTGATAAAAAAAATACGTCTATGTGACATGTTAAAATTAGTTTGACGACGTCCTGGCTTTGTCAGGAAAAAGAAAACCAACAATATGTACCAATTAATCAGCAGTGACAGACAGGGGAGGGGCGTGTAGAGAGAGGAGACACCACCTACATTCAAATGAAGTGCTGAAGTGGCATCGATGTGAGACACAGGCCGAAGAGCATTACATCCTCAGAGACCACCTCCTGATATCAGCTGGCAAATGAGACAATCGTGACTGGCCTATCGACAGCACACAACAGACTCGCACTCATCCACTTCTGAAAACAAATATCAATACTCCTCTGAGGACAGAAATGCATTACCCTTCAGGACAACACTGGCCTACATGTGAATAAGCAGGAAACGTTAAGCTACCAACACAAAGAACAGAAGCATGGATAAAGAATTGATATGTAGCTCAGGTCGTCAAAGCAAGATCTATGGTACAGATGTGATTCTCCTGCTAATTAAGCAAATAATATTCCAGAATAGGGTCATAAGAATGCTGGTCAGGTCTGGTGGTCTCTCTCTCTCATTATGGTCAGCATGACTGCAGAAGAGCCTGAGTCACCAGCAGGACTTAACTTGCCCTTTCGTCATAAAAACCTACCGGCCCGGGTGGTGACCCGACAATCCAGGAATGTATCTCAGCAAATTAGACACTTTCTGTGAAGAATAACTATGGATGGGCACACTGCATTTATATATATATACACACATACATACATACATACATACATACATATATATGAGTATGACAACCATTCCATGCCAATGTCTGTTAAATTCCCACACAAGCACCTCACTGAGTTACTGATTACTGATCACCTGAATCAAATCTTATTTAATGGGGAAAAGTATAAAAAAACACTGCTGTAATCGACACTCTCCTCTTGCAATGTGACCAGTTGAATGGAAAAACACTACTAGAAGTACGTAAAGGTAATTATTGTCATTTTGTTTAAGAGTGAACAAGAGATTTGTTTTCTTTCAATTATTCAAGTTCTGTAAACACTGCATCATTTCTCTTATTTTGATGGTTTGCCTTTTCCTTTAAAATGATGCTTTAAAGAACAATATTTGTCAGCAGTTCTTAAAAACTAAAGTAAAGCTGCTCATTTCACTACTTGCACCTATAAAAGATAAAACCCGAGAAACTGAACATTTTTTGCAGTGGTCTCTTATGTATATACACATATACATATGACACACACATGTATAAACACAAATATATGTATGTATGATGTGTCCACATGTATATTTACTTATGTTACTGCTGTAACATGTAACAATGCAAATTTCCCATAAGACTAAGAAAGGGTTCCCTTATCTTATCTTATCAGCACTGATAACTGGAGCAAGAGGCTGCTGGTACATTTTGCTCTTGTTAGAATACCGTGGTATTTACTGTATATCGTGAAAATAATTTAAGAATTAATATAATTTTTCCATATCACCCAGCCTTAGAAGTAAGCATTTTACTAACTGTTCCTAAGGTACATGCTCCTTGTTAGTTGTATATTCTAGTTCATTTCAGTCTTACAGGTGTGGTTTATTTTGAGCTTGTGGTGAGTTATTAGTTATTGTAGCCTGCTGTGATGGGATCTGTTATCATTTTGAGCTGTTACATGTTTGTAGTGTTGCTTGGTGTATGATCTGTGGGATGAGTCTGTGAACATTTCGTTGCTTGCTGATAATTTTAGAGCTACAGAGTCTCTCACGCAAGCATATGTGCCTGGAATTATTAGACATGCTGCTCAGACTTAAAGCGAGTGAGACTGCTCAGCAGGAAGGCACAATTTTAATAAAAGCTGAGGGAGGGACAATGGACTTTAACCTTATCATTAGTGAGGAGAAAAGCTTACGCAAGCTTCCCCCAAGATTAGGACCACCCACCTCACACTGAAAGAGGAAACATTCTGGCGAAGTACATGCAGACATGAGAAAGTCACCAATTATTCATATGGCCTACTTTGCACCAACATGTCATGTGCCTACAAGCCCAATCTTAACTTAATTAGAAAGCAATCAAGGATGTAGGTTCCCTTGGGCTCTAAGTACTGAAACGGGTACAAAAACTTTTAGTAGCATTAGTGCCAATGGGCCTCTCATCACTAGGGGTCCTCATGGGTACAATTGTTGATATCACAGCAAGTGAAGGACTAAAGGCCTTCTCTCAACTCTATCAATGTAAGACATCTACTAACAGGCTGGGTGTCTGCTCAGTCATGCATTTAGAATCCAGCAGACAGTGTTCTCCTGCAAGCATGTCGAGTTGGTCAACAATACTGCATGCACACATTTCTAAGAAATATATTAGCAATGTTTCACCCCAACAAGATGAACACAGTGGACACAGAAAAAGGTCTTCAACAAACTCATAAACTGATGGGAAAAAAATGTGGAAAAAGTATAGACTGGCATTTTTTTCGGATAACTTTCATTATCCCTGCTGTGTTAATGCAGGTATTTTGCCTATTTAGTCAACTGACGTCCAAGAATAATTCTGCAATTTGTTGAGAAATGCAGTTAGACCCCTCAGAAAGATTAGTATGCAGTAAAAAGTAGTGAGAATAATTAATTAAGAAACATATTATATGGGCTGTATTTGTACCAAAAATATCTAAAATTAATATTATTTAGTTAGTACTAACTCATAGGTTTCAATTTTCCTAACTCGCTCCTGATAGCATCTCACTAGTCAAACTGCACTTCTGTTTGTCTAGATTCTGGATGCTGTGGCTTTAAGGGGATTAAATACCATTTTTGTGACAACCAATTTAATTACAACCAAAATCCTAGAAAAATAAAATTTTAATTAAAAAGGGGCACCATCAGGTAATAACAGCCTAATGAGTAATACTGAATCATCCAACTGGCATTCAGTATACAGCCTACATAAATCACGCACATGACCATGGCAAGGGTCCCACCACACCTAAACTGATATGAACCTTTCTTTATTTGCATTCATTCATTCATTCATTCATTTGGCAAAAATATAAAGTCATGTCTTGGATGTTTTATTCACACTCTAAACCCCAAATCAACCTTTCCACTGGAGAGAGGGGAGCAGGTTTCAAATACAAGCCAGTCACCTAGCAAGTCAAATGACCACAGAGGCGTGACGAGGACTTAGTGCAATCAGTCAAGCCTTCAAAATTTCATGGGCAATATATCCTATCAGAGTCACTCTACTCCATTATTTACATTCATTCCGCTACATACTGTATGCACTTGGCAGAGAGCTGAACAATCAGTTATAAGAAATCTGTGAAGCCCAGGCACAGTGCTTCCATTGAAAAAACAAGTTTTTTGGTCTGAAACTCTCTTATACTAGCACTGAAAATGAAATGTAAAAAAGCGATAGGGTGGTGACCTATGCCTACCACAGCTTTTCATTTTTTGGGTGGGAGCAATCTAAGGAATGCTGGTCAACATTAGCAAGGCTCAGAATGATCTTTATAAATGAGAACTGACCCAAACATGGTTATCAGAGACAGCCCGGTTAGTTTAGTTCTCATTTAACCGAAAGTGCACAAGAGACAGCAGCTCAGGTCAGCAGAACGAGCAAAGTTGCCCAGGATCCTGAAGTAGGCACACCCATTTCCCTCTTTGAGAATAAGAGACCAGGCTGTTGTCTCCGTGCAAGTTCCAGCTGTTTCCCCCCAGAATCCTGCTCTCCTGCTTCATCATCTGAGGGAACTGGTCCTTCAGAAGTGCAAGAGAGGTTCTGATGGAGCTCAGCTCCAAAGGCTACTTAATTAAGCCTCTTATCATCGTGATGGTGCGGTGACTTGAGAGTGAGTGATTTTTTTTCTTCTGATGCCAGCAGGCGAGCTTTCATATACTGCCTAATCCCTGCTAAGAAATAAAGCTTAAAGGGTTGATATTCAATTACATCCCTCTATCTGCTCGGCTCATCTGCTCTGACTTTTCCGAGTCCAGCTCGCTTTTATAAGTGCAGCTCTCGGTTCTGGGGGGTCCGGGGGGCGTCATGAATGACTTCATTGTAAGCGAAGGGGACAAAAACAGTCCTCTTGGCGGGGTTTACAAAAATCCTCTTTCAGCCCTATTACACAATCACTGAAATTGTGTCCTGAATGTAAAATTCATGTTTGTTTACATGTACTTTTTCAATCAATTGCCTTAAAAACTCAGAGGCACCTTTCATTCAAAGCGTCACCCCACTAAACTGAGCCAGAGAGGTCTCTCCAGCACGTTTAAGCTGGGTTGAGGAGCCCTCGGGAGCAGAAGACCACCGTTACGGACTGCTGGTTGTGTGTAGGATGACCCAGTTAGCACTATCGGACAGGGAGGACCACCACGTCCCCCTTGTGCGCAGGTGAGGACAGGGTGCAGTCAAGTTTAGCTTAGTTTCTAGTAGAAAGTGAGCTGCAGCTGCTGCTGCTTTCTCCTACCTCAGGAGCGCCGTGTCCCCTTGTCTGCTGACCACACTTTCACTCGAGGCATAGTCCACAGTCTGGCCAGCGGGCAAGCACGAAGGCAAAAAGCAGCAAAGACTGAGAATGATAGCGCTGAGCCACTGGCCGGACACACACGCGTCCTGCACGGCAGTCATAATGTCCATCACCGCGGGCTCCTGGCTTTTCCGCGCCCTGGCAAAAATAAAAAATTAAAAAACAAAAAAAAAACAAAAACAAAAAACGGAAACAGGAGCTGACAGAAAAAAAATATAGATATTAATCCTTCTGTTCCCTGCTTTAAAAACCCCGAGGAGGAGGAGAGCTCCGTGTAGTTTCTTCCAGGGTTTGTTTTGGTCTCAGCGCTGGGAAGGACGGAGCTCTGCTCTCCAGCAGCTCTCACACCATCTAGTGAGGAAACAGAGAATGGGAGCAGATCAGGCACACACACACTCTCACACACACATACACACAGAAAGAGGCACACACACACACACACACACACACAAACCCCCCCCCTCACCCCCCGGGCTCTGATCCTGTTGCCAGGCGGCCGTTTCCCAGGCAACCTGCTCCCTGTAGCTCGCGACGGAGCCATTAACCCTTTGAGGAGTGGAGAGAAATTCAGCTCCATCAGTCCCGCAGCTCCACACTGGCTCTTCGGCTTTGAACTAGTTCTTCAGGATATAATCAAATACTGTACAATAAATTATTGATATATGATGTATTTCAATCATTCGAATCAGAAAACCTTATTTATCCCGGGGGAAATTGCTTATGACTGCACAGACACACAGAAACAAGAACAATATAAAATATAAAGTCTAAATAAATCCAATAAAAACCTGTAGATCAATATGAAATACAAAAATCAATATGAAATACACTGTGAAATATACACTAATGGCGGGTATAAATACTACAGGTAGGTAACAGTTACAGTAAGGTGAATTACTAACGACACAGGTGGCGGTTAGGAGTACATTATTGCACATAGTAGAGATAAGCTGTGTATACGGAATATTGACATACGTAGTGATATTAACATGCGTAGACTATCGCAAATAATAAGAGATTGCACGTTCTGAAATGATTACCATCCATTTAGAAAACTTCACATGATACCGCACCTGGCAAGAATATTGCACATTATAAGTGCTGCACGTAATGATATTGTCTTAGCACCCGATGAGAACATTGCACAGTATTGCACACGGTAGACTTTTGCACATCATAGTAAGATAATAATGCACATAGTGATTGTGACTAAAATCCCAATAAGAAACTGCACGACAAAGTAGCAACAGGCTACTCCACAGATTATTGTGGGTGTGTGCCAAGGGAGGAGTTGTAGAGTCTGATGGCGGCGGAGAAAGCATTTCCTGTGGCATTCAGAGGAGCACTTTAAGCTCACGAGCCTGTAGTTAAAAACCAATCACGTAAATTAAAAAAAAAAAAGAATAAATCAATAAATTGAGAGATAAATCAGTCAATTAATAAATCTGTCATTAAATTTCTAATTGCTGTGATGGCTGTTTGTAATATTGGATGAAATAACTCAAAAGCTACCAATAGTTCATATACTGAGACGTTTTGATTGAGAGTGCCTTCCAACTACAGCAAAAAACAATATAATGAGCCGCCTAACGAGCTACTCATTGTGCTAAAATGTTTAAATCTTAAGGGGTAGCATAACAGCTATAGCAAACTAACAGAACAATTAGATTACATTTCACAGCAGATCTGCACCTTTTTGTCAAGTACAACATGAACAGGACATATCTAAATTTAACTTTAAGTAATCACAAAATAAGAAACAGCTTACCTGAAAATCTGTTACAAGCAGTTATAAGCATGCCTATGTTACAAGCTCCAAATAGTAGTGTACAGCTGCTACAGATCCATTCTTAGTTTGGTGCTAACATAGTACTGCAAATTCCATGAGGACACTGAAATTGGTATTACTGCAGCAGCAAAACTTGGATTAATATGAGGTCCTATGAAGCAAATTAAAATGTTTCTTAGTTAAACACTGCATTGCAATCACATGCTCACCATTTGGTTGTGTCAGTGTAAAAAGTTCCTTTTCCTGTGTGTATGTGGGTTATTGACACAGCTTTGAGCATGTCTCAGTAAATCAGGTTTTAAAACCAGGCCTATCTGTCCTACTTACTTCCTGACCACAGACTATGGAAAGATGGAGCTGCAGGTCACAGGCTTAAAAATGCCCAAATAGTAGACTAATCTAAGGGCGGTTCAAATGAAACAAAACTGGTAACATTCACATAATTTCCAGAATAAATGTAGCCTTTTCTAAACAAGGCTTACATCCTCTGCTGCTTTAGAAATATTAGGCTCAGTAGCACTGACCAAAATCACACACTAAATAATAAATTATATATATATCCTCAGGATGTCTGTCATCAAATGCTGAAAGTTTTGTAACCATAAAGGCAAATCCCCTACCGGCTCGAATGTCATATTCAGTAAAACAGGAGAATAGCGTGCTCCTGTGCTATAAATAAGGGTGTAATGTACTCAATTTGGATGCAACTCAGTGCTGGAGGCCCACCTGTTTCGTGTTTTTTTTTTTCTTGTTCTAACACCTCTGATTCAGCTTGAGAAGGACTTGATCATTAGATAATGATGTGACTCAGGTGCAGGGAGAACAAGGAACTGCGAAGTGCAGGTGGGCCTCCAGGGGTGTAGTTGGGAAACACTAGCCTGGAATAATATAAATAGAGGCTGAACCCAGGGCTGGACTGGGACAAAAAAATCAGCCTGGGCGTTCTGAGCCTAGACCGGCTCACCAGGCTGTCGTTCCCGAGGGGGGGGGGGCTGACGGGATTCCGCGCCGGCCCAAAAATTACCTGGCCGGCTAGTCCAGCACTGGCTGAACCAGTGCACTGTTGTCAGCTTAGAAACGAATGAATGTTTCCCTTTATTCATAGTTTGACAATGAGAGAGGTGTTAGTTAGTAGAAGATGAATGTTTTATTTTATGGTAGCGTTTCCCAGTTGTGGTGCTGCACCTGTACAGTACATTTTAGAGCACCCCCCCCACCCCCACCCCCCTGGTCCAACAACCCTGACTCCACTGATCAGCTCATTACTCCTGCACCAGCACGGGGAAACACAGCATTACAGCACAATTGCTCCTACAATAGCCTATTAGCTATGCTTGTAACTACTCATTACTTTAATAATGTTGACTAGAAAGTCCTGGTTATGCTTTACTGGGTACAACTTTGGGGCCGTAGATCATCAAAATTAGATTTTCTCTTGGGTGATGAGATTCATGTGGGAAAAGGGAAATATCCCTTTGACATTTAAAAAATTACTGGCCATGTTTACACTCGAAATAAAATGTTTTTGTTTTCAAAATTGCACTTTTGTACTATTTGCACTGGGGGCCAGCTTATTACCTGATTTGGTCTTCAGTTTCAGCTTTCAGGAGAGTGTAGTAAAGGCTTAGGGAGATATGTAACGGTGAAAAAGGGAGCCTTTCCCTCACAGTAGCCTATACCCTATGTAAGAGCCACATGCAAGACATCATTCTGTGTAACATACCCTTCAGTGATGAATCAGCATTGAGCATTAACAAGCAGAAGCAATTTTCTGCACCAGTGACTTTAAGTTTTTTTTTTGCACAGTAAGCACAATCCTCAATTCCAGCACAATGTACAAATATAAATTATAAATTACATGTATAAATTACACAGTCATATAGCATGAGCCTGACTTGTTGCTTGACTTTTTGTCGTTTTGATGATGATGTTACAGTTAGTGGTTCTGGGCAGGGATACTCGATCTGGACCTCAAATCCAGATGTGGTCCTGGGTAGGGTAGCTTTAACTGAAATCAAGTGGCTACCTTGTCATTCCTGCTAACTGCTCGGTAAAAAGAGGACAACAACAACAACAACTACGATAATAACCTTAATGTAAACAGCACATTTCATTTTAGCTACAAAATCTTGCACAAAAGTGCTTCATGCAGGAATATAATTAAAACACTGCAATGCTTAAACCTTATGGGTTAAATGAAAAAGTAAACAGCACTTCTAAAAAATGTAAGAAAAAAAGAGCTAAACTGCCAGGCATATGGTAGCCTTTTTAATCTTGTTTTAAAAACACATATCAAGCTTGAATTCCTAATGTTCTCTGGCGCAGGATTTCAGAGTACTTAGTAAGCTGTGATTTGAATACCTTTGGTCTAGGCATTAATCATGCAGCATCATGCTTATTTTGTTCCTTCATTCTGTCGTCCCATCCACATGCTCATTATCTCATTATCTTGAATTAATTAGGCCAGATTGTTGGTTCTGCTTTTAGTGAATCGCTCTTTTACCCACGTCATTTATTATTTATTCTGTTTTTTGTGTCCTTTCTGTGGTACATGTAGGGAGACAGAACTGAAAACAGGAGTTTAAATAAGTAGGTTATACTGCTCACAATTACCTCCTAAACTCTAAATACTCCTACATTTTTTTCTCGTAACTTACTTTTTTTTCCCCCTTGGGGCCCAGCAACAACACATCTTACACTGATCATTTTCTACCCTGTTTATTGCTTAGAATCAAATAGGCTGTTTTTGACCTTTTAACCTTTGTTCTCATTGGCTGCCCTGTATTTTACCTCTTTGAGAAAGCAGTTCTTACTGAAACTCTCCTTTTACCTACAGCATGAATGGGTGAGGCTGAACTACTGCAGGTTGTGTAAATAGGCTTTTTTTTGTGGCATCACAAAATGCTTTTGCACAGCTGTATGGAATGTGAAGTGAATAGTACATTTGGAAACTTAGATTTTCAATAATGTGACTTATTGAAATGTATATATCCTATATCACAAAGTGAAGGAGATTCATTTTTCTATGACATGGACCTGTTCATTTTGTGCTTGCCCATTACAGGCCTTAGCATTTCAAACAGAATAGGCCTACTTTTACAGCTGACCGTGTGACTTGGGAGTATATTAGGGAAAGGGCTCTGATAAAAGCATGCTGGCCTTGCTTTTGTTGAGTGTCTTTCTATTAATTGGAAAGGACTAACTTTGGTTGTAATTGTTTGATAGTCATTAGCCTTAATTGCTGCCAGTGTCCTCGCTTCATACTATATTTAAATTGGACTTACATAGTCAGCCTTTGCTGTTCAATTACTGTGCCAACAGCTAGTCATTAGTGCGCTCCACCATTTACTCAGCCCTGAGTTAAATAAATAATAAATTAATACTGTGGGCTTATAATGGTGGACTAAACAAAGCTATACTAACAACTCTGCATCTAGCTCAAAGAGCATCTACTGTAAACTACAAGCCCCTGGAATCTAGTCCCAGTGAAAAATAATTTCACAGCTTTCAGGGTTTGAACTTGCACTGATGATTGAGGTATTGTGCATGGTATTAATGTTTTGGCTTCTTATATAGTTACATAGTACTTCTACAGAAAATTGCCCCAGATAAAAGGCTCTATTATGCCATGGGGCTTCATTGATTTTTTTTTTCATGCTGTAACGACCATGAATACCTTCAATGAGAGATAAAATTCTTTTCAAGCAAAGTCTACTGAGTCTTCATGGCCTAAAGTAGCTAATTGTCGAAATACAACATTTTGCAAAATCTCAGTTTAACACATGGTTGTAATATGTGTAGGGTGTGTTCAAAAATGTGCACTATTATTCTAATTTGTTGTCAGGTTTGTTGAGGAGCATGTGATGTCATTGTTGGACATTTCTGGTCACAGATGTAGTTAATGGTGAGTCATCATCACATTTGACCAACTTCATTTTTTTCCCATTTTTTTTTGCTAATTAAAAAGATGTTTAACATTAAGTGCTATACAGAGAGCCTTCCTCTATACAGGAAGGTCTCATCAAATCAAGTCAAGTGGGTTTATTGTCATTTCAGCCCTGTGGTGAAACAAAACAACGTTCCTCCAGGACCAAGGTGCAACATAAGAACTAGAACAGAAGACTACATCACTAAACGGTCATTGCATGCTGTCCATAGAGGTGAATTTTATACAAAAGACTAAACATTTTCAACACGTTTGTTTTCTGTGGGGTAATTGTGTTCCGTGACATGCTTTCTAGTTTGTAAACAAACCAAATACGCCTGTAATTTGCGCAGATTTCTGCCCACTTGAGTCTCTGCTGTTGGAAAACAAACCAATGCACATAATTGTTCATCTACCAATTTCAGTTCAAAGCACTTAAGTGATACAATACACACAGGACAAATGAACAGAAACATCTGCCATTATGCCAAATATCTAATAACCATATTTGCATATTTTAAGATGGCCTTTGTTGCTGTTTTTGTTTATTATACTGTATTGTCCAATCTTTAATGAAGTCAAATTCCTTGACTAAGACAAAGACAGAAAGTCTGGTGATCCTCCTGGTGAGGTGTGAATCCATCGTTTGCCTTCAGAACCAGCCTCACATTCTTTCTTAGATGCTGTCACGCAAGTCCTGAACTGTGACTAGCGAGACATTTGATCGTTCTTCAAGATGATAAGTTCTTTGAGGGTTGAAGGAACTACCCTATGCTCTGTATCCTGTCATGTTTAGATTTGGCAGAAGATAGAAGATGCTTGATTTCATGCTAGTATTTAGGGGCTGAATTTGTTAAGCAGTGAGCATGAGAGCATTATCATCATGGAATATGGAAACATCATGAGGGAATGGTGTTTTCAGTACAGAGAGCACCTGCTCCTGTAAAATGGTCTCATATTCCTTGGCCGTTATATGGCCATGCAGAGCAATTATCAGACTTAACGACTCCCAAGAGATGGCTGTCTATGTCATTATGGATCCACCACCATGTTAAACAGCTGGCAACAGACACTGCAGGTTAAAGGCATACTCCTAGTTAAAAAATGTCTGAAGGTAGAAAAAATTGTGAAAAATGACTCATCAAACCATCATCAAACATCTCATGAAATGTGTCTTTGTATTTGTTTGTTTTTAATCATGATTGAGGTTTGGTGATTTTTTTAATACTTGGATTATTTCTTACAAGCTCTTTTCCACACAGTGTTTCTATTATTTTGTTCACATTCCATATTACATGCCTTCCCAAAAGAGTACCCTGTGTAATTACGGACAAAATAAGCTGTTCATGAAGTATGCAAATCAGTTTCCTTAAAAAATAATTAAGCACTGGTATAATTTTATAACAGGCTGTCAGGGATGGTTGTAAAAGCTTAGGCTCAACAGAATATTTTAAAGAAACACAGGAAAGGTTGGTTATAATTATCTAAGACAAAAGAGCCGGCTGGTATGTTTGCCCTGAACTATTTGTGTCCAAATTCCTTTGGCAGGGCAGCATATTTGCACAGTGGTGGAGGGTGTCATCTAATCTGAAAGTCCATCTAATCCATTCATGCGCTAAGACCACTAATGTCTATTTCTAAAGTTTCCTTTGGTCAACATGTTCTCTGATCTTCAGCACAAACTACACGACAAGTTTTCCAGTCACATGGGACTTTTTTTTTAAAAAGTACAAATTACATTTGGAATAAAAGTAATGAAGAAAGCAAAGCGACAGTTAGATATCTGGGCAACCTGACAGTTCTGTGGAATTTTCCTTATCGCACTAAGTTAAATTGTGGAAATGATATGGTTAGGTATGTTCAAGTATGCGTAGGATTTTCCTTTCTTGAGACTTTAATTTAAATTCCACTTTTCTACTTTTTAAAATAAAATATCCTACTCTTGACTCACGCTTCTATGTGACATTTTTCGCTCCTAATTACATTTGGAGCGAATAAAGAAGAGTCTGAAATATGCAATGGAATGTCATGTGCTTTCAGATCGAAACCCACCAATCAGGGAGCAGTTCATCTTTTAATTGGCTGATTTGCTTTGACCTGTTGCTCCCATGGCCATTAGATACTTATATTACAAGAAGTTTGTCCAACAAAGTGGAGTTCTAAGAAAAATGGCAGAAGAGAATGACGGTCTTTCTCGCCTAAGGAAATTCCTTGCACTCGAATTATTTTGAAGTGGTTTCACTGATAAAGGAATTATTCATTTTCATGCCTGTTTTCAAACACTCTTCATTTCATGTCAGTAGCCGCTCAGATCTCCCTGATGTTCACCTGCATGTGTACGGCTCATGATACTCCTAACTGATGTTGAAATCAGACTGGTTTAATGAGCTCTCACTAACAGCTCCGTGTGCCCCGTGAGTGACATTACAGTGGGCCCAGGGTACGGCACAAGTTGGCAACCCTGCATTAGAGCCTTTTTCATGTAAAAAGGGGTAGTAATGATCAAAAATTAACACAAAAACGGCTGATTATTAAAAACAGGAGAAGAACATAACCAGTATTACAGTGTTTTATATTTGATGCATAATTACATTTAATAGTGATTTTAGTTCAATGCTGAAGTCGTAGCCATGGAGTCAATATTGTGGGTGAATGCTTGGTGCCATTGAGCCAAATGTTGGTTTGATCTAGTGGTGTGGAGAGAAAATGTTATGGTTAATGGAGGGAGGCTATTGCGGGATTTTTTCCACAGCAGTGCACAGTTGTCTGTTTTAGCATGCCAAAACCATTTTTTAATTCATATTATTTGGGTTGGGAGGAGGGCATTTTGAGCACATTTGAATAGTTGGGGATGTATGTTCCCCAGTATGTATTATAATTGAAAGACTTCTACTTATCTGGGGTAATATTTCAAGTAAATCTCTACCTTTTTGAAGATTTGGCTCCATTGTCTTACATATAAACCCTTTTTGTTGCATATACTCTGTGTCTCCAAAAATATCCAGATGCTCGGAAATGAGGGAATTCAGCTATTTTTAAAAGGAATTCATTGCTGACACAGATGTTGAACTGTAAATACACAGCTTGTAGGATCTCAATACAAGAGCACTGTCAAGAGAATTAGGTACTATGGAACAGCCACACATGAGCCTTAGGTCAGCATGCCCAATGCCAAGTGTCAGCTAGAGGGGTATAAAATGTCCAGCACTGGTTTGCACTGGAAGTGTGTTGAGTGATGGAACTAAAGCCAGTGTTTTTGAGATGAGTTATAGTGGCTTTTGCGATCAACACCTAATAATCCAACATCATTAATGTTCTTACATTTTACATTTATGGCAGTTGGCAGGTGCTCTTATCCAAAGCAACTTACGGTTTAATCACTGTTGCACAAGCATGTAGCATTGGGAGTTTTGCCTAGGGACTTCTATCAGTATAACATGGTGTTCTTGCCCAACAGGAGCATCAAGCCCCAGCAGTGATGTTATCTGATTCACTACACCAGTCATCCCCACAGCAATGTTCCAATGTCTAGTGGGAAGCCTTCCCAGAAGAGAGGGGACTGCAGCAAAAGAAGAAAAAACTCCCCATTAGTGCCCTTGATTTATTGCAGAATGAAGTGTTGGCTGAGCGACTTTTGGACATTTATCTTTATGCATTAATTTGACTATATATGTGTAGAAGCATTTGATGGTGAAAAAAGTGTTCCTTGTTGAAATTCACTCATTAATTGTTGAAACAGTTTGTCTAGTTAAACTAGTTTTGGGTTTTTTGGGAAGAACTCCGGTGTTTACACAGGAGACGAAGATGAATTCAGTTCGCTTTTTTAAAAAAAACCTTGATTTATGTCTTTAATTAATCTCAAGTTGCAGTGGTGACCTTTAAGATATTTCAAACGGTGACAAATAGGGTCATTAGAGAAAACCTTCTCTTGAACAGTGGATGTTGAGAGTGAAGGGGTTGATTTCTGTTCAAAAACACCTTTGAAGTGCACCTCTACGAGATTAGCCCTGCAGCTGCCGGAAAGCCATGGTATTCAACCGCCAAAGAGTAAAAGGATATCGGCTGAAGCTGGTAATCAGTTTAAAAGTCGTATGTCATTACAGTTACAGTGCTTTAGTGTACATTACTCCAGCCCACTGCAACGTGATACAACTGACAGCAGCCTGATAAGTGGATATAGTATGTGCATGACGGATTAAAAGAGAGGCTTTTAACAGCAAAAAAATCTGTTTATCATGCTGATGTCCCACTACTGGTTATATCGCAACTCATTGTGCTGATTGGGCCTTGACTCAGTGAAGATTCAGGGAATTATGAGTGCCTTATTTGCATATTAGAGACTGCTTATTACATATCCTTGATACATGTGTGTATGTGACGGTCTCTTTAATGCCATAAACTAGATGCTTCATGCTACACCACACATTCATGTTTAGAACAATGATAAAATCAGCAAAGATGATAAATCAGGATTACTTTAAAAATCTAAGTGTTAAATGACAAATACATATATAAGCTTGATTTAATTTGACTTAATTTTTATTAATTCTTTGTTTTAAACTGAAATGTTGAGATTATGACAAAAGACAGATTTTGATATGTATCTGAATAATTTAATAGTGAAAATGCTTACATCACCTCCAAATTTTAATAGGGTATGTTCACTGAGCTCGGATTTCCATCCAGAATCATCCCCAAACTTTGAAATCCCTTTTCTCAGAATCTATGTAATACAGCCGCTCTCTCTTCTTTCAAAACACAGTTAAAAACGTATCTGTTCTATCAGTGTTACATCTCTGTCACCACCATGCCCCGTATGCCACACCCCCAGTGGCCACTTTACTTTCCTCCTGTTTCCACTCTTTCCTCTCTTTTCCTCCTGTTTTCCCTCTTGTTTTGGTTTCTGCCCTGATTATTTTACACTTGTTCTGCATTTCTCCCTCTCTCTCTCTCCAAATATCCAGCCTGAGCTAGAATCTAGCATCCGTTCTCCAACATGCCTACTGGCTAGCATGGTGTTTGTCTGTTCATGTCCTCTTTTAAGCAGAGTAGACCAAAATAAGTACGCCTGCCAGTTTCTCTTCAGCATAGAAGGCATTGACTGGGTAGACCTCAGCCTCTGGACCTGGTGTTCCTCAGGCTTCCCTTCTTCACACCCTGGTGGGCTTCACAGAAGCTTCTGATGTTTTCTGTTTGACTGCTAAGCTTCAGCAGTGCTGTGTTCAGTCTGTTTGACTAATATATATCTTCTTGTGTTTATGTTATAAAAATGATGATGATGATGATGATGATGATGATTATGGTGATGATGATTATAATGTAGATATTGCCACTGTCAGCTGTGTTAATTTTCAATGCATTTTTCAACTTAAAGTGTCTATTTTCTGTTTTCCAACCTCCTTAGATTTAAACTACCTGTTTTTGTTACTTTTTAGATATATGTAAACCACAACTTTTTTCTTTGTTGTGGATGGGCAGGGCTGCATGCCTGTCAGTTGAATAGATGGATTTGTACATGTGTTAGTTTGTGTGACATCACAAAACCAGTTCAAAATGTGCCGCTTTTGCGTCTGAGTTTCTATATAAGGACTGTATGGACTGGGGAATGAATTCTGTGTTCATTCCACATCCTACGTTCAACTTCTTTCTGTAAAAAACAACATGAGAAAGTTGGCTTTTTCTGATATGTACTCTTTAAAAAAATACAATTTCATGGTAAAAGTTAATTGTAAAAGTTTATTGCAACAAATTAGACACCAGAATGTGAGATAATAACAATAATCTGATAATAAGAATAAAAACTGTGTTGTTAACAGTTATCTCAAAATTGTAGGTCAGGCAAGTTTTTTCTTCTTCTTTTTTTATTTACACCATTCTAGGCCATGTCTATTGGTGCATTCATCATGACATTTTGACATAGCATAAGAGGCAGATGCTAGGTTTTTTTTTTTTTCTGGCAGATCAACTATACTGCTTATGACAATATTTAAAGGGATTTATTCATGTTATTTTCTGCTCTGATCTCATCCACATACATTCACACGTAGGATTCACAGGTTCGGCAGGTGCTGTCACTGATCCACAACAGGCTGGCAAAAGCCTCTCTTGCATCATCTTCACCTGGCACAGTCTCAGAGAGAGAGCTACAGTGGAAGCCTACTTGAAATGCATGGCCATAATCATGTTTTTCCCTTTGATTTCTACATTTATCGCTCCATAACACTTCAATTTGCCAGCACAGATATTATACCTTTGGCGTACAGTCACTTTGTCTACCTCCAGAGGCCAAAATAACTCTCTTTTACACACACGCATGCAAAAAAAAAAAATCCAACTAAAAGAACAAGTGAAAAAATACTTCCTTCAGATGCTCACAAACTGCTGCCGCTCCCTTAGAATAACATCCATCATTGTATTTATTACATGTGAACGAGAAGGGAACTTTTACATTAGAGGAACTCTTCTTCTTCCTTGCATCATTGGCCCAGGGGGGAAATCTTTTGAGTGAAAATAGACAATGTTCCAGTGAAAGAAGCACTAGAAGAGCTTGACCTTCACATGCCAGACTGGAAGTTAATTTTACATCTCATTTAAAGCTAGCTATCAGAGAGGCAGCCTTTTCCCCTGCAGATACGGCTGCTGAAGAGTGAGATTTTCAAAGCAGGGTTTAATCTATCTGACCCCTCTCACTCAGAGAGGCAGGCTACACACAGTGTTTTCAGAGTCGTCTCACTCAGAGTGGCGTCGGCGTAGTGCTCAATGAAGTTTCGAATGCACACCTGCAGCTGAATGGCCCAATATAAAACTCACTCACTCGTAGTTTCTGGATGCTTGTCCTGCTCAGAGTGGCAGAAACATACAGTGCAGTGGCCGTCTTCCAGCGCAGTTTACCACTACACAAGTAATCAAGCCTTCAGTTCACATTAACAGCTTGATGCGCATTTACCAAACCCATGAGCCGCTGCTAGATGTAGTTTTCTGCAGAAAAGTTACAAAGTCTAAATGCTGCTGTCTGTTTTGGATGCAAACTCAAGATGCAGACATTGACAAAAAGCTTCACTATATTGACTAAAGTATTGGGACATACCTCTCAGTTCAGGCTTTAGGCTAGGCTCCAGTGAAAGACAATTTTAATGCTTCAGCATACCAAGACATTTTGGACAATGCCATGCTTCCAACTTCGTGGACACAGTTTGGGGAAGAACCTTTTCTATTCCAGCAGGACTGTGACCCAGTCCACAAAGCAAGGTCCATAAAGACATGGTTGAATGAGCTCGGTGTGGAAGAACTTGACTGATTTGCACTTTGGGATGAACTGAAGCGGAGATTGCGAGCCAGACCTGCTCGTCCAACATCAGTACACAAATTCCCACACAAAAACACCCCAAAACGTTGTGTAAAGCCTTCCAAGAAGAGTGGAAGCTGTTATAACCGCAAACGTGGGACCAACTCCATATTGTCATGAAAAAAATGTAATGTCATTAAAATCCCTGCTGCTGTGATGGTCAGGTGTCCCAATACTTTTGTCCATATTGTGTACTTCAGACCCTGTCAGTGTATTCAAAACATCTGACATTTCAAAACAAGCCACAGGCTGATGTCACAAAACATCAACCCTCATCTGTCCAAAGACAGAGACGCATGTTGCTTGCTTTTTTAAAAGAATTAGTTTCTCTTCAGTTCAAGCAATTCCTCTAATATCTACAGAATGCTTTAGTCCTACGACCAAAGTGAAGCCTCATACTGTGAGGATTTTTTCAGTAGCTGTCGGTGGGCTCATTAAAACGGGACGCAGTGCACATCTGAGGTCCGCAAAGTAGTTCAGGAAATGACCAGCAATATTTGGCCTCTTCCCTGCTCGCGAGTGTGACAGGTAAATAAACCCTGGGAGAGAGAGTGGGAAGCTACTTATTCAGGGCAGAATTGGCTAGATTGTGATATTCAGAGGGAGATAATGAGAAGTGATGGGCCAAGGCGGACAGGCCAGATAAAAGGCCTCCAGGCATGCTGAATGCTGTTTAAAGGTAGGCCACTTTCCAGATTTATATCTCACTTTTTACCCATAGGTTTTTTTTATTTGGTCTGTTTTCACTGCCACACAAGCGTGACCCCTGCTTTTCATTTGTAGCTGCTGTACCTGCAGCAAGCCACGAAGGAACAGAAGCAATGGAGGTGAACATGTCTGTGTGGAGAGAGATGCACGTCAATACCGAGGTTTTGGTGCTTCCCTGGTATCTGAAGTGAGATGTAGAATAATTTCACTCATAATGAATGTTTCTTGGCCTGGATGTATGGTTCTAGAAAAAGAAAACAGTGCTAACATTTTATTGCATAGACCACTGTAGATGCTTACCTTGCATTTAAATTACATTCAACAAATTATCTTTTAAATTCACTTTATCAGGTTATCCTGGACCCAAAATGTAATTTTAATCCTAACTCTGGTCCAGATCCTTACTCTAGTCCCAACACAGTGGAGAATAAACTGACATTCACCACCTTGAACATTTTGTAGATGTCTGTAGTCTACAGGGGACTGCTCAAATAAAGTACTTTGAGATTAAAAAGATACTTTTAAATATTAAAAAGATGCTGTAACCTCTCACATTCCATTTACTGAGTGTTTCTCTAATGATAGATGGGAATGATGAGAGAGGGAATTAAAAACATGATATTATTGATTAAAATGACCTGTCCCCAGCCTATGGTTCATGATGACATAATCGAAGATCAGCAGACATTTTAGAGGTTGGTAAAAGACTCTGCACTTCAATCAAATATTTCTGGAAACAGGTATTTTGTCTTATAAATGGTATGAAATTAACAAGGCAAAAAGGTTTATTGACTAATAAAGGTTTATTGACTTTAAAGAAGTCAATAAACCTTTATTAGTCAATATGAAAGGTACTTTGGAAAACAAAAAGTTTCTTCCAAGAACAATTTTTTTTTTAAGCACCATTATTTTGAAGTGCATATATTTTAAAAAGGACCTTCAGTGATTGGCTGGTTTAATTCAGTTTTGATGCCAATCTCCCAAATGTTTGTCTGTGAAATATAAGCAGGTCAGACTTGTGCTCAGTGGATAAGACCTTAATGACATCTCTTCAGATACTTCACAGGAAAATGAGAACAGCAGTGGGAGGTAAAGCACATTCACCAAAGCAATTTAAGTTAGCAGGATGTAGAAAAATATCCCATTCTTTTTGCCCTGGATGCGTGTAAGGGAGATGAAGCTGCCTTTCAGCTTGATTATTCATGTGTGCAAATGTTCTTATTTCTGTTCTTCACAATCAGAAGTTCTCATTGTGCCGGCGCACACTCCGCCATCAGTCGAGCAAATACAGATGGAATGGCAAGGATAATTCGAAAGGACAGACTGAAAATAACTTAATTCATATTGAATTATTTTATGACAACCGTTTTACAGAGTCATTACAGTGAAACCCCCCAGTGTTAAATTAAAACCCAGTGTACATTCAAAGCTGGCTTCAAAATGTACACTGTGTGCATTGTTCAGTTCAAATGTAATTTTACTGCATAATGGGTGCATATTCGTTCATTTTCTGAAATGCATGTATAGTGGAGAATCAGAGTGCATTGTAGCATATCTGGGATGCACAGTGCTCCATTTGAGCCCTAAAACTATCACTCTTCTTTGCATCAAAATTGTTTCATCACCTAATATATCCAAATATCAATATTTAATTTTGCAGTTTATCTACCAAACTGCCTTTGATGTGAATACGGAGCTGTTTATATTCAAAGTTCACTACGGTTGATATCCCAGTTGTAATACTGTTAAAAGAAAAGATCATTTTTTCTTACTTAAAAAGTATGCAATTAACTTTACCTCCTTCTTCTCACCACAAGTGCTTCAGAACAAGGCTGAATATGAATTTGCAGCTGTACAAGATACACTGCTGTGTAATTATGAGCCATAATTCAGTCTAAATTGTCCCTTTTGGTCCAAAATGACTTGGAATGAAATCATAAATTTATATTAAAAGGGAAGAAACGATAACAGTGGCATAACTCCTGGGGGTGGAGCGGCATAATCACATTGAGGCCCACATGGTGCGGGGGGGACCACAGCAACCGGGCCCCCTAAAATCTTTATTGGGCTCAGTCAGATATCAACACAAATGTACACCCATAATAGTAAAAGATCCAGTTGTGTCCAGCAACACTGTACAGACAGTGTCGACTTCTGTTTGTCTCACCTGTGCTCACATATGACAACCACAGTCAAGTGTTAGTTTTTGTACTGGGCTCGGAGGAGCACTGACCTAGTTATGCCACGAGGTATTTACTATCCCATAAAATAAAGTGCTACCATAATTACACCGGTATCAACACATTAATTTTACTGTTAGCATGCTTTGGTAGCCATTAGCGTGGAGTGGAGCCATCAGTTACTGAAGTTGTGAAGAAAGTGACAAAACTGATGGTGTACAGTTAGTAGAAGTCATTGTGGTTGAAGAACACACACTGAAGGTGAGATGGCTCCTATCGATGTGTTACTTATGATATATGACAGGGCTAGTCTTAAAAAATGAAGAAATGAAGAAACACACTGTGGCCAGAATGATCGATAGAGCAGAGTGAAGACAACCTCCCTGAACTTCGCAGCGTACCTGCCACCCTCCGCTCTCCCAAATCAAACCACGTCACAGACGAGCCTCCCTTTGATTTTCGCACCGTTGAGGAGGAAAGATGAGTAGAACAGATGGAGAGGCAGGCGGGGGGCAGAGTGGACCTGAGTTCTTATAGAGGAGCCCCTGGACTGACAGTGGAAAGTGACCATGTGAGTTAATCCATCTTCTGCTTCTTTCTTCTTTCACCCTCCAAAGTAGCCTGTCTCTCTGAAGCGAGGTCACTGCAGGGCACAAGTGTGGGTGTGTGTGTGTGTGTGTGTGTGTGTGTTTGAAAGAGTGATTTTAGGAGAACAGAGAGGAGACTGTACATGATGGAGATTATGGTGCGCAGTAATTAAACATGCAGCATGCATTAATAATGAGTGAAAGATTATTCATGTTTATTATTAAACCTTCATATCAGCCCATTGGACAAAGGCAGCAAACGGAGGCCCCTAGGCTTGTAAAGAAAATGGAAGTAAAGATGGTGGTGCACTGCTGCATTTTTGGCTTCTCTCACCCAGAGCAAACAATACTGCAGCAAAACAAACCGAAGCATTACATGTAAAGCTGGCCCAGCCATTCCAGGACAAATGGACTAAGTATTGTCACATAGTATTAACAGATTGTGGAGCCCTTGGAAAACAATAACATATTTGTATGACCGATTCAATACCACAGTTCTGCACTGTTTTTGTCCTGCAGACGGTCCTCAATCATACGCATCCTCAATGAATGGTCATTGACCTCACTTTTATTGACCTGCTTTTCTTGCCCATCCTTATTCATAATGTGTGGAATCTTGGCTACAGGACAGAAGTGGCCACGAAGCCACCTGGCATCAAGATATATAAGAAAAAAGTGTACTTGATTTCAAAGTGCCAAGGGAAATGCATATGAAAGTTTGATTAATGAGGCTTTGGCTTCCGGAGCTCGCTGTTGTTGCAGGTGCCATTAGACTCTTTTCCTTATTGCAGTATCGGTACTTAACTTTCGAGTTAAGGAACAGAATATTGTCGCGGAACAGAATATTGCTACTTTTCAGTGGCGACTGACATTCAGATTGCATTTATTTCGAATCAATAATAATAATAATAATAATTTATTTCAATATGTAAGCTCTTTACTTTTGGTTCCGCAACACTGAATAAATTCCACACACACGGTACTTGCAGGTAACATTCCTATTCATGACAATCTTTCTGCTGAAGCTGCTGTAAAAAGCCATGGGCACGTATGGTAGCTACAAGCGATGTGGAAGGATGTAACGTATTTCAGTTCCATTCTATTTGTTGTGGCTCACTCTAATGTCTCCGTGAAGAGCAGGGCTGAGAAGATGACTACTTCGATTTTTGTCTCATTTAAGAGTTCATTGTGTCCTACAGTGCAGGAAATAGAGGTCGTTCCCAAAAGGCTGTTGCCACAGACCAAGTTATTTTCTTGGAAAAAAAACCCTTGAAAGAAGCATTGTACAAAATACTGAGAGTTTTGTGGAGCTCTGCGGACACTCGGTAGAAGAAAGAGAATGACAGAGGACCAAACTTTCTGCTCTGGCATCAAGCTAGATGCTTTGGGAACTTGAGAACAGAGAGTAGAAGTGTAAATAACATTTTGAGAGATTCGTTTTGTGCCGGATAGCAGGCCATAAGGTACCCAGAACCCAGCGCAACACAACACAGCAAGAGACGAGAGAGTTACCCTGAAAATGGAATCATGTTGATGTCACTGCTATTTTTCATTAATAAACAGATGAATGGATGGATGAAAGGGGGCTTTTTTTTGCACAGGTACTGGATCATCTGGGTAATTACTTATGTAGCCTGTGTGGAGGGTTGTGTCAGCATGCGACTTCAGCTGAGACTTTGACTCCTTTTATTGTTCCGAACCTTGATGAACTGTGACGTCTCCATGGCAACAGCACTTCACAAGCCTGGAGGATCACCCCGTGCCGGAGCGAGGCGGTGGCAGCAGAAATTTCATGCATAGGATCACTCCCCTGATACTCACTAAAGTCACTCCTGTAAAACACTGCCACAGCCACGCATCCATGACCACGGTGCCTCCAGCAGCGTTCAAACGGCACTGGAAACCTCCTTCCCCATCTTCCCCGGAGAGCTGTTTCACGCTGTCTCTCAGTCCAGGCCCTGTACTCTAGAATCTTACACTACACAACAGAAGAGCCGGTTGTAGGATGCCGTGGTCCCAAACCAAACATTGAGAGTTTGAACTGTCAGTTAGGAGGATCATGCACACGCAGTCGAGAACCACAGTCAGCACAAGACAACTTTCAGAAACGTCGAAGTTTTCTGTTACTCATAATCCAAGCTGCACATTACTCAAAGAAAGTCAAAGTGAAATACAGATGAAGAACTAAATTGCAAGTCCAGTCGGAAAAAAATGTGCCCAGATAAGGCATACTGACTTCTGATATTTATATTTAATACTATTTCTTTAACTATTTCTCTTATTCAGTGTGACATTTCTAAAGATAATGTACCAAGACATGCACAGCAGATCCTTTAAGTTCATAACACATCCACAGACGCTCAGTCAGCTTGAGATCTGGGGAATTTTGAGGCCACACCTTCGTCATGTTCCTCAAATCATTCCTAAAACAGTTCTGCAGTGCATCAGGGTGCCTTATCCTGCTGAAAGAGGCCACTGTTATTGATGAAGATTGTTGCCATGAAGGGATGTTCTTGGTCTACAACTGTGTTTAGGTAGGTGGTACATGTCAATGTAACATCCCAACCCAATCTCACGACTTTTCGTGCAGACATCACGACATACAATGTAATCAAAATACGTGCTGCGATCACACTTTTTTTTTTTCGTATTTTAACGCGTACTGCATAACATCGCCAGTATCAATGCTAACTGGTGACTGTTAGGGTTAGGGTTAGGGTTAAGGTTAGGGTTAAGGTTAGGGTTAGGGTTAGGGACTTTCCTCGTCTCACGGCATTTCAATCTGTTTCAACCGCCAAACAACCAAAACGATAAGGAATCAACTAATTATTTCTCTCTTACTGTCCCTCAGTCACCAGTTACCGCTGATACTGCCGATGTTACGCACTGCGCATCAAAACACAAAGGGTAGTGAAGCATTGTCCTAGCACGACAAAAACCCCTAAAGCGTGATCGCAGCACTTATTTTGATTACATTGTATATCGTGATGGCTTCACGAAAACTTGTGAGACCGGGCTCAACATCCATACAATGCCAGGACCCAAAGTTTCCAAGCAAAACACTGCCCAGCATCACACTGCCTCTGCCTTTTTCCATCTTTCCATAATGTATCCTCGTGCCATCTCTTCCCCAGGTAAGCCCCACACATGCACACAACCACATGAGGTAAAAAAACAAAACAAAACATGAGTCATGGGATCAGGCCTCTTTCTTCTATTCCTCTACTGTCCAGTTCTGATGCACTGTGTGTTCTGACACCTTTCTATCATAGCTAGCCTTACCTTTTTCAGCAAACTGTATGTCTTTTGTGGCATTAGACCTTAAGTGCTAGCCTTCGCTTCCCATGCGTATCACTGGGCGCCCAACCGGTTCACAGGTTGTCCTATACTTGGGAACTCGGACCACTAGTGGCAGGTACGAACTACTGCATCCTGGGAACACCCCCCAAGACCTAACATTAGTTGATGTAGGTTAGCATTAATGGCTGCTTTAAAAAAATGCAGTTTACTGAAATAACTTGCAGTCAGCATAAACACGTCCCCCAAGTCATTTTTCTGGTGTGTTAGAACATCATCATAATCATATAATATTAACAGAGCACTAAATCCAGTGCCTTTCCCTTTTACAAGTAGCACCAGGTCTACAGTAGTAATGTGTGAAGATGTTAAGTGTCTGCAGGATGTCCTTTATTCTCTACACTACAGACGTACAGTTACTATTGATATTCTCGTCCTCAAGCTTAGACAAAACTGGAGCTTAAACATGAAATACAGCATCACCGATCTGGAGAGGGCTTAGCGCTATTGCAGCACACTATTACACTGTGCACTCTAGGAAATGTGTTGCCACAGCATCATTCTGCATCATTCCTATTATCTGAATCAAACTGAACATCAGTGAATGGGAGAAGGAGGCTTTTTAGGTCAGAGTGTGCATTAAAGATTATACATCACTGTCAATCTCTGACCCAACACAGACTATTCATAGCGAGACCATTTTTTCTACAGTGTATCAGTTTCTAGACTTTAGATCGAGGATCAAGTGATGCAACCGCACTGTCACAGTACTAGAGGGGAGGAAATGTCACTGATCATATATGGCTGTGTGGTGAATTATTCAGAGGAGTAAAAATAGAATGTGTGAAACCTCCAATTCAGGGTGAGATGAGAGTCTCCCAAAAAAAAAAAAAAAAAATCTCAGAGTGGCATTGCCCCCTAGTGGATCAAAAGGTCAATACAGCAATACAGTGTATTATCTGGGTTTTATGCTTAACCAAAGGGAAAATGAAGTTGCTGATCTTTAAATTTTTGCATTTTTTAATAGTTCCAGTTTAAAAGAATAACATCTGAAAGTAACTGAGGAATACTCGGCAGAAAAAAGGATTTGTTGTTAATATTGAAGAAATGCCATGCTTTGCAATGCTCCAATATTTAGCATCCCATACATTACTATACAGTCAGTGTAATAAAGTCTAGCTTTTAGGGGACAGAGACTTCCAGTATCTTCATATTTAGCATCGCCATCATTAAGCAGCTGAGGTGTATGATGGATGGCACATTACTAGAACCATCCTGTCTTACACAGAGGACATGTCTGTTTAATCAGCTCTAAGTGTGATTAAGCCTGAGACCAAGTTTTGATAGCATCCTCTGTCAAACCTCTAAGCAATATTTATTCAACACATAGCATCGCATTAGTTTTGCGGCACATCAGTAGAACTTGCTGGCACTCTTTTTATGGAGTGCGCTATTGCCTCTTATTTAGCCAGTCACCTTTATGACAATGTTACACTTCATTTATTATAATTCATTCCTAATAATCCTGACAATGAGCTTGTACTTTGATTAGAGGCATCAAATCAACCTTCAGCTGCTCCTTGAAGAGTGCAGTAACATGGCTCTGCTCTGTGAAGTGTGTACGGCACAAACTGTTCACTGGTATAAGCAATACAAATAATGAACTTTAATCTGTAGAATGATGGTTCGGTGCAAAAAAATATGTCTCCTTTCCTCAGGCTGGTTCTTTAGTTTCACCTTAAAGGTGGTTGCTATCTTTATTTTTAGTTACTCGGTTTAGAGATAAATGTATAGATATGACAAGTCCTGCTGTTGTTTAGTTTATGCTGTGTTTATTATTTGTATGCTTGTTTTCTTGTAAAACAACCTCGGGACTGAACAATTTATTATTAATATTATTATTGTTATTACTATTATTGTTATTATTGTTGCTACTATTAAGAAATCACATAAGCAAGTCCGTTTGAGATTAGAATTGCACCATTTTTTATAGTTTCAAATTGTCCCTAAATGTCCCTAAAAGATTTCAAGAAGGTCATTACAAGACTATATGAAGGTTTTGCCCTAAACGAAAAACAGGCCCCTAGGAAAATATTTTATTATAGTGTGTGCCATATAAATTATTTTGTTTTGTTTTCAGTTCAAAACATGTTGGTTTTGTTTGGTTAATAAACTACCAGTATTAATAAACTCCAGCACTGGAGACACTGTGATCCCTGTTTGCTATCACTATCACTATAAAGAAATCTGAGTCTGTATGTTTCTCTACAATCAACCACTTCACACTTAACCACTCTGAATGATTTTGTTTTCCCCTTTAAGAATAGGACAGGATATGATACTTTTGCTATGCAGTTTAATACTAAAAAGTGCCACCTTTAGTATTACATTCTGTAGAAATTCTGCAAATTGTAAACAGCTCTCTTCTCAACGGGGAGTTTCCAGATAAAGTGCTATAGACTTGTTGTGTTTATGACTTGAAAAAGTAAATGGCTGCATGCAGCAAATTGTCCTTCAAAGTCAAGACAGATATAGTTCTACTTGGGAACAAAGAAGGACGATTGCAGCACAGTGCATTTCTGGAGTCTAGGTCAATAAAAACTCCTATCCATGCCAAAAACATTGGTGTAATCATGAATAGGGATTTTAGTTTCAGTATCATATTAAAGCTTGAACTAAATCAGCATTCTGGCACCTAAGAAACATTGCTAAGGTCACAGGCTTTGTGTCAAAAGGAAATTTGGAGAAACTCACCCATGTTCAGCTGGGCTGACTATTGCAGTGCTCTTCTCATTGCCTTGCCCAAAAACACCATTAGAAAGCTAAAGCGTATTCAAAATGCTGCTGCTAGAGTTCTAACCAAAACCAAGAAAAGAGAGGACATTACTCGAATCCTCAGGTCCTTACACTGGCTTCCAAGCACATACAGAATTGAGCTTATGCCAGGGCTAGCGTCAGAGCAGATCCACCGGGCTGACTATCTAACTGACTATAGGGAGGGCACTATCGATCGTGAACTATATTCATATGAGCAACACTAGAGTGTGTAGGGGGCGTGGCGACTCGCTAGGGGGGGCAATGCCTTTGAATGCCCCCCCCTTGACGCTGGCACTGGCTTGTAAATGAATGTTTGGGTCCTGAGATGTTTGATGAATATCAGCCTGAAAGGTCTCTTAGATCAGCTAAAGCTGGTAAACCAGTGGTGCCCAGATCAGAATTGGAAAAAGGGTGAAATGGCGTTTGGTCATTATGCTGCCCTCTGCTGGAACCAGCTCCCCACTGAGATCGGATCTTGGCCAACCGTAGGCAGTTTTAAAACAGAAACCTAAAACTGGCCTGTTTTGGCCGCTTTCAGTTACCAGCAAGATGTGCACAAAATTTGTGCACTTCTGTCGTTCCTCTTATACTTTATTTGCCGCTGTTTGCCTTAATCTTCAGTTATACTTTTATTCTATATTAATTGTACAGTTACTTCTGTGACTTACTTATGCTTTTGTGCTTATTTTATCTCTGTAAAGCAAACTGAACGACCTCTGTGTATGATAATGTGCTATACAAATAAACTAGTTACTAGCAGATAACTAAAGAATAGGCTTAAAAACAGGTTTAAACGGTTTTAAAAAAATCCTACTGGATACACCACCCTAACAGTGAGCCCAAGAGGGAAGGGGTCAAGGCACGGGGTCTTGCTGTATGTAGAGGTGAGATGTGTTTCTCCAGCAGTCTGCTAAAGGCTTAAAAGAGCACCGCACTTTTAGTTTAATCACCGTGGGCAGAAGCTCCAGGCGCACTTCTGCCTTGACTGAACTTGTTAAGATTTCCTTCCAAGCAGCACAGCTCAAACTAAAGCATTTCCCCCTTTTCAGAACTCATGATAAGCCACACTCACACAGAAAAATTCACACTCACTCACACACACACACACACACACACACACGCACACGCACCTGCTTACCCAGTATCTGTTCCTTTCACACATGCACACCCACCCGACAGCATGAACTGCGAGCTACACATCTGCATGGAAAGATTTTAGTTTTGTTGTCAACACTGATGGTTGCAAAAGTGAGAAATTCTCATTCCACTCACACCTCCAGAAGCAAAGTTGAAAAAAAATCATGGTAACTGTCAAAATCACTTCAAAAACAAGGGTGAATGAGTGAGAATATACAAGGTATATAATTTCCTGTGTTATCGTTACTGGGCAATGTTACTTGACATCATTCTGTAATTTATACTCAGTAACACTAGATCAGAGGTCTGCTCTGACCCTGCACACATTCACATGTTCATCTCACAGAATCGTTTTTCGGTTAATATTCCTTTGTTTGCTTGAATGTGTTCTGACTGTCTGTGTACTCTGTTTAGTATGCAACTTTGTCAACAAGGCAAATTCCTTGTATGCGCAACAATTTCAAAATACGCATAAACCTGATTCTGAACGAAAGAGAATGGCAGGTTCAATGCAACATAACGGCATAGTGGGTTACCGAGGGCTGGTATCCCAGACTATGTCTAGTCATGGACCACACTGCAGTGCCAAAGGGAAATCACCATTACAATCACCATTTTAGTCACGGTTTGGGCTTAATCTGAGCCCCAAATGCTAGAAGTGACTCTAGTGACTAGTAACAAGAGAGTGGTACAGCTGAATTCAAACTGAAAATATGATAATGCAGAAAAATGACAGAATAACTGATTCATTTACTGTTGAGTTGATGCTTACAGAGAGATTTTGATCTTTCAGTTTTTAGAGAAGGACATGATTTACATCACAGAAATCAGAAACTCCTCAGATACATACGTGTCATATGCATCTTACAAAAATGTATCTATATATTATTCAATATACATATTCGATATTATATTAACTCAATATTACAGTACAGCAAAGAGATGACTGAGCTATGCAGAAATCAAACCATCACATCACGCTTATGCAACATTCGCTTAAGAAGTACACAAAACTTAATCCATCTCTTTTTCAAATAAACCATAACATGGAGACCACTCGGGCCATTTTATGTCAAAATACATGAAGAGAGCCGTCCACCCACACATCCGACCCACATAGACCTGTATGAATGCTAGTGGTATAAATGGCACAAAGAGGGTTTTTCTGTGTACTTTGAGCTCCGAATTTGATTCCTCAGATATTTTCTTATTAACATGCTGAAGACAAGACTGCCTCACTTATCTTTCATAGGCTAACAGCCGCCAGCATTAGCATAAACTTCAGATCCAGCTTTCTGTTCATAGACTCCAGGTAAAGGATCTGCAGCTACGGATTATACATGACGTTTGTCTCTGCTGAACAAAATGGGTTTTTTGAGGCAAATACTTTCACAACGAAGTCAGGCACAAAAACACTTTTTTTACTGGTTCATTTCTTTCAAAAATTAATTTAAGTGAAAGTTGGTAGTTCGCACTTTAAGTTCAGAATGACGTAGTACAGAGTGAAAAACAGAAAGTCTCTTGTGAAGTTCTGGAAGTCACAAGAACCTTTACTTTATATCGATTTGTCTCCAATTTAAGGTTGCTTTTCACTTTTTTGGCAACCTGTCACAGGAGAGACCCATCTACTGCCTTTACATGCTCACTTAAAATAGATACACTGTCCACATTATGTTAATTTCATGCAACTTGGAGAAATTAAGATTAACAAGGCTTAAAGGCTTAAACTAATTCTAGACTGAGGGGAACAATACCGTTTGTTTAAATGCAGGGCTTGTCATTCAAACATCTACCAACAGAAAAACTGCAGCTGAAACATGCTTGAGATCCCTAATTCTCCTTAATATGCACTTCAGGCAACTTGGGAGCAAACATGCAATCACACATACCCTCAATAAGCTCTGAGGGTACAGCCCCAGTCTGCCTATTTAAAGTTTGTCATAAAAATATGTTCAAAAGCAAACAGTTATGTTCACCACCACAACAGACTAATCCATATATCCATGACGCCAGCAATGGCCCATTCTGCAGAGTAAGCCTGTTTTCTTAAGCTGTGATTAAGAATAATTGTAAACTCTAAGTCTATGGGGGCACATACAGGCTTACTCACTCAGTACACAGGAAGAACCGTACAGCGGTTATGGATGTGGTTGTGGTCCGAATTATCATATGGTTAATGTACTCAGTAATTTGAGGGATAGCTAAGGTAATGTCTCTGAGTGCTTTGAGTCCTGTCATTAATAGGCTGAGTGCATGTGTTTAAAATATAAGTGATAAAGCAGTTACGAGAACATCAACAGATAGTATAGCCCTGTCTGTGCTGGGGAACCAGTAAAGAGTTATATGGGGTCAAATAATCAGATGATAATGTACAGATGAATTACTGGCTGCCCACTGGATGAGGCATGGAAAATCATTTAGACACTCAGTCGAGGATGATTAATGCAGGGCGAATAGTACATTTCATAAATGAAAGCACTTTGCTTGGCATAGTCCATTTGGTTGGAAACACTCAAACACTCATTCCTCCATCTGTTCCAGTTCCCTGTTCTTAACATATTTTGTCTGCTATGATGTCAGTGACACGCAGAACATGTTGCTCTCTGGCAGTGGGTGAGCACATTTTTTCCAGATACCAAAAATGATCATCAGGAAGCTTCATCTTCTTTCTAGATTCCACTTTGAAATAAAAACATGTTTTCACTATTTCGGTACAAAAGAATACCTCCACTGTGCATTTCGTAGAACCTACCGACAAGTCATATACGTATGGTCACATTGTTTTTTTGTTTTTTTTTTGCCTTTTATTCACAGTAAATGCAACAACTGAAACCTAGAACTGACACAGGCTTCATCTCTGCTCCTCGAACTGATTGGCTGTCTGAAGATTGCTAGATCTTATCAGAAAGGATGTGGGGAAAAAGAGGCAGAAAAGGAAGAAACGAAAGAGAACCTTTATCGTTTTTCATTGTCAGGATAACCAGTCGAGCATGTTCTCAGACTGCAACGAAAAAATCCCAAGAGTTTATGGATGTTCATCAAAAAAAGCTTCAGTAATGTTTGACACAAGAACTGTTAGGATGTTACTTACTGCTTTTGTTGAATCTCTCTCTCTCTTTTTTTTTTTTTTTTTTTTTTACGGAATCGGCAACACAGAATAAATAGCAATTCAAACAAAATGCAGTCTGTTTGATTAAGAGTGTTAAGGCAACAACACACAGTTCCATGACATAAATTTCTGCCAGAAGATAATAAAAAAGAAGCTCCAAACTGGTCAAAAGCCCACTTCTTTCCTGATATGTGGTCCTGGGTCGGTCCAGCACTCCGTTTTAATAGTCCACCACATACGTCAGCACTTAGAAAAGTGAAATAGAGGCGACCCCCCCTATATCGGGATAGAGACGATGGTGGGCAGCTCTCCGATGGGGGGAGGATTGTACTTTTCAACTCGCATGAGCCGGCGAAGGATATCATCTCTGTCCCTGGGCCAGGAGAAGATGTGTGTGTTCTGGAGCCACGTGGGAACATGGCACTGATGATGACAGAGATTATGTAAAAAAAAAAAAAAGATATGATTAATAACAAATTGTATTTCCCGCTAGTTGTTGACAGTAAAACAGTACGATTTTCTCTTAATGATGATTTACTCCCTAAACTCATTATTCAGTTATTCATCTTCAGCCATACTACCCAGTAACTACTACTACTATGCCAGCAGCTGCAGTTTTTAGGATATGGAAATCGTTTACATGAGCATCTGCTGTTGCTTTAGTGTGACGTTCTTCATGTTTTCAAAGAAGACTGACAGCAGAAGGAATGGTGAATAAGATTTTTAGATTTTCATGAGAAAGACAGCTGGGAACTAAATTTATTTCATTGAAAGACTCATTTCTGATGACTAAAGAAGAATATATATTATACAAGCAATAGAATCTTACTTTCTTAGCATCAGGAAACAGTACAGGGATGAATCTGAAATTCCTGCAACCGTTCTGAATGAACTCATTCTGTAACTGAATGGCAAAACACAGCACAGTAAAGACTACAAAACAAGTGAACAACAAACAGGTGAACTTTCCACAGAAAGATGTGCTCCTAAGAACTAAGGCATTAGAAAGCACAAACACCTGCTTGTGAATGTAGACGGTATTGAGTGTCTCATCATTTTCCATGCATGACCAGGCATTGGTGACAATCTCGTGGTATTTTGGACTGATGATGATAATGATCAGGTAGTCTTTCTGAAAGAAAACACATATGTCAGACATTCCTTGAAAAAAAACGGTCAGATTTTGGTTTCAAAACAAGTACAACCCAAAGCACTAAGTCTACAAGAAGCACCCATTTTATGTATTTAAAAAAATAAATAAAACTAATGTAACTGTGTCCACTTCATTCTAAATGTTTATATACTTAAATTAAGGCCATGATATTAAATTTCTCTCAATTACAACACTGGCTGTAAACTGAGTAGCCGTGAAAATGACAAACAGACTAACTCAACAGTGTGTAAGAGGACGAAACCATACCTCAGTGATGTACCTCTCCATGAAGTCAATCTTGCTTATGCTTCTAAACTGTTGTTCAAACATGTCAATCTAGAAATATGGAGCACAGGCAAAAGCATGGGTATAGAATACAGAATTAACAGAATACAGTAAAAAATGGAATCAGTCATAAAATAACAATTTTTCTATGTGTAAAGCCCTTTCCCAACAACATATATAAACAAAAAAAGAACAATCTTGAAAATAGTCTATAAAGCCTTTTGTAACAAAGCCATCCAATTAAGAAGAGGAGTTAGGAGGTTAGTCCAGTCTTTAGGAGAAATCTGTGCCAATTTACTATCAGTTCACTGAAAAAGGTATTCCCTCAGGTACAAGACTGGTTTCCTTTTTCCTTAACTCAGAAGATTAGAAATTCCTCATTACTTGGTCTAACAGTTCTTACAGAAATGAATCACTCCCCTCAAAATATTCACATTGTGTTGCTTTGCAGTCTGAAATGAAGACCAAAAAACATTTTTTCCAGCTGTATTTACTCAATGCAACTTAACATCCAAGTGAAAGATTTGATAGCAACAGTTTCTCACACACACACACACACACACACACACACACACACACACACACGTGGGGCTCGGGGAGTGTAGCGAGGCACAGACACAGGGTTCCGTTTGAGGGATTTTTATTAACAAAACACGAACTCAAAAACACAACACAAAGAAGGCACAAGGGCCCAAAACACAAGGCATACATAAAATAGGAGACACATGAAGGACGGGTAGGGTGAGGGTTGACCAACACAAGGGAATAACCAAATGACTCTTTAAATATACACAAGACCTAGAACTAAACCTTTTGCTTTAATTACTGCCTTGAGTCTTTTGGGATACTTTTATACCAACTTTGCAAATTTAGACTGTGCAATATTTACCCTTCTTCTTTACAGAACTGTTCAAGCTCAGTCAGACTTGAGCGGACTGTTGGTGGACTGTAAACAACTGCCCCAGTCCCTGCTGCAGAAAAACACCCCTAAACCAGGATGCCACCTCCACGCTTGACTGCAAGTATAGTGAGCTGTACTGTTACCACCAAATGTACAGTTTGGTGTTGAGGCCAAATAGTTCGATTTTGGTCTGATCTGGCCATAACACCTTTTTCCTCTTGCCAAAGCTCAATTGAGATTTAATGTGGCTTTCCTTGAGGATTGGCTTTTTTCTTGTAACCCTCCCATTCAAGCCACATTCATGAAGCACTTGTGATGTCACATGCACACAATGATCACTCTGCCATAAATTCCTGTAACTTAGTTGCCATAGGCCTCTTGGTAGCCTTTCTGGCCAGTTTCCTCAGTTTCAGCCCAGTTCCTGAGCAGCCTTTCCTTCCAGTTTGGAGGGACGGCCTGATCCGGGGAAGGTCCTAGTAGTACCAAACAATTTCTGCTCCTTAATTTTACACTTTACTGTGCTCCTAGGGATTGGTAAAGCCTTTGAATCTCCTGACTTGTACCTGTCCACAACTTAATCCCTGAGATTTTTTGACAGTGCCTTGGAACCCATAGTTGATTGTTAGCTGTCAATCGCACAACCATGCACTGGAATGCCCCAGGAATAGCTATTTTATGTTGAACTAATCAAACGATTACAGCTGATCACAGATAGAAGCCAATTAGTTGGTGTGCAATGAGGAAGGTGATTAGTTGCACCTCAGTGAGTATTTTTAAGAGGGGGTGATCTTTTAATCCATCCTTTTTAATCCAATTATTTTTTTTTTACCAAAACAGTCGCTATTATATCTTTCACTTGGATGTTAGAAGTTGCATTGAGTTAATGCAGCTGTTTTTTTTCTCGTTTGTGTGTTGCAGGGCAACAAAAGAGGGTGATTCTGTTCTATACTCACTGTATATGGGAAAGAGTAAAGATGTCTCTTACGTGTGTGTAGAACCCATTGTGTCTCAGCAGAGCGACAAAATTGATGACCTCTTTAACATGTTTATCACTGTCTGCTTCATAAGTGACAAACACCTTCCCTGTGGCAGGACACAGTTCAGAAGAATTGTAAATTACCACCCAAAAAACAAACAAACAAACAGTCATGCATGTGCTCTTGTGTGAGGAAAAGTATGTTCTGTCTTAAACTCTTTCATACCAGACTAGCATGTGGTCTGTTTATGCTCTGAATTGTCGGTTTTCTTCACTCTAATTCTATTGCATTAAAAACACTAGCAAGACTGTTTTATGACTTAAACTAGCCCTGGAGAGATAATGAGAGACAATAATTTGAAAATAATTGTCTAAAATATGACATTAGCAAAAACACTCCCAAACCATCTGGGTGAAAAACAACCAAAATGGGACCAATAGTAATATTGTAATACAGCAATTTAGAACTGCAATAAATATTCAGTGATAAGTCTTTTATAATATATTGGTACTGGTAGCATTTTATGCTTGTTGAAATATGCCTTTATAAATATGTACACAATTATTTTCACATTCATGTCTCTCGTTGTCTGTCCAGGGCTAATTTCAGAAACTAATTCACATATTTGTAAAGGCTTATACAGACAAGCAATATAATATCCTTTATGACAGCTGATGTTTGTTGGAAGTTTATGTAGGTTTATTCCAGTTGTCATGAAAGGCCTTTGTAGCGGGCATGTAGCTTTACGCATGTTCCATCAGCAAAGCGTATATATTTTAGTGAAGCATATATATTTTAGTGTATTGAACCTCCAAACTTCATTTCTATGGGTTCATTTGTCATAAATATTTTTCATGCAGTGTAAGAGACACCTACTGCTTTAAATGGTCCAAAGAAGGAACACATTAAAGAAGGAACAAAACAGAGTTATGAGGTTTTGATTGGAGAAATACATTTTAGTATATATTTTAATAGTCCAGTGATAATTACTTACTCTGCTCCAGAGAGAGGGGTGCTGTGCTTGGAACACTCTTTGGCTGAGGCTGAACAGGTGAGCGCCTACATTCACACAATCACAGCAATAAAACAAGATACATTTTCAGAATGATCTCGAGAGTGAGATAACTTTGCTGCTGATAACTTTTCACACTCAAAACCAGAGAAAGTACTACCGATGAATGAGCTCTTGATCTGTCTGCTTGGTGTGCCTTTGGCCTGGAGAGAGAGAGAGAGAGAGAGAGAGAGAGAGAGAGAGAGAGAGAGAGAGAGAGAGAGAGAGAGAGAGAGAGA
>JBBIGA010000106.1:14904880-14922816 GCA_037576975.1 Alestes dentex | reverse complement strand
CACACACACACACACACACACACACACACACACACACACACACACACACACACACACACACACACACACACAACCAATCACCATTAATATTAAAACTGTCTCCCTAATATTGCAGGTCCCCCTTACTCTGACTCACTGAAGCATGGACTCCACAAAACCTCTGAAAGTGTGCAGTGGTATCTGGTACAAAGGCATTACCAACAGATCCTTTAAGTCCTGTATGTTATGAGATGGGCCCTCCACGGACCAGACTACTTTGTCCAGTACATCCTACAGGTGCGCAGTCAAATTCAGTTCTGGGGAATTTAGTGGCAAAGTCAACAACTTGAACACTCAAACTGGAACAGTTTGAGGAACTTGACCATTTTTGCAGTGCGTATTATCCTGCCGCCATTAGGGAATTACACGACCATGAAGGGTTGTTCTTGGTCTGGAACAATGTTTAGGTAGGTGGTACGTATCAAAATGTCGCCCACCTGAATGCCAGGACACAAGCCATCCCAACAGAACATTTCCCAGAGCATCACATTGCCTCTGTCAGTTTGCCTTCATCAATAGTGCATCCTGGAGTCATCTCTTTCCCACTTAAGCACCCAGCCATCAACACGAAAAGAAAAAATGTGATAAAAGAAAATGTGATTTGTCAGAACAGACTAAATTCTTCTGTTGGTCTATGGTCCAGTCCTGATGCTCACAAGTCCTTTGGCAGTGCTTCCAACAGTGGACAGGGGTCAGCATAGGCACTATACGACAGTCACGTCGCTCTATATGCAAGAAACAATGCACTATGTGTTCCGACACCTATTTACTGAAGCCAGTATGAACTTTTTCAGTAGCTCTCCAAGCCTTTTCTGCACAGGCATCAACTGGGCCTACACTGCTTCACCGGTCATCTTTCCTTGGACCACTTTTGGAAAATACTAACCAATACTGGCCGGCTGACCCAGTCGTCTAGCTTATTTTTTCACATCAAAAATACATAAACTTCAAAACTGTTTATTACTTGCTGCCTAATCTATCCCACCACTTGACAGGGGCCACTGTAACGAGATAGTCAATGTTATTCACTTCACCTGTCAGTGGTTTTAATGATGTTTCAAATTGGTGTATATATATACATATATAAATATGTACACATTGACCAAATGCAGATATAAAATGAATATTTATTACATTTGTAGCACTACAGATGAGGTCCAACTTTCAAAATTTTACAGATATGTACATGAAAAATCTTGGATATTGCTGTCAGTTCACTTAAGAATTACCCTGATATGCCTTATTTGGCATATAAGTGCTTTGGCTAAATGATGTTTTGTCCTTCAGGTCAGCCAAAAAACTGAAAAGTGCAGCTAAACTGCTGTAGGCTTAAAAGGCAGATATATGTAAATGTACTGGTATTCATATCAATACAAAACTAGGGAATTCAAAACAGGCTCTTCTTGCAGTTTAGTTTCAATATATGGCCTCTAGGGAGTGAAGGACATGTTCTGAAACTGTTTTAACAGTGTTCATATATCGCATTAAATTTCTCATTTAAAAATAGTCCGAATAATGACATGGGCCCTCAGAAAGAGCATTTTATACGATGGGAATACAGGGACAAGCTGAGTCAAAGTCATACTCTACCTTAAAGGCAACATTTATCTTCTACCATGCCTTGGCAATCTCAAGAAGCTTCAAAGATGTGCAGATATGAAATTTGGCATCGGATCAGACGAAGCACTGTCTGCCCCCACTTGTCGGATACTATCAAATAGCATATAGGACACTCTTTTCTGAGGGCCATAGACTCCCTTTCCTTATCAACTAAATCAAATAAACTCTCTCATAAATATCCTGCGCACAGTGGTATACTAAAATGTGTGAGGCTGTTCAGACACTCTGTTGGTGAATTATTCAGATAAAGGTGAAAATGACTCATCTTTAGTCACTTCAAGCCCTAAAATGTGTCAGTGCTGGTAAACAACATTGTTTATCACTGGAGTGGCAACAAGCAAAATTAGTGGCAAATTTTTTCAAGACCTGTACTTCATGTAGACAGGGGTATTTTTTGTACTATTTTCAGCCTATTTTATGAGTGTATTTACAACTGTTTTTATTTCAGTTACATGTCAAACAAGCAACAACTTGAAACGGGGAAATATTTTGGCCTTGAGCACATTACAGTGTTGAAGGATTTCGTATGCATGATCTTTCACACAGGAAAAAGCTGTTGGTTTCAGTCTAACTGTAGTTCCGTTAATTACAGATCAGTAAAGAAAAGGACCGACAGAGATGTTAAAATGAACTAACAAAAAGCAAATGGCATTACTGTTAGGGAAAACCAAAGGTTTGGTTTTCACAATACAAAAGTATGTACATTACTGTATCTTGTCATCAGTCTTCTAATTATTATGGCCACCACCCATTCCTTTGAAGTGGGTGTGAGTGTGGTGTGGAAATAGATTTCGAATTTTCTTTTGTCTTAAAAAATAAGTGCACACTAAGCACTATTAAAACAGTTTAGAATCAAGTCTGACATAACATTACATGTGACATTATATATTCTTTCCCTTTCTTCCCCAGAGTGAAGTCAGGACAGTGTAAATGTCATGTCAAAGCACTTTAGAGAATACAGCACCGTACGTGGGTGTACAGATATAGTGAGGGATACACAAAAGAGTCCCAGTACTTACATGATGACAAAGATGACATGTGATTCTGCAGCCCACGATAGAGCCTCTGGTTCTCCCAACACGTGTCCAGTGGCCTGTATGAAGGACATGGGCATGGGGGTGGGTAGTAGCTGTGCCGAGCTAATGCTGTAGGGATGGAGTGCAGTGAGCGGGGCTGTTCAAGGCTGCTTCCACCTGGACTGTGCCTGTCCCGCAGGGAACTGGAACAACAGGCGTCACTCTGATAACCAGAGAAATCTCCAGATACCAGGCAAGACGGATGGCTGCCGTTGGAGAATCCCCTCACCAGGCTGCTGTAGGAGCCTGGGTGGAGCCAGTCGTCTTTGTGGGGCTCCAGGGTACTGAAACAGCCGTCGGCCTGGCTGGGGAAGGGCGTTAAAGGGCTGTAGCCTGCTGGGAGTCCCAGGGGAGGCTGATAGGGGCTGTAGCTGGACTGGGCACTGCTGCTGCAGAAGTCAGAGAAATCCGCCGATCTGCTTCGAGATGCCTCGTTGCTTGGCAACATGGGGTCGGCAGGTGAAATCTGGGAGTCAGCCTGAGGGCTAACACGGCCAACCTCAGGAACAGAGTCTGAAAGGCTGTCCTCAGCATTGATCTGACTCATAGTTTCGTCGTTCTCTTCTGGGAAGTTGAGTGACTGAAAATTACAGCTGACAGATTGGGAAATGTTTCTTAGGACTGACAAGAAAAAAGCTCTAAGCACAGTCAATCAATGAAAGTGAAAAAGAAAACCATCATTTCAGCAAAAGCCCTTGGGAACAGTAATGGATGTAAACAGCATATTGTGTTCTTGAGTTAAATTGTTACTCGTGTTGGGTTTCTCGTCCATTTGTTAGCTGCACTGGTTAAATGTTCAGGAGGCGAGCATGCTTTAAGACCTTCCCAAATGCTCACAGTAATACTACTGATAACACTGGTCAACAACAACAACAAAAAAAAAATTGTAATCATCAGAAACCACAACACACTTTTCTAAACCAGTTTTTCATGCTGATTTCAGATCTGCTTTCAGTAACATCAACTTTTTGAATTATGAGTAAATTTTTGTTTGCAATAGACTTGCATGCGGTTTTTATTAAACTGCAGGCACCAATCAAGTAACTGTTTTAATTTTTTGAGTGTGAAGTTAGACAGGCGCACACTGTGGCATAGATATAATGATCAGTGTCAGTCAGCCAATACTGTTTCTTCAAAAACAGTTATAATATGATTATTATTTGCTAACTATACCACTATCATGCAATAAATAACTAGCTTCATCACAAAAACTGTACGTGCCAGGGAAAAACTAACCACAGATTTGAAAACAGCAGGAATAGCACTACAAAACCCACATAAACTTATCTCTGATGAGTTTGACCTGTTGACCTGTGTAATCATTATCATCTTGAACGCTAAAAGCAAGCTGATTTCTGGTCAGGCAATCAGCGGACTGTACCTGTATGATGTGGGTGAGCAGCATAGACTGCGCAGCATCTTTTTTTTTTTTTGCAGGTTACAAAATGAATGGTGCCATCTCAAGGCCCCAGTAGGTACACTGGTCTGCAAGAAAATAAGCAAAAGATTTGATTTACCAGCACATTAATGCCACTGCCTTAAAGGAATGGTTTGACGAAAAACTGAATTTACACAGTTCTCCGTTTATCCCAGTATTCGATTAGCAAAAACATGTTTGGCGTCCAAATTCTGCTTCATTAGTTTACAGCTGGAGCTACAAGTCCAGTGTTGCTAATAAGCAATAGAGCTCAACAGTCCAAATCACCTCCATGAGGTTTAGGGCCGAGTCCTATACTTCGTGACTGCTTTGTGAATACCAGCCCTGGTGTTTCTGTTCATTTTTAGACCTCATGGGTAAATCATCCCAAACCATATATCTGCACCACCTTATTAAACATACCTGCGGCAACCAAATGAAGAACGGTATGTGATCTCAGTGGGCTGAGAAATGCGGAAAATATTTGAACTATTTGAATTCTAGTGTAGCATAGCAAGACTAGCTTCGCAACTGCAACATTTGGACACCAAACATGTCTTGGCTGATCAACTACATCTGGTATGAGTGGAAATTAGATTTTTCGCTAAACAATTCCATTAACGATAACTACAGTATTGGCTTAACAGTGAACTGCAAGCATTTTGTGACAGCAACACACCAGTCTAACAATGTGTACATTTGTCAGCGTGTACATTAATCACCAACATAAAAAAACGTGTACTTTTTATATGTAACAATTATGTGTTTACATTCCTGTTTTACATAATTTATTAAACCGTGTTTTTTCTTTGTGTCAGCAGCCGTAGTATGCATCACATTTCTCAAAAGCACTACACAGCAACATAAACCAACTTGCCAAACAATGGCTCAGTAGAAAAAAAAGATGGCTTTTACAGTTTGGCAAAAAGAGAACGTAGAAAAAAAGCAACTGTCAGTTGAGTGAGTTAAGGTTGACGAATAAGCAGTACTGATCATTTTTCTTTTCTCCCTCTTAAGCTCTGTGGTGTACTGTTCTAGCTCACACCATCAGCGGAAACTACCTCCATCCAGCCAAAGTACCAGAGCAGCAATACACAGAACAAGTTTAGTGGGAGACCCAGCTAAGCCAAACTCAGTCATCTGAGTACCTGAAGGTCATGTGGCCTTTGGTAAAAACCCACGTGTAGCTGAATGAAAAGAATGTGTATGAAGGTTTGGGGTGCTCACTGCAGTTATTCACTAAAGCTATGTGTATTTAACTTCGAAACTATGTCTCTATGTTGTATCACATCCCTCACTGGGTCACTGACTGATGCCCATTGATGAATGCACATTTGTTTTGCTGCCCAAAACAAATAGCAGGTGGCGCCACCATACACGTCGGTCGCATATCCTCCCAACAAAAAAAAAAGAAAAAAAGAAAAATCCTTCATCTGCGTGAATAAATTGCCTTATGTAACTATTTAACTGTTCCAGGTGAGGATATGGTCACTAAGCCCTCGTACATGAGAAATAAGTGCACTTGAATGTAAACTGGAATCATATTTTAATATGTTCATAACTACTTTTAGAAACATTACCATTTACAACCGCACACATTTTAAGATAGGCTTGCAGAACATTATGTCGTTAATGCTTTCAGCTGGGTGTGTAAACGTTTACATGATAGCATACAATTACAAACAGCAGCAGTGTCTCTGAACGCCCTGAGTTTGTGAACAGATTTATTAGTTAGTTAAAAAGAAATCCACAGCAGTGACATTAGAAAACGTAGTGGAATATGTGTGTGTATGTGCTGCACAGAGTTAATCACACCAGTCAAAAAGGTGTCCTTTGGCCAGAAACTGACCACTGATAAAGGACTAGAGGATGACTAGCACAAAATGTGCAGCATCAAGTGATCATTGATAACTTCACATCTGAGAGGTGGACCATTAGGTTAGACGTGTCTAACAGAGAGGCCGGTAAAAGGACAGTGTTTAAAATTTGTGTGCACCACACACACGCACACACACAAACACGTCACTACTAGGTCAGTATACTATAAAGTTCACCTGCAGTATAAGCGGAGTTGATAAAATGGACAGACTGTACAAACAAGCTACCTAATTAAGTAATTTGTTGAATTATAAGTAATTTAGTGGGTAATAAGGACACTATGCATCTTTAAAAGAAGGTACAGTAGAGTGTATGATTCAGGAACTGATTTCAGCAGCGTAAACATTTAACTCTACACAAATCGACACACTATTTTACTCTAGAAAGAATGTGTGGTTTACCAACGGATTAATACTCCACCTGCCAGTGCTGGGATTTCCACACCACTTTCTGACAGCAAGAGCGACAACCCCCGTCCCAAAACACTCTCACTTCAGCTGCACACCTGAGGCCACTTTTACCTGAGGTCCCTCCTGGCTGTCCGTAGCGGAAGAAAAAAACACACAAAATGAACATAAAAAGACAAACTGTATTACAGGCATTTTGTTTGAGGCTAAAGAACATTTAGACCAGAAAATGAAGGCAATTCCCTCTACAGAAAACTCTGAAAACAGTTTCCTCCTCAGTGTACTCACTGTGGTCAATTTTATCTCACTGCAAGTTAATAACACACACACACACTTTTGAAACTCACCTGACAGCTACATGAGAGAAGAGAGGTTCAGTGTGTTTCCAACACCACCCTCTAAAAAGGAGATACGTGGTGGGTAAAGCGGAGTCTACTGGTCGATGTTTTCAAAAGCAAGACAGAAGCTTAACTGCTTTACCGGAGTTTCAGTCCTGCTTTTCTGGAGTTTCAGCTCTGCGTGCTTTCAGTCACTGCACTCCGTGGGTCGGCCCACCCACTTTTCATGCGAGAAAAAAAATCCCCTTGCAGCGGGGTGTCACAAGAGCACAATAAAGGACTCGTTTCGAGACTTTCAATGAAACTGTTTCACTTTAACCACTGACTCGCACAACATGGCAGGCTTTTAGACATACTTTCTACCCTAGAAGGTTCACAGGAGCAGCTGCTGTATGTCAAGATCCTGAACAGGGTTCAGAAGATAGCTCCGAGGCCACCACACTCTTTACAATCTCCCTTTACAGCACCCATGGGGGCTTCACACCCTCAGGAAAGTATGAGTAGAAGCCTGTCAGGTAGCAGGCTGAAGAAAATATAAAACTCTTTCCCCAGTCTTGGTAATAAAAAAAGGAGAAAACCCTGAACCTGACCATAAAAAAGAGGCCAAACTGCAGAACGTCTGAGGTTAAAATGGCAGTAGAAATGCTAGGATAAAAAAAAAAAATGCTGATGTGCTTCTAAATGTACGAGCGACAGCACTGAGGTTAAGCGCAGTTACCACAAGTCAGGAAGAAGAAAAAGGTCAAAGAAAATAGATTTCTACCACGGCAGCAACTGCAGTGTTTGTATGACCAAACAGCAAAGCTCAGCTGCTTTAAGCAGTACAGAATGAAGCCAAATGAACACATTTGCAAGGCTCTAATCTCTGAATGACTGAACAGTCAGAAGGTATTTACTACAAAATGAGTGCTTAAAAGGCCTAAACAACTGCCTTTTTCTCCTCAACAGTTCCTAATCTCAGCACAGATGTATCATGATTTCAATAAATGAAGAGCAACCACCTGTAACACAGCAGTCACAAAGTGTTAGTTCCAAACTGCACCAAACCTGCTGCTTCCCCACCTGGCCAATGCTAATGCATCTGATCCAGCAAATGAAGGGACTTCTGAAAAAGAAAACCAGGTGTGGTAGACTGGTTGGACCTAGACTCTTGGTAAATCACCGATTTGTTCAAAATGAATACATAAGATAAGCGGTTCCCAATCCCTAGCCTGGTGAAACCACCCTATGCACATGTCCATTTTGTCTCATTTAACACACTTTAAATCATTAACCACTTAACAAGCTCATCATGGTCTGATTCAGGTATGTAGAGAAGAAAAGACACAAAAATTGTGCAAATCATGCTACCACCATATTGATTGTACAGGGGGGAACAAATGAACACCAGCTACCACATTCCAGTAAGTATCTGATTTTATTTGTGTAAATTTTATACAGCTCATGAGTGGCAAATCATAAATTAGATCTAGACAGAATTTCCTCTTAGAAAGAAAAAATAGCCATGTCATTTCAAATGATGGATATATTTGGAAGCATCGACTTTTCTTTGGTTGGAAAAGCAAGACTCCAGCCAGTTTTTCTTCACAAGAGATGCCTGAGGATACTGATTCATCAAGTCATGTAATTCCTGAAAGCAAAGCAAACACAAGTGGATCAGCAGAACACTTTAGCCATTTATCACACATCACAAATGTTTCTTTTAATCTACAGCTTGATAAGTAAGGCCACTGGCCAGTGCTGTTGGTTGTGATACCTTTATATGAATTTGACTTTCCACTTCTGCTACAATGTGAGTAACCTGTGAGCTCATAATGTCCTCTTCATCACCATCATATGTACAGAAAAGTTAAGGTAAACATCTGAAATGAGGAACCATTTTGATGTCTAACGGCTGCATGTTGTACCAGGTAAAGTCAGGCAAAGTCAGCCATTTTAAAAGACCACTAAAATATGTGTCAAGAGGCAGCCAAAACTGTTAACCCATTTTAGTGTATTACATAAAAGGCAGGACTGGCCATTCTAATAAAGAGTTTAGGTACTCTTGATAATAGCAATAAGCTGAAACATCAGTTCAGTCATTGTCTATAATGTCTGCACTATGTTTAATGTAATTAGAAAATCAGTTAATCTGAATACCTTATGCACAGACCCTTTTAGATAAACTACCTGGTAAATTTGTGTTACCATAATTATTGGCACAGCCCTACACTTGTTTCTTCTGAATGAATTATCCATAGAAAAAAACTGAAATTTAAAAACAAAGTAATAAAATGCTGTTCTACTTCTTTAACACAGCAGGGAACAAATATCAATCAAAGGATATGTGACAAGGTAGCGTGTAAGTTTCTTTTTCTCTGTGGCACCCAAATTGTAGAAGAATACACGGACACCTCTCATGAAATCAGCCAGGCCTGGAGTTTCTCCACCCTGGGCTGAAGTGCTGGGGCCTGCTGCATCCTCATCAGAACCAGAAATACTAAGGGAGCATGCGGAACCTGGAGATGCTGTGGGGCATGACGCTGAAGCTGGAGCACATGGACTTGTGTCAATTGTGGAGGAAGCCTTTGTGGAGGAGCGTGAAGTTGGAGCAGTGCCACTTCTGGAGGAGGTCTTCAGGGAAGAGTGCGATGGTGTTCTCTTATAGTAATATCTAATAATCACGTTAAAGATGTTCATACTCTGTTTCAATGCATCTCCAAAAAACACTAGGATTAGAGGAAAGTAGCAGCTACTAGTCGCCAATTAAATTTCTACTTAACAGTGGCATCCCTGAGCTATTTTGAAATATTTGTCTGAAGCTGACAGGACCACACATCTAAAGTTTAGAGCTTAGCACATCACTTCCTAAATATTGCTCAGACTCAGGCCAGGTTCAAATTTTATGCTCAGACTTTTCATAGCCTGTCCCATGCCAGCAATGAATTTTGGCATATATACCTCTGGTTCAGTTTTTTCCAACTTCAACCTTACATTTATCACCAAATCTGGCATCCTGATTATTGCAGGCCAGCATGAAAACAATACATAAGTCTACGTAAGTTGTTTTTTTTTTTTTTTTAAAGGACTGACAAATTTTTTATTTTTTTATTTTTGTGAAGGTAAAAATTTAGAAGAGCTGATAAACGGGCTTTTTAAACTTTTGCTTTACTTATAAATAATATGCTGATGGATTCAGTTGTTGCATTGTTGTCACTGTAACTTGTCAGTCACTATCATTAGGAATGTGTTGTTTTTAACACAGATTGGACATGGGCTCTTCCGCTATATTCAGATTTGGACCAAGAGTTCTGCCTTTAGTCCTAATTTTAGCAATGGTTATGCAATTGGACCACAATGAACATATCTTACAGACTTTTGTCAGGATACATGAATGTAGGGATGCTTTGGGAGGCCAAGTGCTTGCGGATCAGCCTCTCCGTGCCATACCAGTTGAAACCTTTGGTGGAGTGGCCTATCCGTGGAAGGTGCACACTTGCTGAGGGTAAAGAATAAAATAAACAAATAAGGTGTAACGTTAACTGGCTTTACCTCTCAAAGAAAAGCAACAAGAAAAAACTTTTTTACCATGTCAAATAAATTGTTCTCTATATCATAAGAAATATCATTAAGCATCAAAATGCACAAACTAAATATTTTGTGCCTTAATTTTAAACACAGACTTGAGACAAAGATGTGTGACTAAGGAAGGCTAAAGTTTGTTTATTTGATTTACTCTTCATATGGTTTAATCTCATTATATTTAGGGATGGGGCATATTTGATTACAGGTTTATTCATGTCTGACTATGAACACAAATCCAAGAAGTGCACCATATGCTAAATGTCAAGCTATCTGGATGTCATTATTAGTATTTAGTCCCAAACTGCAAGACATGCCAATATATCCTGAATCACAGGAATACAAGAAAGCCTGTACACATATTCTCATACTACTACACCTCCCATCCACATGCTGACTGTGTTTGAGTTTTTAACTAATGCTTTGAAAAGTTCAGGCTTTCAGCACACATTGTTTTTTGTTATGTACCCGTGTAGGCTTACTTAATGTAACTGTTGATTCAGTTAGAGACAACTGAGATTGTTCCTAGAGGTTTACCTTTCTTTTCTTTGGCAGCCCTGTAGATCTTTTTGAGGCCCTCCTCTAAGGAAGTGAGGCAAATGCCTGATGGACTGTTGGCTTTATCTCTCTTCTGAGCAACAATGAGTGCCAGCTACAGCAGCAAGAACCAACAGAGTAAGAAACTGACATAATACTGTTAATAATATGTTCTAACATGATAGTGAGCATTCAAGCATTCCAGAAAAACACATGAAATGAAAGAAAACATAATGGGTGGATAACCAAGAGTGATTCCAGGCAGACTTACATGGTCTCGTCCACTCATTCTTGACTGCTTGTCGTCAATAGGAAAAAATAGAACATGCCCGAGATCTAAGTCTAAAATAGAGCAAATGCCACTTTAGTTATGAAGGCAGCTACTTGTTTTTAAAGTGCAAGGGGTAGATTAGTTGATTGAGTTGGACAGTTTCCCACCTTCCATGTCTCCTGCCAATTCATACTGTTTCTTTGCCTCATCTGATCGGACTTCCAAAGCTGTGAAAAGCCCACCTCGGCCCCATCGCCCTGAGTCATCTACAAACATAAGCAAACTTTTCAAAAAATATTTTTTTTATGAAGGACTTATTTAAAAAAATCTTCAAACCAATGACTTTACTTTCAGTTTCCACTGCTGGATCATTATGTGGATGATGAGGCTATGTCATTACCAATCCATTGAATCACTATTTAAAAACATCACATTAATGTAGCTACATACCAACACAATGAACAATAATAGCATCTTCCTGGTCAGCCTGAGGGTGGGTGACATCACCCAGTACATAACGGATGGCTGTGTGGTCAGAGTCTGTGGAGCTCATACTGCTGTCATCATCTTCGTCTTCTTCCACATCCTCACCCTCACTGTCAGCAGAGGGCAGGCACAAGGACCTGTACCCACATGAGGCCCACCATGCCATCCTACCACAGATACAAACGCTTTTGAAGTTCAAAATTCAAAAATATCTTTAGTCATATTCCTACAGCTCTAATGTGACTCAGTTAGCTGCTCCTTTACCATAGCAAATGTATTACTTGCTAGATAGCAATAAAAAAGCATAAAGCAATAGAAGCAATAGAAGTTTGGGAAAAAGACCATGTCTCCTCCCTTCCTTCCAAATTCCATCTCTCTCTCCTGTTTCACTGTGATGAAATTCTACATTTCAGCATCACCTCGTCTTCTTTCTATTTCCTAAACTCTATGGCCATCTTTCAATCCTTCTGTTTTTTTCCCTAGCATAAATCAGTTGTTTCCTACTCTCTTTGTGTATGATGATTGGTTATACTTTAAAAACAGACTGAAGCGGTGATCTCCTAATAAATAAATAAAATAATACAAATAAAATCTCTAAAGAAATCTGTCAGCTCATTTACATATCAATAAAATCCCATAAATAGTTGAGTGAAATACTTCTACAACCAGGGCCTAGTTTCTTACTTCTTCTTGTGTTTTTGTTCTTCCCGTTGCCTCCTCTTCTCTTCCTGTAGCTTGGCTCTCTTAGCAGCCGCTTCCTGTCTCTTCTGACGCCTCTGCTCCAACTCAGACTCTGTTAGAGGCCTCTTTTTTCTTGCTGGGGCTGCCAGGAGCCCAGACAAAACAATCTACAAAACCACACAAATGTTAAGACAGTGTAATGATTCTCCAGTTCTTACATCTGTAGAGTGAAAGTTACCAGAGCCTGTTTATTAGTATGCTTTATACTTCACAATGAAAAACAAACAGCATCTTAAGTTCGAAGACAAAATGGAAAAAATCCTTATTTTAATGAAATTACTTCTAAGTTTTTCATATTAGGACTAAATGGAGACAGATGATTCGCTGTGGCGACCCCTGAAGGGTAAAGCCGAAAGAGAAAGAAGAAGACTTCTAAGTTTTTCATATAACCTAATGGTCAATACTTTCTTGGGGTATGAGAGGTAACACACTCAACTAACTGCATGGAGAGAGACAGAGAGAGAGAGAGAGAGAGAGAGAGAGAGAGAAAAAAAACCTCAGTAATAAGTACATAAGAATTCATAAGGAAAGAAAAAAAAGGCTGTCAGGCTGCACATTTTAACTCCTGTATACACCAATCAGCCACAACATTGAGACCACTGACAGATGGATTGAATAACATTGATTATCTGCTTACAATGCCACCTGCCAAGTTGCGGTGTAGCCCTGCGATGGACTGGTAGGCCTTTTACCCTATGACTGCTGGGATTGGCTCTAGCCCTCCACTCGCAACCAAGGTTAAAATTAAACTCGCAACTAACAGGACTCTGCTCTCCTAAGGATCTGCTGCTTTTTGCCAAACACAATAGTACATGTTACGAAGAGTTGTGGAGTTCATGCCTTGAATGGTCTAAGCTGTTTTGGCAACATGAGGCGGAATTACAAATATTAGGTGGTTTTATGTAATGTAATTTTATAGTGTACAATGCACAGAGACATAAACTTTCTTCACCCAATGTAACAACAGGCCACTGCAATGAACACAAAAAATAGGCACTGGTCAGGTATCCTTTGGGAATCTTACTGTCAGATAATCAAAAAAAAAAATGAAAGCAATATCATGAAGACAGTCATAAAAGAAAACTGTGATGAGCAGGTAGTGGTCCTAGATGGGTTTTTTTCCCCAATGATAAACTGAAACACTGTACAAAACACTGCAAAGAACATTTTTACAATTAAGGTTTTGTATTTCTGTAAAATACTTTCTACATCAGTACACAGCCTTTTTTATTTATAATACTACATGAAAGTGTGGCCAGCAAGAGCATATTTATATATTTTATGACTGTCAATTTGTCCATTTCTACTGTTGCAAACTTACTCCAGTTTTACGGCGTAATGCACGGCCCTCTTTCCCTGCATCCTCCAGCTGAGCAAACTGTCCCTCCAGCAGTAACTCAAATGTTTTTTGGTCGTCTGTGCTGGGGTCTTTGGAGTAGTCTTTCCCTTCATAGTAGTATATATGGTCTGGGGAAAAATGCATGAGTGCTGACTTGACAGTATAGGTCATAAGGAATTTTATATGAACAAATAAAGTACAGGCCTTACTCTGTCCTGCATCCTCATCATCTTCTTCTTTATTTGGCATCACATGTTCTTCATCCATCAACCAGTGTCCATCCTGAGATGGGCCCAAGATCATCTTTAGGTCCACATCTTGAACTGAACTTTCCTCTGTGGACAGCAGCTTGTCCACTCCAAACTTCAGAATCTCACTCAACTGCAGACAAGAGGTCATATTACATCTTACATAGTGCACTTTGTAGGTTTACAGTTCCTAACTATAGTCCATCCATTGCTAAGCACAATTTGTTATCCCTCTTCTACTCCATACATCAAGGGAAACTAACCATTGAAGGATTACCGCCAACCCGATAATACTTTAGTGGTAGACCACAGTCACCAACACTGAATGTGATATGTTAGCAGATGTTTCGTTGGGTATCACTCTAGTAGAAAGGTATCAGTCAAAGCAGCATTACTCCTGGGTTGACGATAGACCATAAATCAAAAATATTTAGCCAGCAGTGGTCTTGTGGTCTGAAACTGATCACCAGTGAAGGGCTAGAGAATGGCTAATACAAACTGTACACCGACAAAGAATATCATTAAGTGTAGGTGTCTAATAAAGCTGCCAATAATCATGGAGTTGTTTCCATGGGGAAAGGAGGCCATTTCTGAATGAATGACCAAAACTGAGAAATGTTGAAAGAGAGAGGTGAAAGAGACAGAGTGGCACCTGTAGTGCAGAAGCAGCAGCCTGAGGCTGTTCCAGTAGAGAGAAGCGTCCCTCCTCAATCACTGTGCTGGTGAGACGCAGTTTCGATACGGCACGCGAATAAACAATCTCTTCCACTGTGTCCCTACCCAGGAGCCGGACCACCTTCACAGCCCTATGATTAAAAGAATGTTGGCATGTGAACAAATGAAAGCAGAGAATAAAATGCTTTCATGGAAACAAATCCCTTTTTTATTGTCTGAGTCTAAAATTAACAAACATGTTAAGGAAAGCCTCAGAAAAACAGAAACTTAAACCACATTAACAAATCCACTTCACCTTAATGTAGAGCGTGAATACATAGAATTTTTACAGAATCAATTTTGGGGTGTTTGTCAGCTACATTAACTTTGTAGCACAAGTGCCAGACTACAGATGTATAAATTAGGGCTGATGTCTTGGCTGACATACTGCATGTAGGGTAGGTGAACATTTATTTGTCAAACAATTTTCTTCATTTATTCAGTAACTACTATGAAATTGGAATGTTATATGAGAGAAGAATAAACATGTAGCTCCACATATGGAGTTATAAATATTTTGTTAAGTTTGCAATGTTAAGTTTGCAAAATACTGCTTTATATTAGATGTGGCAATACTACTAGCAGAAAAAATATTGTATCTGAAGCTGGTAATGGCAACATAAAAAAAACCCCAAAAAAACAATTTGAACGCAAAGTACAGCATGTAAATGATATCACATTAAGAATTCATACAAAATGGGGTAATGATACTGTTTCTCAACATTTTGCCCAAGCAATACCTTGTCTGTCCAATTCGGTGAGCTCGAGCTGCTGCTTGCAGATCATTCTGAGGATTGAAATCACTGTCCATGAAGATGACAGTATCGGCTGCCGTCAGGTTCATACCAACCCCACCTAAACACCAAACACACCTCTCTCATAAATCAGGATGGGAAGAGATGAAAGCTAATCTGATTTGCAATGGCACAAACTACCGCAACAACATCAACATGTTAATACATGTTCGCATGACCTGACGATGAGCAGTAATGGAAATGCGAAATTGCCACATCATCTACAACGCAAAGCAATATTCCTGTCAACATTCAGCTCAGATAAACAAGATGCCTGGGAGTTCATCTAAGGTTGTGGAAAAACTTCTTTACCCCTAACGTAGTCAACACTATTAACACTATTATTATGCCAAGCAGTCGCATCAGCAGAGGTAAAATTAATCCCATAAACTAATGTTATCGTCTACTTTTAAAAAAACAAGCTCTCAGTCACTGATGTTTTGACTATAAAACTCCTAAGAGGCTTCAGGAATTACTGTACAAAATCAGTAAAATTCTAAGAAAATTTCAGGGAGTTCCCACTGGTCTCCATCTATGAAAGGACTAGCACTTTCTCCCTTGGCTTCTGGTTTGTGCACCACCACCCAAGTCATTTGAGTGTGATAAATACTGCCTTCATCTCTCTGAGTCATAAGTATCAGTCCCTGTTCCAGAGGTGATAAGATGCATGTAGGTACGTTTGCAGAGATTTTAGGTGTGATAAGAAAGGAGACAGCACATTTCAGCATTGAGAACCTAAATCATACTCCATAGTGTGACATTTCCACTGAAATTATTAAATGTATACGTCAGAGCATGTCATACGAGGCTCTGTCGTTGTATGCTGACATTGCATTTTATCTGGTTTTAAAGATGTTTGTATTGATAAAAACAGGACATGTTAATTAAGCTGTAATGATTTACTGTGTTAGTTTTGCTGTTCAGCTAAAAAAACCCAAAATACTGTGTTCGGACAACAATGAGTATTATTAACCCTTACCACAGTTTAGTATTTAGTACTGTTAGGCATGTTTTGGAGAGTTCTGTGACTATGTTGGTGACCACAATTAATACATTTAAGCACAATATTGCTCAAAACTGGACCATGGAACTGCATTAGATTTGGACAATTCTGCAAAATTGCGTACACAATGTAAAGACATTTTGAGGACATGAGCAGGTGTTATGACGTCCTATTTGGAAATCACTGTTGGAGTGTACCAGCCTAAAGCAAAAGCTATAAACCCACCAGCTCTGGTGCTGAGGAGAAAGATGAAAACGTCTTTAGTGCTGAAGTTCTTGATGGCCAGATTGCGCTCCTCTCCTCGCACTGAGCCATCCAGACGTTCATAGCTGTAACCTACAGGTGCAGGGGGTTAAAGTCAGCTCAGATTTAAAGAGCAGGCAGCACACTCATACACACACAAGAGCAAACACAGGACGTGATTAAAAAAAACCCACAGCTATTTCTCTAGATCACAGAACAAGATAAGGCCACAAACCTGCAAGGTATGTTGCAAAAATGTACAGTATTATGCAACTTTGTTCAAATCATTTTGATGGTGTAAATCATTTTGATAATCAAAATGAATGCAAAAGAGTTTCAAGAGAATCTCAAAGCAATATGTTGTGTGTTCATGTTTGTCTTAAAACCGATGTGTAAATCCATTAAACAACAGCGCCAAAAACAACACAAATAATCCCTGGTATCATTTGACTGATGACTTTAAAAAAGACTGACTGATTAGAAGACTTTCACCAAGCCCTAAACTCTGTCATGTGCTAATCAACAATATTTAGACCTAGAAGTCTAGCCAGAAAATACTTACATGTATGAGATGATAACGGATTTCCAGCTAACTTCAAGAACTGAGGGTTATTTCCACTTACAAAAGCCAGTGACTCATTTTCCAATCTAATTTGTGTTCAGTTGTGATAAATATTAAAGGTCCCATGACATGAAAATTTCACTTTGTGAGATTTTTTAACATTAATACAAGTTCCCCTAGCCTGCCTATGGTCCTGCAGTGGCTAGAAATTGCGATAGGTGTAAAGAGTGTTTTGATAATCCTGCTCCGCCGTTCAGAGAGCGACAGCTCAGATGGCCCGATCTGGAATTTGGCCCCGTATGACGCCATAGGGGGAAAGGTTAAGAATTTCGCACCCTTCCCCTAAAAAATTAGCTCCACAACTGTCATGGCTTGCAAACGAGCAAAGCATGGCAGTTGTTGGGTGCTTAGATGTTAAAATTAGCATAGAGTTTAGATCGGGCCCAAAAAATGAAACCCGACCCTACCCGAGCCCGTGCACCTTGTGTTCGTAAACTGACACTCCAAGCGCTTGATCACGGCCCGGTCCAAGGATAGTGGCAGGAAATATGGGCCCGGCCCGACTCGACCCGCGGGCCGGTCCGGGTTCCTTCACGCAAGCCTCTGAAGAACCAGTGGGTTAATTTTATTTTTTCTGGAAATGCGCCGACACGACTTCCTAA
>JBBIGA010000106.1:14886789-14900712 GCA_037576975.1 Alestes dentex | reverse complement strand
TTTGTTTAATTGTCATGTTGACTGTTAATGTTACAGAGAACTTTAATAAAAGTTGCTCAATGTTGGACACCTGTGTTTCCATCCGTCTGTGTAACGTCATCAATCGACTAGTCGACTCGACTTAGACTTTGCTGACGGATAAGTCGACCTGAAAAAATCTGAAGTTGTTAATGCCCTAGTATACAGTACTATCTGTGTCACCTCTGTACTCCAGGTAGTCTTGAAGAATGTCCAACATCCTGGTCATCTGAGAGAACAGCAGAACACGATGGCCCCTGGAATTAAACATACAAGCATTACTTGTATGTGTGTCTATTTCTCTGCTTTTGCTATGCAGCTGAGACTGTTTTCAATGTTTGAAAACATACATTAGGGTGCACTGATGTGGAGTTTCTGGAGCAGTAATGATAACAGATAATTAACACCTTACTGTAAATAATACATATCTTTTGCATAATTATTTAGCAGACACTTTTATCTAAAGTGACTTCCATTCCCTAACTACTGGGGGCAGTCTGCCTGGAGCAACTTTGGGCTAAGGGTCTTGCTCAGGGACCCAGTGGTGGTATACTGAAAGTAGGATTTGAACCCATGATCTATTGGTTGACAATATAATCCATACTGTATATGAAGTGCAAAAGTAAGATTAAAAATCCTGCTTGCTAATGCAAGCTTATTATTCATATTTTAGGCACATCACTGGAATGAATTTTGAAACAACTAAACATAATAATGGTACTGAGCATCATTAGTGCGTTTTTCCCTTGCTGTACCTCAGCTGAACATTTGTATGCTGCATTCTGTGTCTGTTTTCCCTTGCTGAAACCAATGAAATAATTTCTACACTGCCGAGACTTTTTTCTGCAGCATCAAAGCATGAATACCAATTCATCCATGAGAAAAACAGGGTGACTAAATCATCTTCTGTAATTAGCTGTATCACTAATATCTGACAGATACTAATATTTTCCCCTTTCCTCTGTGAATAATATATGGGATCCAAACATATTATGTAAGCACTCATGTGTTACAGTGCGACAGAACCTGTTAACAACGCAACAATGCACACTTGTACTACAGCCAACAGGCAAGTGTGCATGATTAACAGATTTAATTGAACTGTAACAAGAGGTGAATGTATTGCATTTTCTTTTTATATATGTTTGGTTGTAATACTGATAGACTGATAGTAGTGACACTTTCCCTTTCATCTATGAATAATATATGGGATGCAAATATACTATACAAGCCCATGTGTGACACAAGAGTTGACTCAAGACATCAGGCATACCCCTCTAGCAGATATGCAAGCATAGAGTCCAGCAGAGACAGCTTTCCACTGGCCTCCACCAAGTGCTCCCCAATCTGAAACGGTTCTGGCTCCACACCTTATAGAGCGAGAGTGTAAGAGTTCAAGAGAGAGAATGTGTGTGTTTGTGTGTATAGAGAGAGAAGAGGGTGAGAGAGAGAGACAGATAAAGAAAAAAAAGAAAGAAGTGCTTAATTTATAAAGTGCTGAGGTACCACGGTTACAGCTGGCCCAAGACACCTCATTAGCTAGCCTTGATCCCTATACAACTCTGCCTTGTTTGTGACCAAGACCTTTTCTGGGCCACTGAAACCACTGGGACCAATGACAACTGTTTGTTGAAGGGTCTTATCAGACTGACAGCAAAGCTTTATACATCATTGTGTTGTGCACTTTTGAAGTGTTTTTTTTTTATCAATTAAAGGAAAAGAGCAAAACGGAAGAACAGTCATTTGTCATTACCATCAAACAGGTATGGGTGGTTCACACATTTCCTCAGCTGCATCAAAATATTTAGAAGCCTGGTCTTGTTGCCCTGATCACTCCCAAAAGCATCTGAAAGCCAAATGAAAGCAGGAATGTAGTGTTAACCTGTGTATTGTACGCAATCCCATAGCTCTGAAGTGTTAATGTTCATAGAAGAAGAAAAAAACCTTAACTTTAATGCAAATTAATGTTATGACATTTTGGATCCCATTGGTCCAAACAACAGGAAATGCTTTAAAATGGTATTTTAAAAAAACCTGGTACATTTTTTTTTATATGACAGCAATGATATTCATTCAATCCTTCCATTAACATAAAAACACATTTGCACATTTTTGCTTTTTCTCCACTGTACTTTTGTTTTAAGCTAAAAAAGTTTTACCCAGGTCTTTCATCAGTATGGCTTTGTAGTACTTCTTCTGGAGGGCAGACATTCCATGGTAGACCACCAGTTCGGCCTTCTTGGGCAGCTCTGCTGCAACCTCGGCCTTGACCCTGCGCAGCAGGAACGGCTGCAGCACCTGGTGGAGCTCTTCAGCTGCACACATGCACGCACAAGCACATACATAAAAGTCGTTGAACACATCTATCAACTGCCATTGCAAAACCTTCAGGTAGCTTGTTCAGCTTGTCCTTCGTATCTTGTTTGACTGGATGCTACAGTTCAGCAGTACAAAGCCCTGTGCTCCACAACCACAATCTTCATTAGTAGAACTATTGCAGCTAAAGACGCTTCAAATAAAACTAGATAACTTCCAAGATGAGCCGTGTACAAGATTAATTATTTAGTATATTTAAATAAATACATTTTGAACCATGCCGTCTTACCTAGAGAGTGTTCCTTCTGTATATTTGCATATGTACTGACAAATTCTTCTGAGGCATCACTGGGGAACAGGTTGGGCTGAATAAAGTTGAGGAGTGAGTAGACCTCCTGCAGATTATTCTGAATGGGAGTTCCTGTTAACAAAACTCTGAAGCCCACAGAGAACTGAGAGAGAGAGACAGAGAAAGAGAGAGAGAGATGGAGAGAAAAGAGCGACTGATTATCAGAGACTACTAGAAGCGCTGCAGTCTGAGCAGTCCAACAGAATTACACTGCAAAAACATACCATACAAAAGCTAGATATAAATATACTAAATATATACTTAAAATGAGATGTGAATGCTAATATTAAGCAAACAAATCTGCCAAAAGGTTAAGCTTACTGTCACTAAAAAACTGAGCATATGGCCACTGTCATGCAATAATATAAAATTACAAAACCTCCAAAACAGGAAGTAAGTCAATGCTTGTTAGCTTGAAAACTTGGCACACTTTGTTGCCGAAGGGAATACTGGGTACCCACCAAGTTTCATGATATTTGGCCAGATGGTGGCACTGTACCAGAAAAAACAGTGAACAAAAAGAATCTAATTTTTTTAGAACCAAAAAGTGCACATCACTTTGGAACCCAATGTTAACTAAATTTCTTGTGCATCATCACAGTAAAGGACCGCATGACCCTAGTGGCATTTATGAACATTTTGTGCCGACTATTTTGTATTTCGGCCTTCTGATATTGTCATTTCTTTCCATGTTTTTCAGTGGTAGGCCAATAAACCCCTAGAAGGATTTTGGAGGCAGCAGGCACTATCATAGAGCACAGGGGAAGGTATCCAGCCACCAACTGTGAAGTCAATCCAACAGGTCAATTTTTTTTCATTTAATGTAAGCATTTATATCAAGCATCTCAATATTTAATATATTTTCTCTCATTTTTGTAAGTTCCAAAGACATTGTCTTTTGCATTGTAGGTTTATAACACCATAGCTAACCTCTGAAAGAGTTTGATGAAGTAGTGATTTCTGGTTCTTTAGCCTGTGAGCCTCATCCACAACCAAAATATTCCATTTCCACCTACAGATGGAGTACAGAGGTGAAATTATGTAATTAATGTAACATAATTGTTTTGATCACTTCAGCAAACACAGACACTCACCTTTTTAAGTTGCTTGCATCTTTCAGACACATCTGTGAAAAGAAGGGGAGACTTAGATACAAAGTGCAAAAAGTATTATGTGCAGTTTTTATTAAGTATTGCTATATGAACACAAGTGCAAGAACATTTGGTTTACACTTTAAACAATAAGGAAGTTTTTGGAGGTGGCTGGGGGGTTGGGGGGGGGGTGTTTGGGGTTGTGAGGGCGGAGCCATTGTAGCAGCTGCAAAGGAGGACCAACAATAAAAGTGTTGGTGTAACGCTCCAATTACTTTGGTCCATATAGTATATGTTGACTTTTGGGTAATTGTACTGTCCATCATAAGAATTTAGACAAAAGTTTCTTCTGAAATCAAGAATATTATGGGGAATCTGTCCTCACTTTGCTGCTGTACTCTTCTGGGAAGACTTTACACTATGGTTGGAACATTGCTGTGAGGATTTGATCGTGTTCAGCTACAACAGTAGGTACTGATGTTAAATGAATAGTTCTGGAACATGGGGCCGGAACCATGAAAACCAGCCGAGACGTAGAGCTTCATGCTGCGTGAGTCCAAGAGCCCAAAACAAGCAATGAACTTTTAAAAATATGTCACAATTCCGGTCTGTGGCCACTGGGGGTCGCTGTGGGACTGTGGCCTGTCCTCCACCCACAGCTGGGGATAGTTAACCTGAGGGCTGATTAGCCCCCGGTTTGGTATTTAAGGGGATCTGTCCCCAGATGTGATGTGGGGTCTGTGTTCCCGGTCTGTGTCCTCCTTTTGAATTCCACCTGAATGGAATGAGCCTCCACTGCTCAGCGCCGTGGCGGATGAGGCCTGGACATCACAGCTTTTTTCGTGCCGATATATAATTTTTCATGCATTTTAGTGTTAAATTATTAAGAAAAATAGCATTTGCTAAGTTTGTAACAAGTATATGAATTCATTAATTAATTCAGCTACATTTCCATATAAAATATAACTATACATTTTTTGATACTGTCCAGAGAACACAAAGAAAGCGTGTCTTGGGATGGTGAAATACCGCTGTACTCAGAGGCGAGAGGTTTGAAAGTAGCCAATACGAGAATGTTATTTATTTACTCTTGGAATGTAACCCCCGTGATTGTCGGGGGTTTACAGTAAGAAATATGTATATATACAGTATACAGGGGGTTACGTTCCAAAAGCACCCGCATATATTTATACATACGTATATATATATATATACATTTATACTTATACACACACACACACACACACACATATATTCACATACAAGTATACCTCATAGGTAGTTAGCAAGACATGGAAATGTTTGCCATTCATCATTTCTCTCCATAAATCAGCCCTTCGTTCTTTATCTCCAGTGTAACACACAACAGACAGACTGGGGCAGAAGCTGCGGTACAGCCGGCACATGAAATACATTATCAGAGACTTAACAAACACTACTGACATCTAGTGACAGTTCAGTACAGTACAGTAAACAGATTGTTTGCTTTTACATGCACTGCAACACTAAGTTAATGAGACAGTGAATTAAAAGTAAAGAGTAAATTGAAAGTACACTTAAAATAGGACATAAATGAAATACTAGTTCATGCACTGGATTTATTCCTGTGACTGCAGATTGGAACACAGAGCAAAAAAGCCATCAGCTTTCTTTACCGCTCCAGCTCCTGTCTCCAGTTCTCCAGAACTGACAGAGGACAAAGCACCAGAAATGGGCCTTTCATGCCAAGACAACCTCGAGCAAACACCAGCAGGGAGATGGTCTGTGGAAGGAGAAAATACATGCAATATGCCACCAATGTGCCTTCCTAGCTCTGGGTTTTTACTTCTGACTATAATAATGCAATGCATTTAACACATTTACAATTAGCAGTATATAATCATTTGCACATAAAAGCGTTTATAGGACATGTCCCGTCAAGTCAGTTTATTGTCATTTTAGCAATGTACACAGTACACAGAGAAACAAAACAATGTTCCTCCAGGACCATGGTGCAACAAAAGAACAAAAAGAGAAACAACAAAGGACTTCATAAGAGCAAAATATATATATATCCCGCCGAACGCAAATAAAATGCTGGTACTGCGTTTACATGGCGTTCAGTTGACGTTCTGGCGGACCGAATATGTCCCGTGATTTCAGTGTTCTACATTGTAAAGATCCATGTTTACAATGTAGAACTACAAATCAAGATGTCCCACATGTAAACAATCTGGACTGAAGAATTACTGCCCCCACAGGTGAATACATGAAACTACACATCGGGCTGCAGGCTGGTGTTAAACAGCATCAGATGAACACTAGTGTAACGCCTCACTAAAGTCAAGCGCTGCTACAAAACGCAACAAAAACGCGTATGGCGTTCAGAGTGCGTTCATTTATCCAAGATTAAGACGTCCATGTGAACAAGGCCTTAAAGGGAGCATTTTTCGGCAGGATAGCATGAATCGATAGACTCTTTTGCTGATCTATGCTACGGTAGAATTTTTCGACAAGGCAGCATAAATCATCAGAACTCCGGTGCCCACGGTCCAGAGCCACGATCAGACCAGTCTATCAGGCACCTTCCAAGCAACAGCAAGTTAACATTTATAAATCTGTTTGCTTTTTTCTGAACAGGTACCAGCAGAAACATTTTTCTTTCATCAGGGAGCAGCAGAAGCAGTCAGTATGTTCAGTAGTGAGTATCCCTGTTAAAGTGAGGCGAAGAGGTCAGCACAGAAATACGAACTTTCAAAATAGAGTCATTTAAAAAAAAAACCAACACGTGACAAAATAATTGTTGGCGTTAATTAAAGTGCCCAGCACTTGAATCACTGACCATTTAACAAACAACGTTTTAATGTGTAGGGTAGAGGATTGACAGAGCTACAGCGGGACCCACTGCATATTATGAACAAATACTGTGAATAATGCATATAAGTTACAAACGTTATGGCTAAGGATTGCATTTTTGTAATATTTACAAAAACTGCCTCAAATGTATATTTTTAATTTAACCATTGTAGTTTACCTCATATGGTAGTGATTAAGAAGTAAATATCTCTAATATGTACTTGGAGGCTTGGAAACTTGCTCTAAAATGCAGATCAAAATGCCAATGGGAGGCAGACATGTTGTGTGACTTTGGCATGCTGTGAAACTTTAAAGAATCGTATTTTGCAATAGAGGGTCTCTGAAGGTTAATGCAGAATTATCGACCCAAACCTTGATGCCCTATACAGCTGGGGATCTACAGTAAAAACTATGGGGGTCCAAAGTTTGAAAAAACAAACAGACTCCTGTTTCCCACAACTTTGACAATAGTTCAAGAATTTCACAAAAATGAAACCACTTCTAACCTGACAGGTCTTGCCCAAGCCCATTTCATCACCGAGGATGCATCCTTCCAGATTCTTCAGGCCCTCTGCCAGCCACTGCACTCCATGCAGTTGGTAGGGTCGCAGATGAATTCCTAGTGCAAAACATAGCCAAAGGGTCATATATTATTATGTTCTGATGCATAGCTACTTGCCAGCATCAAGCATATAATGATTCCTGTACCCACACAAGACACGTGAGTTTGGAGAAAAAAGAAACGAAATATGACCACAGTCAACTTTATATTTGAAAGTTATACAATTTGGGGCACTACCTTATTGGTTGTTTTAATGTTTACTTGCTTGTCTGCCCTGAAGACCTGTCCCAGTTCAGTCTATAACACATACACTGTTCACATGCTTTCAATAACGAACGCTTTAGCTGCAGATACACTGCCTATATGAACATTATACTGATATAATCTATTATCATTCTAACAGATGTGTCCAGAATGATGAATTGCGCGATAGATAATGGCTGAGAAATCTGGTAAAGCAGCAAGAAGGGTGTGCTGAAATTTATACTCATGCTGCAAAGCAGTAACTCAGTACTGTTTAAAGACTGTTATGAATACACTAAGCATACTAAATTATCATTTAACTTGTCAAAATGCTGCTGCATAAATCTTATATCTTGAGGTGTCTAACTTCAGTGCTCTACTGCAATACGTCAAAACACTGCAGATTTATAAGAGTTGGCCAGTTTTTTTTTTTTACCACGATATGTTTTACTCATATTAAAAAGTCATATTAGAGTCAGCTAGCTACAATTACCTCTAAGTATTTTTTTTACATGTAAGAAACTACTTAATAATGACTTAGGTAATATTGTAATACCTTACGTAATACTGACCAATGGCCAGGCAGGCAAATTTACACAAGGACGCCACTGAGAAGCATAAGAGATCATAAACACACTGGTGTACGTGACTACAGAGTACGCTGGAACATCATGATCAAAACAGCTCAAGGTTTTTTTCTTGAAAATGTTGATCTAATATACAGATTATATAATAGAAAAGATTATACTAGTATTTTGCTCATACAGGCAATGTGTCTGCAGCTCAAGGGTTCGTTATTGAAAACATGTGAACGGTGTATGTGTTTTAGACTGATCTGGGGGCAGACGAGCATGTAAACATCAAAACCAGCGTTATTCCCCCAATTTTGCAGTGGAGTTGTAACTTTCAAATACAAATATGATCAAAACAGCTAACTTAGCTCAGTAGCTCTCTCTCTCTCACACACATACACACACCTTGCAGTCCCCATGTTTTCAACTCTTCCTCGGTAAGTTCCGACTCGTCTCTGTCCGGCACTTTTCTCTCAACCGTCTGGAGGAACCTTGACATGTTGTTTCCTGAAGTTTACTCTTTGTTATATTATTGAACTCATTGTTATTGTTAAAAGCTGTAAAGTTTACATTCCGCAAATGTTACTACGATTTGCCGCGCAGCTTCCTGGAGAGGGCGTGGCAACTAAAATTACCCAATCACTATCCTGCGTCATCAAAGAGTCTCGTATCCTATTGGACAGACTCAAGTTACACTATATGGACAAAAGTATGGGGACTGTTTACCATTAGGTCAACAACGGGGACTTTGCATTCAAATACACAGACTTTAAACTGGAATGGGTATCCCTTTGCAGCTATAAGAGCTTCCACTCTTCTTGGAAGGCTTTCCACAAGGTTTTGGAGTTTCTGTAGGAGTTTGTGTCTATTTATTCTGTAGAGCATTTATGAGCTCAGGCAATCTCCGTTCCAGTTCATCCCCAAGGTGTTCAATGGGTTTGAGGTCAAGGCTCTGTGCGGGCCAGTGTCATGCTGGAAGAGAAAAGGTTCTTCCCAAAACTGTGTCCACAAATTTGGAAGCATGGCGTTGTCCAAATTGCCTTGGTATGCTGAAGTATTAATATTGCCCTAAGGGACCACCTGAATTCAGTACATTTGAGTGAGTCCATATAGTTCTATTTCAAATCAGGAGAAGTGCCTAACAGAGACAACACATGATGGTTGATACATCAATTAAGTTATTTATTTACGTTTTTTAAAGATGGCAGATGCATTAAGGCATTCAGTGTATAGAACTTTCAAGAGCTATCCTTCCTTGGATCATACAGTTCATTCATGTTTCACGTTTCTAAAATCCTACATTGGCCGGAATAAGTAAGGCATCTGATGAGGGAATGAAAGTTAAATACAATGAAGAAAATAACAGTAGCCTACATCTAAAATATTTATATTACCATATTAGTTAAACCTAAACCTAGCATCCTTTACACCAAAATACCATCACAACCAATTTTCTTAAAGTGTTTAGTTTCAATGACACCTTCACAGTGGCAGAAATAAAATACATTTACAGTTTTGTTCCTTTTGGCAGGCCTCAACCATGTAGAGGCATATCAAGCAATTGTCATTTCACTCAATACACTTTGCAGCCCAGACCAAAGTAAAGCTAGAGAGGATCGCTGAGGAAAGGCAGACTGTGATGAAGACTCTTCATTTCATGCACATGGTGCACAGCATGGAAAAAAACTTCAGAATGGCATCTCTGGTGATCACAAGAGAATAAAGAATTAGCAAGTGTCGTAAACATATTCTGTTTACAAAGCAGCAAGAAATACACCCATTAATACATACACTACTCAGCGCTTCAGGCTAATTCACCTTAATATCATGTGTCCAGCTTCATTTAATAGTCAACTGCTAAGGCTTCTTATAGCTCATGACAGTAATAAAAATGGATTTAATTCCAAAATTCATTATTAAGATTTTCATCATTTTTTTATATGTAGTATGTGGCTTTTACACATTCAAATGCTTACATTATTATTGCTATCACCTTAATAAGACAAAAAGGCAAGCATTTTTTTCAAATATTATACCCAAAACTGTTACAAATGTACAGACAACACTCTGTAATGAAACTATTCATTTAAAAAGTCTGAATTGTCAATAAATGTCCGAATTTAACACACCTTGCAAATGGGATGTACGAGAGTCCATACCTGTAATCAAGTACAAAATGTGGCCGCAAAATAGTTAGTTCTGATACAATAATTCAATAGCTTACAAGTGCAGAAATCATTTTAGGTCAATAAAGTGCCAAATGCCACTTGCTAAGGTTTCACTAAGGACTTACCAAGTAAATGCAAGGGCTTGCAAAATAACAAACAGCAAAGAAAGTGCAAAAATCTTCCACTGTAAAAAAAAAAAAAAAAAACAGCATCTGAGTATAAGGAGAGCAATATGCAGAGTTATATCAAAGCGCGATTCATTTACTCACCCAAAAGGTTGCACACAGTGTAAGCACCAGACATGTCTATGGGAATAAAAACAAGACAAAGCAATTGGTTTCTATGTCTTCAATTTAAAAAGGACCCATTTGTTCATATTCATTAGCAAATGTAGATATTTATCAAAACATCATTATTCACAGATAATTTTGTGAGTTTGCCAAACAATGCAGTTGCATTAACTTGTCCCAAGGACGAGTTGCATTCAGGTTTAATGTTCACACTGCATTGATACTTTTGTGCACATCCTCTAGGGGTGGTAGTAGCCTAGTGGGTAAAACATTAGCCACAAAGTTGCAGGTTGAAACCCCCACTTTCTCCCATGTGTCCTTGAGCAAGACACTAAACCCCAGCAAGACACTTAATCCAAGGGGGACTGTCCCTGTAACTAATGATTATAAGTCGCTCTGGATAAGGGCGTCTGCCACTTTACCTCTTGTAAGTGTTCGTACCACAGCCCAACTAAAGATTAGAAATGTATGAAAAAACTTTTACCCTATACAACAATGATGAAAAAGAGATGATGACAAATTCAAATGTAAACAGAAAAACTGAAAAAAAGTGCATTTTAGAATTACAGGGGATAAAAATAAACATAATTAAGATAATGAATAAAAGTGTTTTAAACATCCACACATGTAAATAAATACAATCTCAAATGCAAAGATTTAAAGTAAAAAGGTTAAGACCAGAAGCAATGAAGCCAACTAACGGAGAGCGAGTGAGAGAGTAAGCAATTTGGATACAAATCAGACCAACTTCACATACAATTGCTTCTCCATCATTACATATTAGAAGTAAAGTGGCCCCTTATAGTCACTCGTGAATACACCACAGCACACAGTGTGTTCATAATGTGAAATTCTTTCTTTGCATTTAACCCATTCATCAAGTGAAGCAGGAGGATGCCACCAACGAGGGGCGTCCGGGGAGCAGTGTGTGGGGACGGTACTTTGCTCAAGGGTACCTCAGTGATGACACTAGCAGTGTTGGGATTCAAACTCACAACCTTGTGATTGCAGGGCAAAAGCCCTAACCACCAGGCCACCAGCTGCCCCAGCTGTTATAATGGAGATTTTGGTTTAGGTTTGGTTCAGAAACACAATTTGTGCTAGTGGTCACATCACATGCCACATCAAAGATAATATTCACATAGGTCCCTCGTGCACATCCTGACAACAACAGTAGTTTGTCTCAGGCAGGTCTTAGGCCTCTTCTTTCCTGAACCATCTCACAAAGTCACCTTTTATCAAGGTCCAGAACCAGAGATCCATGTCTGGTAAAACAGTTTGGAGACTACATTAAAAAGTCCTTCTCTCAAAATAATGACTTCTTACTCTCCAAGTGCTTTGAAAATACATGAAGAGAAGAAACACCACACAAATACACCACAGACCTCACAGAGACACAGAGCCCAAATCAATATCAAAATGGAATGGTAATGTGGAATGTCCTCTTACACTTAAAAAAGACATTCCACACTACCAGCAAAAAGTTTTGCACGCCGCTGTTTTTTTCCACTTATCCATTTATTTCATAAACTGCTGATTTTATTCTTCATAAGCATTGTAAAGTTGTTGAGTGAACCACTATAAATGACAATATGTCAAATTAAACAAGCTTCCTTTATAAGATGAAAGAATAAGTAATAGTGCACCTCTGACATCCTATGAACTGGTTGTGCGGTGATGCAGAGTCTAATTCTAGACTGTCCTTTAACTTGAATACATCAGTTAACTGTTTCATCCCATTTTCTGCCACCTAATAGCTTGTTAAATATCTAACATTTGTCTGGTGATCTACATTATAATTATGTGCCTTTTAATAGGTCAGTAGTGCTGAGAAAAATGATATTTTCTGGATAATAAAGGTACTCAGTGAACAGTGAACATAATGCAAACGTATTTGTTGCAAAAAAACACTTGTGAGTAACATGCAAATGTAGAAAAAACTTTTGACTTGTAGTGTATATTAAAATGAGTATATACGATGGTCTAGGATCAGTAAGTGACCTACGGATAAATCTAGCCCCATCTTAGGTAGATTTTTCTGACACAACCAGTTTCTAGTAATTTTAAAGGTATCAAAAATCTGATAAAGGATGACATATTTTGACAGCACAGAGAGAACTTATCCATACTGTGCGAAAACATAATGCGAAATACTCTGCAAACGTATGTCAGACATGGGAAAAAGTAACAGATTAGACTTCCTAAGCAAAGTGTGACGTTAAGAGGTTTTATAACGGCTTATAATAAAAGGAATAAATAAGACTCATGGTTTTGAAAGTGCGGAGTGATGGTGCTGGTGATGTTCTACTCACTATCATGACAGCTGTTGCAAAGGCTCTTGTTTTGTCACACATCCTCTTCAGCTGTTTCACTGGTCCCATTAGAAACATTGTGCTGTTGACAAAGTCACATTTTACCAGTCAGTGTTGCAGCCATTTAAAGGGCGATTCTACAGCCTTTTCAAAATCATAATGAAACTGTTAAGATGTAGACAAAGTCATTCAGAGTGGTCTGCTCTAGAGGAACTTACAAAGTCAGCCAATCCACCATAAGCCCTATCTTAGTGTTCCCAGTTTGTTGTGTGTCTCTGCTTGTTTCTTGTTCTTTTGCAGTGTAATTTAGAGTCGTCGAATAAATCTCCTGCATGCACCTGTGCCTCACACCTCCCTCGGTCTACACCATGTTACAGATATGCTTAGATCACATATTGTGATAGATTTTATCACAATAATTTTTCATATCGCCCAGCCCAAGTCACATGACGTGTGTTAATTCGCCAAATGTTTTGAGTACCAATTACTATCTTTCACCATACACCATACAAAAAAAACTTGAATATGTACATTTCTCTATACTGCAATACTTCACACTATACCACTCTGAGCAACTTTGTTTACATCCTAAAAATTTAATGATGCATGCATTCCAGGTGGAATGAACCAATCAGTTCAATCAGGTCCAAACATTATCAGTATTGTCTGGCGAATGAATGCAAATGTGCGGAAGTAAGTGTGAAAGAGATTTACCTGGCTAGGGAGCAAATATTCCCAAATGTGTAAAACACAATAAAGAGAATCACGCCTATCTTGGGAATGAACAGGCAACAGACTCCCTAATGCACAAGAAACATATAAATAGATTAATTTTTACATACAGAACATTAACATTATACACAAACCAATTCACAAGTATGTTTGTAAATTAAAAGCCAGTCCAATCTGATCTGCAAAGAGGCAGCGTGGCTTCGGGTTTTCATTTCCAAACAAGCAGCAGCTCACCTGACTGTACTTGTTTAATCAGGCGGTCTCAGTGAGTTGATCATGTGTGTTGCTGCCCTGTCGGAATAACTTTGCAGATAAGATTGGACATCCCTTCTATAAAAGGGCCGAATCAGGAAAGCCATCATTTTCATGCCTTTTGAAATGTTTTCAAAACACTGATCCTGTTTAAAACCCTCCACTGCATACATACATACATAT
>JBBIGA010000106.1:14863758-14878620 GCA_037576975.1 Alestes dentex | reverse complement strand
CAGCAACCATCTTAAACTTCAATTTTGTCCATATAATTGCAAAATCTTTTAGATAACAGCACATCATACAGTGTCAGAAACAAACCACACACACACACACACACACATGCACACACACACACACACACTCACACACTCACACACACACACACACACAAACTCACACACTCACACACTCACACACTCACCGGCCACTTTATTAAGTACATCTGTTAAACAGCAGTGTTTAAAATTCACTGCTACATTTCAGTAGATTAAGAAAAAACTCCTGGGGAAATTAAAAATTAAGCCTATATAACAGTCACAGTATTTATTAATACATTGGGTATATTTTCATATATGTTCTAGTGTTCATATGAAGAGCAGGTTTCGTATTAGTAATGATTTGACAGTTCTCTTTTCCAGGGTATTGTTAAACTTCACCGTTCTGGATACAATGTGTGGGGTAGTACTGAAGTAGTACTTCAGCTAGGGAGTTTTTACAAAGAACAAATCTACACCGTTTCCTAATTCTATCCTGCTTTTAAAAAGAAAAACATTTCAAAAGAAAATATTTGACACACAGTGTAAATCATGTCACAAAGCAAGTTCTGATCACACAATGTCAAGTGCTGACCTTCATTAAAAAAGGCAAGGCCCAGCATTAAGCGGTCTAAGGCCAGAGGTGCCCCGCCTGTGCTGTGGACGATAAGTGAGGTAGCCCCTGCCAGAGCGAAGAACAGGTACATGGTTGTGTGCTGCCAGTTCATCAGTTTGTCCCAGTGCTGAGTGGAGGAGTCGTACAGGTGAAACTTTGGCCCACCCGCTGCAAACTGTTCCCCCAGTATACCTGTGAGAGCAGCGGGTTAGAGGTGCATTAATATTACGGCCATGACGGCTAACATCACCAATTATATTATCTTCCAGCTGATACATCAATCAATATTTAATGACAGCATCTGATTGGAGCTACCTAGAACTCCAAGAAGCACAGCTGACATAGCAGACCAACAGTAACAACAAAATCCAGAACCTTTGAAAATCTCATCCAAGTTTTGAGCAACTTTTGCATTTAAATGACCTTTTTGTCTCCTAACTCTTATCTGGTCATTATTGTAAATTGACCTCACTGTGATTTTGTAGTACACAGTTGATTACCACAGGCAATAATATTAACGCTGCTTGAATGAGAGCACCTTAAAAGAGCACAACAGCTTCAACTCAGTCTGTCTCTGACAAATTTATAGCATACTGTGGTTTATCACAGACACAAGTTTGTATACACTACCAGTCAAAAGATTTGGCACACTACCTTTTACCACCTAAGCATTTATTTCACACACTGCACATGTTTATTCTTCTTAAGCATAGTTAAAAAAAAAAAGAAAATATGTTAAATAAAACAAGTTTCCTTTATAACACTGGAAACAATATGTAACAGTGCATGTCTGGCATCCTTTTAACTGGCTGTGGGGTGACACAGAGTCAAATTCTAGCCTGTCCTTTAACTTTAAATGCACCAGGTAACTGTTTAACCCCACTGGCTGTCACTTAATAGCCTGTTAAATATGTAACACTTGGGTCAATAGTAATTAATTAAAAATGAACTTATGTTCTGTGTGATAAATGTACTCAAGTGGTGCACATACTGTGAATGTATTTGTTAGCAAAGAATACTGAGTGTTATTTTAGTAAATAAGTGAGTAAATATCAGTGTATGTCAAAACTTTGGACTGGTAGTGTATGTTTACTGAGAAAAGAAACAAACATAAAACCCACTGACTTAAAAAAAACTTATAAAAGAAGCCACTGGACAGGTACTGAAGCATCTCTCCACCGGCTTCTACTGTAAGTGTTTATTGAGTCCATACTGAGTATGTTAAGTTAAAAAAAAAAAAAGTATATTTCTTTAGGGTATTCTCTTTTTCCGCAGATGGCATTCATCACTGTACCACTGGGCCTGTTTCATATATTGCATTTCCTCTAATGTATTCATGCTTTTTGAATCTTTGAAAAAAATAATTTTGTAATTTTATTGAAGGCCAGTTGTAAGTTCATGTTGTGAGCATGTCTGTTACTCATCCCAGCCCTGATATTCTAAATAATACTGACTGCTTTAATAGGCACATCAGTCTAGTACAGTAATAACAACAGGCAAAAGAAGAATGTTAAAAGTCAAATTTTTGCCATGGTGGCTCAACAGTAGTTGTTCAGAGGAGCAGCAAACAAAGAATGACCTCACAAGGTGCACAGTATACTTTTCAAGATGCAAACCACTGAACGAGTTAAGGCAGGGGCTTTCAAATCTATGGTTCGATATGCTATGATAAAACTTTGTGACCTTCTGAACACAAATTGAGATCAGTCATGGGTGTCTCATTCTACAGGAATGTGAGACTGTAGTTTACCAATGATAGAAAAGGAGAGGGTTACAGCTCCCTCGACGATTTCTAGGCGGTGTTGCATGGCCCGTGTGGTGATCCTCCCTGCTCCAGCACTTTTGTTCCTGCGGGTGGTGTACCACAGGGAGTACTTCACTGCCCACCACAAGCCAGCAATCAGAAAGAAACTGCCAGGTAGAGCGTGCCCTTTGAAATTTCCCATGGTTTCCTGCAGCCCCTGGAACAGCGATGGAAAATGTCTGAGTATATCTTACCCTTTTGTGCCCTATCAGTTTATCTCTCTGGCACTCACTACTGAAGACAGACAAGGAAATGATTAGAGACTTGAAAAGGTGACACAACTGCTATAATAAACTGCTAAGGTTTGTAATATACAAGAATAATAGACAAAAAAATTAAAGACAAGAAGAAACTTCACATTGACACTTAGCACACATTCAAGCAGGAACAGGTTTAAACTGTCCTTCATATGGTGGAACTCTTTTTCAGATTTGGCTCGTAGCTGTTTTGTACAGCCATGCAGTAAGGAAACAATAGTAAGTCAGAGCGGCAATCAGAAGCAGTGGAAAATGGAAGGGTGTGTGATGGAACTCGTTGGTGAAGGGAGACAATCAGATATAATGAGGGCCCTGGGGAGAGCCTTGAAGTGTGTGTTTATGTTGTACGAAATCATGATTCGAAAGATTTAAACATCCTCAAGAAGGTATACACATAACAGAAAAAAGAAACAGTCACAAACTGTCCTGAGAAACGCTGGAAAGGGAATAATGAGTTCATGAATTCTCTGAGAGTGAGATAAGCATTTCAACAACTCCACACCTTCAAACATCACATTATGATAAACGTGCAGAAAAGGCAGATGATAATGGAACTTGCAATGTAGGGCAAAGCATGCACAGACTCATGAGGTGGTTCTACAGAAATGTGTGCTTTCACATTTCTACAGAACTGTCTTGTACAGTACAGTATTGTGGAGGAGAACATGGTATATTGCACACAAACACGCTCGCTGTAGATCAACGTCTAGATTCGGAAGGGACAAGATAAAAGACAGATAGGCTATGATGACCAGATGGTAAAGTTGAGTTTTAATCTTAGATGACTTTCTTGATATTTACTTAGTTCCAGTTTTCACTGGAAAGAGTGGTCTCTGCCTTTTTCACAGTGCTGTACATATACAAATGTCACATCTACACTCTCATGAACTGGTAGTAAACTGTCAATAAGATGGTGCCCTCAAAGGTTATTATATTTACACTGACTCCATACACCCTGACTGACTCCAGGCTTTTAATTTATTTCATTTTATTTCATATTTATTACATTTTTTTCTGATGTAATGAAAAATATGATAATTTCTCGGTGAAAAGGTTTTTTAATGGTACACAGTTGGAATTTTGAGGGTACAATTACACTGTAGCTTGATGATGAATGACCTTTGTCTGACAGTCTAGGTGACTGAATTAAAGACAGTTCTTGTTGAAGTTGTGGATTTTTGCTGATAGGAAAATATAATTTATAATCATACACAACTGTTTGTCCTTACAGTTCTAGATCATTACCAAAATATGACTAAATAAACCCACACATCACACATTGGACTATGCAGTCTGACAAATTGTTGCTTTGTTACATCAGTTATTATTAATAAATAATGAATTCCATTATAAGTTTATCATTCACTTACTAATCTTAAGACATATTACTCAATAACAACTACAAATATTACAATAATGTCACATCCCCAGTCAGCGGCCGCTAGAGGTGGCTGCTGTCCAGGACACTAAAGGACTCTTTTGCTGACTGGGGGTGTTGCCTCATCCCTGGCCAGGGATGAAGTACTAATCAGTATCATGTGTTTTGTTTTTTTTAGTTTCATAGGTTGTGGGACATCGAACACATGTACTTGGAGTTGTGTTCCGTTCAGTGTTCTTGTTTTCTGAACGGGCACAGCCCGAGTGTGACAACTAAAAACTAGGAAACTACTGCGTCTATTACATATATGAATGGAATGGAGGCCTGGAACTACCATGGCTACATAGAGGTTAAATGCAGAGTATGGAGCTTTTGAAGTCAGTTGTATCTGCAACAGACACTGCGTGCTTCAAACGAGAAATATACATTTTAAAGTTTTATCTTTTTAAAGATTTATGTTGAATATTACTTTTTAAATTATTTTGTAAAATGTTTTATTCCAGCAGTTCAGTCTCTATAGTGCCGTAACGAAGTTGGATGTAGATACATTTTTTAATTGAACTTTGTAGTTTACCCTGTGTCTTAAAGTGAAGAGAGCAGTGAGTCTGTAGGGCTGCAGTTTTATGTAGAGTGGGACAGAATCACTTACAACTCTCTACTTACAGAAGACCACACTTTAGCCATATCCTCATATTCTTAAAGCATCTGTACATTATGGCAGCAATTACGCCCGTTCTTTTCTAGCAGTGACGGTCTTAGTCTAGTCCACGCCTTCATTATGTCTCGCCCTGACTATTGCAACTCCTTGTTCATTGGCCTCCCTAGCAAATCCTTACAAAGGTTACAGTACATACAAAACTCTGCTGCCAGAGTTCTTACACACACTAAACGCTCTGCCCCCATCACCCCTATCCTCTCTCAGCTACACTGGCTACCAATTCAGGCTCGAATCAAGTTTAAAGTTTTACTGCTCAGCCTTGCTCCTCCCTACCTTACTCAACTCCTGACTTCTCCCTCTCCCTCTCGCTCTCTCAGATCTTCTGGCACTAATATTCTTCTTGTTCCACTTCCTCTCCACCCTTGGTGGGAGGTCGTTCAGTGCCATGGCTCCCAAACTTTGGAACCCACTTCCACAATCCCTCCGTGACTGCTGATCCATCTCACCTTTTAAACACGATCGCAAGACCTTTCTTTTCAATTAATATTTCCCTTCCACCATGACTATGTAATATGGATTTGTGTGTGGGTTTTTTTTTTTGCTTGCTATGTAAAGCGACCTTGGGTTTGTGAAAGGCGCTATATACATGTAACTTATTATTATAATAATTATTATTATTATTATTATTATTATTAGATATTACTTGAGATTTATCCTAAAGATCATAAAATAACATTTTTGGTCATGGACACTGTGTTGAGTGTTTAATCACACTTTTGGTGGCTGTAATATGCCGTTTTAAACTATGGAAACAACCAGGCTAAAGTACTGGGTGGGGTGAGTTATAACCTAATGTTACAACTAAGTCTACTATAATAAACAGTAAGAGACATACATGCCCTCCAAACCCTCCAACTTTTCTGTATCCAAAACTTTAAGTTTTCATGCACAGCTTCAACAAAACATACAACAGATAGCATAAACTGTAGATAAAATAAATTTCAGTTTTCTTGTGCTGACATTTGCCCCTCTACTCAAACAAAAATTGCCAAATTTCACAGTCTGACTTTTCACTAATGGTATTTATTTTGATAGACATTTATGTATTCAGGCTGGAAAGCTGATCTTGTTCTACTAACATATAACTGTATCAAAGTATTGCTTTTTTGCACCAGCATGTTTTAGCCAGTGCGCCTGTCAGAATTAACACCTCCTCTGGGGATGCCTCTGTTTTTGATTGAACTGTTCATAAATGCTTGTGCAAACAATACTAATCTTCCTCAAATATTTATAAAATCATTTAGCAAAAACTGAAATGTGTTAGGTTGTGTCTCACTCTCCAGTTTGCTAAAACAGACTCCTTTGAAGACTGGGGTCATTTCTGAATACTCTCAAGCAGAGGTTCCCAAGCCGGTCCTGAGGAACCCGCATTTTAGTGTTTTCCCTGCTTCTAGCACACCTGATCCAACTAATCAGTTAATTACCAAGCTGATCTTGAGCTTAAGTGGGTAAGCAAACACAAAAACGTGCAGGACAGGGGTACACCAAGACCGATTTGGGAACCACTGTTATAAAGTATCATGATGATATGAGTAGGCTATTCGCCAGGGAGCACACACTTTAAATAGATATAAAATAAGAGGACTCCCTCTCAGGCTGCTATTCTGGAGCACAACTAATGCGACCAGAACTCCTTGATTCAGGCCTGTCCCTCCTGGATGTGGTGCCATCGTCATGGAGACAAGATGACCCATGAGTGCCTCTTCAATGGAGAGCAGACAAGCATCCTGATTGGCTGATTCTGTTGAGTTTATTTATAACAGCGGGGCTCTAAATATGCACAGCATCTTTGACACAACAGCAACCACAATAGTAGGACCTGCATCAAAAGCGAGGGAATGAATAAGCAGTTTTTAATCAGTCTGACATTGAACTAAAACTGTGCCAGCTTATCTCAGCTCACATCTCCAGCTCAATTTGTCTGAGCTCCAAATGAAACGTTCTTAATATCGCCTCCTCTATCAGATTTACCGACTGCTCAGATCATGCTTCAAGAAAAGACAAGGAAATGTAGAAAAACACACAAAACTGTCTCCAGTGTGTAACTGGATTAGGCACAAAATAGTGTGATCAAATAAAGGCAGCATTATCAGCTTGACACCTTTTAGTAGACTCCATAAGAATAGCTGTTGAGTGTTTTTTTCTTACTGCTCTAAATCTTTAATACGCAGTGTTGGTTCTCTCTGTAATTTTCATGCTCACTGTTAGAACAAACAAACTGCCCCTATGCACCAGATTTCCACCAGCTGTAGCTTTATAAAGCTGCTAAAAACTATTCTCCTAGACATTGTTTTACATTTCTGCACTCCTATTGCACTTTCAATTTTCTTTTATTGATTTTCTATGGATTCTTTTATTTCTTTCATTATTTTATTCGATTATATTCTATATTATTATTCTATTCTTGGAAAGCACACTGAATGATAAAGCATAATCATAAAGGACTTTGTGTATGATAATGTGCTATATAAATAAACTTGACTAAGTGTTTCACAAACATCTATTTACAGTTATGAACAAATCTCAGTTGTTTTAGTTTCTTCATTAAACATGGTATGTTACTTAACTGATATATGCAAGTTGGGTTACGAGGCAAATCAATGTAAGAGTACTTTTTTCAAGACTTACCTTACTGACTGGTGAAGAAAAGACACCACTCTCACTATTTCAAAAGTAAAAGGAATCAGACGACCCTCTTATTTGCTCTCATTTTTAAAAGTAAAACTGCAAAACAGTAGTAGCTTTCACCACAAACTGCATTTTACTGGAAACACCGTCACCATTACTCCAGCAAACGCGTTTCGAGTCAGACAACCCACTTTTCCATCTGTTCCTCAGATTTAGCATTCCTCTTTTTTGGAGTGCAATTTAAAGGAACCGCCCTTGGTCCTCGGTGATTGGTTCAAAACAATGCATGTATCATCTTTCTTCACTCTGATTGGCTAAGTCTTCACTCAATCAACGGGCTTGTCTAAATTCCACGTGTGCAACTTCCCTCAGCCTGTTTGCAGACTTAAAGGATATGTAAATGCACTACTCATTCACACCCGTTTTCAACATTGTCCCGCCTTTCTACGCTAGGATTGGTTAGTGGCAGAAGCTTTCCGTGATATGATTGGCTAGAATGATCCAACTTCCCGCTTAGGAGGCGGGACTAGTCTAAAAAGGGGTGGGATAAAATCTAGAAGCTAGACATCCACTCCTCTCCAGGAAACCGCTACTTTTAGACGTAGGAAAAACATACAGTGCACTTTAGACTATTGTATAATCGTTGTTTTCTGTTAGGTTACGCATCAAATACACTTAGAGGAAGTGTAGCCCACCTTAATGCTCAAATGAATCCCTGTGGAATGTAAAACTTCAGAGATGTACATTTGATTTTATGGAATATGACAGACATGTTCAGGAATTTCTTTGGAATAAAACAGACATGAATTTTTATTTCATCCTGGGAAGACTGTTTTAGCACTTTCTTTTGAGCTTGAGGGAGTGGGTGGAGTTAGGCATGTGCGGTTTGCCTACGTGCTTAAAGTCACGGGCTGGCTCAGGAGACGAGATGAAGGCTAAAACCGAGACCCCTTGTCCTGGACCCTTCTTAGGCTGGTCTTTACTGCCCATTTAACAGTGGGTGGCGCTGAACTAAGTTTAAGGATTTTTATAAATATGCTTGTTTTTGCCTCTAAATGCCACAGGAAACCCGTTCTACCTGTGGTTATAAGACTGTAATTTCTCTCTGTTCTGTTGTTGATCGTTTCATGTTTTTGAGTTTTTAAGTCATTCTGAATCGTATTTATGCAATATACAACTCAACTGCTCAATCTGTGAATTGCCTGAATGTTGCTGAATGTTAATCTCATTACTTCATCATTTTATTGCATTTATTTTTGTTGCATTAACAGTAAGTCACTTTCATAAGCCACTTTGCACTACCTGCTGACAGCACACTAAATCGTACACACAGCTGTGTCAGTGTCAACACTGTTGTTTGTTACACTAATGTTCTTTTTGTGTTGCAGTATTGTTTAATGTCAGTACTTAATTTTTTTCATTATTCTTTCTTGTTGCACTGAGCATGAATTTCCCTCGGGATAGATATAGTTCTTCCTTATGTTCTTACATGCGATGCATCACTCAACCATTCCTACACCAGAATGAATCTAAATCTACCTTAAAACAAGGCGTTTACTGTTGAATAATTAACTACACTTCTCATTATCTTGCTGTTGTGTATCCAGGAAACCTGATCATGGCGGATTGCAGGTAAGGTATCCCATACAAAAATAACGCATTTTTACATGACAATGCTGCACTTTCCTTGAGGGTACAGCACCTTCATTAAATTTATCAAACTGTAGTGTGTCCTAAAACTGCAGGGTTTTTCAAACTGCATAACTGAAACTTCATTTGTAACATATTCCACTGCATTATTCTGCAAATGTACTGTGGTATAATTACAGTTCATTTCATCATAACTTAAGTTCTTTTTCGTAAGGGATGTAACCAAAGGTTGTATGACACTTACAGATACATACATAAATATATGTATATATAGAAATATATAGAAATATGATTTATGATCATGTAGATTTTAATACGACCTCATTACGAAATTAAAAACTGAGTACCACCATTTTGAAAACGTTTATTGAAATCTGTGAGGAACAGTTACAATACCCTCCCGTGACTGAAAGAGACCAGAGATTAGGGAGAAAAAAGAAGGCTGCAGTAAGAGGAAAAATGGCTTCTTGGTTTTGTAAAAAAAAATGCTTTTGGAGCAAAGACTGGTGGAGTAGGACTGGAGCAAGGCGCTAAGAAGAAGATAAGGAGAAGTGGAGTACAGGTTTAAGAGTACACACTCTCATGATACTACACAGATAGCTACCTTATCTCAGGCAGGCACCACACACACCAGTGACAGCACACAATAATCCAGATCTCGTCATACACGTCCAGATCAGCAACCACACATTCAGATCTGACAGTGAACTTGAAAGACGAACACAGCCAGGAACCTTGTCCTTTCACTTCAGATCCACAAGACTTGTGTCTGCATGCAATAGGTGGTATTTACTACAACATTAAGATCAGATTGTAAAATGAACATTGAAATTGATGGTAATGGTCATTCTCCCAAACTGAAATGAGAAGACTGGCCATGTGTTTTGCCGTCCAAAAGTATATGGGTGCATATTTTCACACTCAGAAAGAGTAAAAGTCATGCAGGTGTATGTTGGAGAGTTCACCAGGGAAAGAGGACCAACAGAGAGGCGCAGACAAGGAGACAACATGACTGCTTATTTCACAACCACTCTTCAGCGCACTGATAGAGAGGAAGCTGAGTTATGGATGGCAAGTCAGACCGTGCAGATTGCCTAGACGCCAAATTTCAACCACCAAATGTTGGCACATTAGTTAAAGCACAGGAGCACAGTATTTGAAATGGACATGAGGTATATCATTATATGACAGGAGCTCTTAATGAGACATGCAAGCCTCCCTAAGGCTTAAAAGACATTTGTACAAATAAACAGTGATCTAGCTTCTGGAGTCTTTGTTTCAGGAATCTTCAGGTTGTTCTGTACTGGCTCTAGTTCTTTCCTGTGCTTACCTGCGCCTGTGTCAGGTCCATCTTACAATCAGTGCTTAAATACACTCACGTTAAAATCGTAAGCACATACCCTGTAACCCCACCTTCCTGGTGTAGAGACTCTGCTTGTGTTAGACATGGGGTGCCCAAATGTTTTGTTTTGAAAGGCCAAAGTGTAATGAGGGCCAGAAAGCTAAAGCAGTACACAAATAAAGAAGTCAAGTAGGTGTCAAAATGAGTTAAAAGTATATTTTATAATATCACAGTATATTGCAAATACTTTTACTACTTTTAAGTAAACGCAGGGAATTAAAGGGGAAATAAGGCAAAAATAAGAATTTCAATAAGGTACAAAGGACTTAATACATGGTATAAAAAAGGGTAAATTTCTGGCAGGCCAGGCCTTTCATCATTGGTGGGTTTTTGAACACAGAGTCTTTGTTAGCTGGAAATACTGGGTAGTATTTCCAGTGTGTGTAATAACCCAAGTTAGTTCACTTCACATTCACAAGGTTAAATGAAAACAAGCACCACTCACTCTGCCATGCCCCTACAATGTCAATATCACTGCAGTGCTGAGAATGGCCCAACCACTCTAATAATATCTGGTCAACATTGGTCCTAGGGTCTAAAATTGACCAGTGATGAATGGAGTAGTGTGTGTCTGATGGACTGTTTGTGAAAACAGATGAGCTACCGTCTGTACGTTTACAACCACTGTTGATGACGGACGGAGTGAGGGTACAAAGTAAGTGTTCCTAATGAAGTGGCCAATGAGTGCGTATAGCTTATACCCTTTTTGTGTTTTCTTAACAAACTCTTGAGCTCCTTATCATTACTAGTCCATGCTTCTTGTTCTCTGGGCTGCAGTTTTCTTGTTTTCCTGTTTTTCAACACTCAGACCCCAGTGGCCTGCCTGGGTTACGATTATGGTTATGGCCTGTAATGCGCTGTCTGCCATTCTCATTATTCTGCTTGAAGAGACTCCCAATTAAAATATGCTCACATCTGCAGGCCCTTTTTCCAACAGTGGGTAATTGTGTGTCACATTCAGTGTCATATTCCTCTGGCATAGGTCCCAGGTTGCCTCTTATCGTATCTTTTTAAAAGTGCGTTTCACTAATAAAAGTATTCATAATTATTATATACCTTCAGTGTGTGTGAGCATCAGCTAGGATTATAAACTAAAAGTTAAAAATGGCCCTCTCCCATTGTGATTTGTGCTTTGGGCATCCATTGATTTATGCCTTGGTTGTTAGATATCCAGCAGCCACCAGCTAATTTCCAGCATGTGCGTGTTGATGGAATCTAATTTCTGCACTGACCTCTTACGTCTGACCTGTAAACAGGATATGACCAAGGTCACAGTTAACACCTCAAGTGGGTCACTGTGACAGGAGGGCATGTTAAGGTGCCTGACCTCAAATTAGACACTGACAAACCAATGTTGTTGACAGACAAACTCACAATAAAAGCACAGGAAATATGATTGCCATAAACAAAGTGGCAATACACCAAGAAAGTTTTAGCATTCTGAAGTTACTGAGTACAGCAGATATATTACATGTGATGAAAAGGCTATCAGGATTCATAGCCCCCACAATTACAATGAAGATTATAAACAATAAGCATTTTCTTTGACATACAGGGGTTAAATTAAGCCAAGACCCAAAGCTAAACGCTCATTGCAGCCCCCGGCTGACAAATGCAACCCAACCATCCCCCAAAGACAAATACGATCGGCAACCTCCCACCCCCATCCACTCCCAGATCAACAAAAACGATCGCAACCACCTCCCACAGAGCCCCCACATAACAAATACCAATTTAACCCCTGGTAACATATACACAGTTTGCACATAGATTTCGTGCTTTTACACAAACATCAAGGTTACTTTGTTGCTGAGGCAGTGCTTTGTCAGTAAACTGTTTGTGTATGAAGATTTTTTTTTTTTCATGTTTGAGAGAAATATTGTTACTAAATACATGATAGTCCATAAAGACACCAGCAAAGAAAGAGGTCAGGGCAAGAGGCAGGAAAAATAATTCCAAGGGCAGAGAGTTATTAGGACTAACTAAACCTGCTCAAGAAATGAAACCAATTATACTCAGAAGAACTGAATGTACTTGATGTGTGCATCATTTCCACAGTAATAAAATATAGCGTATACATCTATAATATATACATCTACACAATTATTGCCCAAAGTAAGAAAAGAAAAAGAATTTGTCTTGATGTGATATATTTTGTTCATGTGGAAATGACGGAAATCAGGTAAATACAGTCCATTAGTTATTGATTGTAATGAACAGAGTACTGTGCATTTCCACTGAGATGTGGTGTGCACGTATGTTTCGGCGGAGTTACAGTCTTCAGATGGAGGTGCATCAGCGTTGTCTACGTAGGGACAGCTGGCGGCGTGGTATGCGGTACTCTTCCTGTCCTGGGCAGAATGGCACCTCTTTCCGGCGCTCGCACACCCCAGTGGAACTCCCGCTGCGTGGACGGACCCCCTGTTCTGACCTCCTGGCCTTCTCAATCCACCAATCAGAAACAAGAGATCTAGTGACACCACTGGACTGTAAGTGCCCATGGCAACGACACTGCAGGCCAAAAGTAATTTCTTTTTGTAACAAAAACCTGAAAATTGTTCTTTTTCAAGAAATTAAGGACAGTAAAAGGTCAACAGTCAAGGAGTTAAAAGATCTGACCAAGCACAATAAACCCCCAACTTAATGCGGATCAGCAGTCCAATGCAGATTTTTTCGGAGAACCAAACAAATAATCGTTTGCTGAAACCCCGCACTAACGCAGAAACCGCAGGTATCCTATGCATTTTTTTGCTTTTGTGACATCCGCGCCTCGTCTGCCACACCCCCTCGTGCTAGGTTGCTAAGCACCAGTGTGGCGGACAAGGCCCGGACAATCTATAAATATAATTAAATTAGTTATAATTAAATTAATTAATTTAGAATGACAAAATAGTATAGAGATTAAAAATTAATGAACAGTATATGGGTAGACTTTCCCCAAATGATGTCATGGAAAGTCATGGAAAAACGATTATGGTTAAACTAGATGTGAAATAATAAACATGTTGTGCTGTGTAGGTTGTTGGAAATTTGACTGTAAAAATCTTTTAGCCTGTAATGTATATGTACGTTACAGCAAACTAGCATTGATGAAATCCTCTTTAGCTTGGCACCCATGCAGCTCTAAGACATAGACCGACTACTTTGTCATTATAATGATGGGGGAAATTCAGAATGTACCCAAGGCCAACATGAAGCATGCAGAATAAAAATGCATGATTCTGAAGGTCTTGTCGACACAGGAGATACGTATGGTAGCTACTAGCATGCAGTAGCCATTAACCTTAAATGAACCTTGAAATGCTTTGACATGCCGGGTAAATGCATTCGTTTGGCTCTTACCTCTTTGTGGAAGCGGTGAGAGCAGTGGAGTTCATGCGCTCCTCCTACTCCCCCTCCTCCTTTGCACAGTTCTTCATTGGAGATCAAACACACATTATCTGCATCACTCTGAAACAGAACAGTATCGGTGGACTCACACTGGGAAAACCTACAATGGGTAAGAAAACTTGAACTTTAGAGGAATTGCTTTTGTTTGAATTAAAAAACTCGTCTAAGTTCATAAGCCTCATCCTGTAACCTGGCATTTAGGGCTGCTAACCTCAAACACTGACCTTGGAGATAAAAGAAAAAAAGGGGGAAAAAAATCAACCCAGATGGAGTTGGCAACCCTACCTCTTATGTGCATTTGCAGAACAATATAAAGTTAGAAGAAACAAGTCTTCAGATATGTTTTTGTTATTCAATAGGCTTTTGCATATATCCACTTTAAATGTACATGCATAATCTCTTTTAACTTTGTACTTATGAATATGGAGAAACAAGTGCATACATTCATAAGCAAACAAAGATATGCTTAAAAAAAAAAAAACGGGAAAAAAACACCAACTGATAACATTAGTGTTGTTTTGCATTTATAGCCTTGAGACAGTATTGTCTCAGTATGAAGTAATTAGGTTCTTGCAGCATTGTGGTTTAGTTTTCATCAAACCTCCTTAATTACCCAAGTTTAATTGGGTCCATTAACTGTTGGGAAATAATAGGCCACGCAAGCACCCTCAGCTTTTTAGAAATCAGTTTGCAGAGAAGCAGCACCATATTGTGACGCTCCTGCCTCTGTATTTCACTGTGGGTAGACGGTTCTTGGGATCATATAATCACATCAGCCTTTCTTTCTCCAAACATTATGAGATGAGGGTAAATATTTGTTTCATTTCCTATGTGTAAAGTGTTTCAAAATACTTCAGACTTGTTCAAGTGCCTGTGTGCAAACTTGCACTTACTTATGGTTCTTTTTTTAAAAGGCGTTTTAGTGGGATGTAGGGGTGAAAAGGATTGCTTGCTGTTCGATGCTTATTGTTCTCTGTGTAACTGTTGTTCCTTCTGCT
>JBBIGA010000106.1:14827823-14856100 GCA_037576975.1 Alestes dentex | reverse complement strand
CACACACAGTTTAATTTCCACAGAAAAGTTGTGCTAATAAGAATAGCTGTTTAGAGATATTTATGACTATCGTCTAAACAGCTATTCTTATTAGCACAACTTTTCTGTGGAAATTAAACTGTGTGTGTGCAACAGAACCTTATCGTCTAAACAGCTATTTTACATGTTTCTAATGGTGCTATTCTAAGAAGACTGAGTGTACTGAGAACAACAGACATGTCTGAGACGAGAGGCGAAGCTCCATCTCTGGGGACCAGGCCAGAGAGGAAGACATGAACCCAAATGTTTCATCCAGACATTTCAAATGACTGCCGAGTAAGGTCAAAATGTATTTCTGGATCACAAAAGCCACTCCATCTCCAGGTAGTCCATCATTCCATACAATGTAATTCAGTCATTTACCATCTAATGCTGTGTGGCTTACCCCTCTAGCTGACCCTTGGCATTGGACAGCTGCTCCAGAACATCCAAGTCAAATCAAGTTAAGTCAAGTAGGTTTTACTGTCATTTCAACCATATGCACACAGTACACAGTGGAACAAAACAAGGTTCCTCCAGGAACATGGTGCAGCACAAGAACAGAACAGAACACCAAAAGTGCAAACCGGATGAAGGAGAGTACAAGAAAAACACAAAAACAACAATACAACTGGACAAGACAACATTTAGTGCTCAATCTAATAACACTTTCCGGTAAAAATTAGCTGTGAGTGTGCAAATAAATGCCCTGTGTTAGCAATAAGTGCACTATCAGTCCACTAATTAGAAGGCCTGGATGGAGCACAGTGAAGTTGTCAAAGGCTTTTTGCTCAATTTTTCTCTTTCTTTTATTTACTGATGTTTTTGGTTGATGATTTGATACTCTCTGCCTTTATTCAAATTAAACTTGGTAGTTTTCAACACTGATACGGAATAAGAGCTTTGTGTCCTTAGGTGGCCGATCTGCCTGAAAGGCAAGTTGGCCTATAGGAGGCACATGACCCGGCTCATTATGACTCAATTGCGGAGTAGTGCCACCTAGTGAATACATCAAGTGCAAAAATCTGGCTCTTCACTAGTCAATATCTCGTGACATGAAGGTTCAAACTTGACATAATTTGATACACCGCACCACCAACACATTCTTTGGAAGCTAAATCTGTGAAATACAATCCACAGAGGGCTCTGCACCTGACCCAATGAAGTATCTCAAGAACTGATTGAGCTAAAATTTTGAAATTTGGTTTGTGTACGCATGGCTACATATACTCACAGTTGCCAACTCTCACGCATTGAGCGTGAGACACACGCACCTGACTGTCATCTCACACTCTCACGCCTTACCTCTGATTTCTCATGCTGTAAATTATGCACGGCTGAACCGGCAGAGAGATGTTCCCTCCTGTGCACACTCCTCTACGGTAGTTGGCGCACCGTTGGCAGCTGAAGAAGCACATACTTCTATATGTTTCTACTCTTCTGTTAAAATCGAAATTTCTATGCGAGCAAGAAACTTAATTTAATAGACAAGATTGGGTTAACGTGTAAGTGCTTTCCGAAAAATTAACTAGGGGTGTTGTTGAAATCATGACAATCTGTCAACATAAACTGCAGTTGAATTTATGAATTTATCAAGTTTGATTCAATCAAAATGCATGGTATATTTAAATGTTCATATAATTTTCTTTCAGCATGCCTTCTCTGATTTAGAATCCAGAAGCTCATAATATGGGCACCTAAATGGGGAGATGCTCCGTGATGGTTTCTACATGTAGTTCATGATAATAAACTTAGAGTGTGAAGAGAAAGAGTATGTCTAAACATGCACTCATTTCTGGCTACAAAACAAGCAGACTTGCAGGCCTATTAATATCTTAGCGGGCCCAGGCCTCTATGGATGTTTACTTAGACCTTAAAAAGTCTCTTGACACAGTTCACAGCACTACTAGTTCAAGCTCTGGTGCAAAGCATACTGCCAAGACAGGAATAGCCTTGGATGTCTTTATTTGGACCTACATAATTTGAAGTCTGGGGAGATAAATCAGTTTTGTCTGGCATTTAGACTGGGAATCTGACCAGACTATCTACACTAGTCCTCTGACACGTGCATAGCCGAGACATCATCCCTGACCCTGTCGCTTATCATTTTTTAAGCACAAACATAGATTGATTGTGTCTCATGTTCTAGCTGATTGAGCAGAGATGTCCATGGCTGAGTGTGTGGTGTATTGAACTGACATTTTGCATGTGTCAGCTGGAGGCTGTGGATACAGTATTGGGGACGTGCTGAACTACTAAGCAGACTTACTGTCTGTAAAAAAAGAAATAGACTGATACTTTGTTCAAATGTGGATACCATTTTGAATAAGCTATATTACAACAACGCAATCTTTGTTAAACACACTCTGTTAAACTGAAGGACAATGTGTTGATAGAATTAAAAACTGAATTAAAACGGTGTGTATCTACAGTGTTTTTATATTTACTTATATATCCACTCTGTATATATATATATACATACATATACTCATTGTGTACATGCATACAACTTGCCTAAGTCTACATTTAGTTTACATGTAGTTTACATATACATATATGTATATATATTACAATACAGATGTCCATATTTATATTTCTAGATAGTATATTGTACATTTTATTCTGTGCTGTTGTTATAGTATTTTATTGTATTCTATTGTTTTCTTAATTTTTGCTGCACTTATTTTGTACTGTCCACTGCCATGACAAAGCAAATTTCCCACTTGTGGGACTAATCAAGGTTTATCTTATCTTATCTTAACTTAAAATGATGTAGACTACACTTTTGAATAGAGTAGGTGGAGAATATTGTATTTGCCTGTCTGTACGTACGTGTATTCAAATTATTAACAAAAAAGCAAAAGACATATTAAAAGAGTATATATTTGCAGATTTGGAGCTGTTTGTTGCAGTAGTGACTAAACTATTTCTTTTAAATCCTCTGAAGAGGCTGCTCTCACTGGTAGTTTATGTTGAAGCGTGATGGTTGATTGTGTTGCATTTAATTTGAATGGAAAGATTGCTTTGAAATCCTTGTGCGCAAGTTTTGTTAAAGGCATTTTAAAACTGAAGACAGCATCTCTTTGAGGACAAGTGGTGTTTAATACATAAATAATATCCACATGGGAGCCTCTGTTCCTCTCCACAGACAATGCAATATAAACAAAAGCTGTGAGCTTCACCGTGAAGAATACAGAACGAAACTATTATGTGTCAGTGGCAGCCTTTAGCTTTCAGAAGCCAGCAGACTGCTGGAGCTCATTAGGATGGAGGACAGAAGGCCTCGGGGCGGAGGGATTGAATTGCTGATTCTGACTGCTCACACTGGCACATGAGTCATGGATAACTGATGCTAGACTTATAACACAAAATCATTTTAGAATTCATAAAGTATGGAGTAAACAGACTCACCAGTCAAAGGTCACTCGAAATGTTCAGTAAAGTAACCGCATTATGTATATAATAATTAAAATAAAATGCTAGTCCTATGCAGCAAAACCGACTAAGAATGTTGTATCTAAAAGTAGCAAATGACTGAAATCTGTAAAGCAAAGAGAACGATGTCATACAAATTAAGCATTCAGAATGCCACATATTATAAGGCAGGGTATTTTGCCACAAATTACTGTCAGTATAGTAGATATTCATTACTCCTTTAACAGCATCTTTTTGTTCCTAAAATGAAATGAAATTAAAGTTATTCCTGTCTGGTTTGCACTACTTAAATGTGCACTGTATATTTTTGCAGAAGAACGACTATTTTCATAGAATAAATTAACCAGCATAATTATTCATATGAATGAGTAATTACAAATTTATATAGATTTCCATGTTAAATTCTTAGGTGTACAGTGAGCTGAAACAAGTATTCTTGACCAAAAGACCCTTGTAACCTTGGAGAATTGAAGTCTAAGCTCCGGACCCAGAGAACCTGGGGTCGCGTGCAAAAACATTTTCTGGAAGGGGTGTTTTTTTCTGGTCTTTTCATGAAACAGAAGGAAAGAGGGGGAGACAAGGCCCTTTCGTAATTTGTGGGACATTAATCAAATTAAGTAGTGAGCGTATAGGACTGACCAAAATGACAAGTCTAGTCAATGCGGTATAGTTCAGGATCACATTCATGTTGAAAGATGTGACTGTCTTTACTGAAGATTTCCTGTATTTATTTTCTATTTAACAAAAATAGTGCCATTCTTTGAAAATAACTTGACATTGTTCGTATTTTTGTAACTTTCTGATCCTTAATTATATCCAAATCTTTCAGCATTGTCAAATCTTTTTAGCACTGTCACTACGAAACCAAACCCTTTAAAATTACCTTAATTTTGACCTTAATTTCCTGGAAATTAAGGAAAATTAAGGGGAAGAGTGCACAGATTAAGGCGGATTACGGGGTAAAACTACTGAATTTTCCTCTTACTTTTTCAAATTCGCCCCTTAAATAATAGAACCTCCTGAATGAATGCCTTATGTTTAAGAAAAAGGGGTTTCACACTCATACTTTAAATCTAATTTTAAGGTAGAATTAAGGGATCGGTTCACAAATTAATGGCCACTTAATTCAAATTAAGGGGTTTGGTGTGTTATCAGGGGTAAATTAAGGCAGGCTCAAGCACATTTTAAGTACAGTGTGTTTCGAAGTGTGTAGTTCTGAATTCATGCCACTCTCTTTAGCGAGGACTTTTATTTTGATAGACAGGAAGACTATGCTCCTGTCTGGTTTGACACTGGGCTGCAAGCTCGCAGTGCCCTTGTTAGCGAGCAGGCTATCTTCTGGAAAGATGAATAACAGTTCGTTTTGAAAAAAAAAAACAAAACCGTATACCTCAGTTTGAACCCTTAATAGTTCAGTATGTTACGAGCTGGAGGTGCTGTTGCCTGGTAAGACCCTGTCTCCATGCTGCTGCTATGGTGTGTTCTGTAGCCTTGGAGCTAACTGCTCCACATCGGTCAGATTTACACAAATCACGCTGGATAGCTCAGACTATTGAGCTTTTTCAGGTGCTGGCAGTATAAACATTCTCTCCCAAGTCATGCCAGGGTGCACTTTTGGCTTTGAAGGTGTTTAATGCCTCTACCTACCTGGTCTAACGTGACAGCTAGCCGGCTAGCTTTAGCCCCTCAGCAGGAGCACAGCCTCACACCCTTCTAAACTCACATGACAGACCCTTTCACCTCTGTCAGACACGGGGGTCGAGGCTAACGGGTTCACCATTTAGAATAAATCTGTTTTCCTGTCGTAGGCTGCACCTGGACGATAATAAGGCTGTTAGTAAAGGGGCATCTGGTGGTTTAGTGGTTGGGGAGTTGGCCCTGCAATCAGAAGGTCGTGGGTTCTGGGACTGCTAGTGGCACCACTGAGGTACCCTTGAGCGAGACCATCCCCACACAAAGCTTCCCGGGCGCTGTGTTACTGGCTGCCCGCTGCTTCACTTGTGTGAATGGGTTAAATGAAGACAAAGAATTTCGTGCTGTTCACACTGTCGTCTGTGGTGTGTTCATGTATGATAAATGGTCACTTTACACTTAATACAAAATCCAAGTGACTGTCAAGCCTAGCTAACTGAAGTGATGTGTGATATGGTAGTAGTGTTGGTGAAGGGCCGGTCAAGCATGGCTGTTTGCTTAGTGTAGGTGCAGTGTGTAAAGATAGACATATTTATCCTGACATCCTATCATCAATCCAAATGTTAAAGTTAAACTGCTGGTTGATTTCAGATCAGGATCAGCTTGGAGCAGTTTGGTTTGGCATTTATATTGAGTCATCTGGTGATTGAGAGTTTACAAACATAAGTGTATGTCTGTGCAAAAGGTGTCAGGAGTCTGAGCTGTCATTCATAAGCTTTAGATGTCCTCTCCGGTGATCAATACTCCTTGCTCTTCACCGAGATTGTCCTATATTGACCTGTGTGAAAAATGGTTGAAGTGATCAAAATTGACTTTGAATCAAATTCAGCTTATGCAAGTCATAGCTGATCGCCTTTGTGCCTCCAGTGGAAACAGAAGCTGATGATATTTATCATTGTGGAAATGTAATGCTTAGAAGCCTTGGTTTGTTTAGTTTAAAACACACAAAAGTAAAGCATTATGAACTTGTAAATGGCAGTGAACCAGTAACTAACCCAAATCTGTTTTCCTTTCCTCTTAGCACGGCTTGCAGGAATCTGCTCCCCTCCAGAATGGGAGTGAGGTTTCGGCTGCCTCTGCAGAAACTGCACCCTTTCTCTCGTGCCATCCATCACCGCTACTCAGCCAACAGCAACCCCCAAAGACCCCCTCACTGTTCAGCAGCTCGTCATTTTACATCCCTCTCCAGGCTCCCCGTGCGTCCCCCCAAGTCTCGATCAGGAGGCCACGGCTACCAACAGCAGCGCTCTTTCTGGGTGGTTCGTCTGGCCTCTCGGCTGCTGAAGCTTCGTTACATTCTGTTGGGCTCTGCTGTTGGGGGAGGCTACACTGCAAAAAAGGTGCTGTGACTCTTGTTATTAACTTCAGCATTGTTTAGAGGCATTTAGAGATCTTCTAGATTCAAGATTCTTTTTTTGTCACATGCACAGTTATTCAACGCATAGTGAAATGTGCCCTGAAACATCCTTGAGTATAGAATATAGTCACAATAAATTCTATCCAAAGAGAATGTTGTAAATATATCTGGAAAAATATGTATATTCTAATAAACCTTACAAGTATAAACAAGACTCCTTCACACTGCAGTACTGTTAAATACTAAATGGAAAGTGTTACTGTGCTCTGCGATATCTCTGTCTTGTTTGTGGACGTTGTTATTTGCATTTGATTTTACAGCCCACAGACTTTCACACATTAGTGACCGTGCTGCTTTTGTGTTTATAACATTGTCCTTAGAAGCTTTTTTCTGTATCCTAGAATTCAAAACCATTGTAAAGTATTTCAGTTTTTGAAATAAATATGAATGATTAAAAGTTTTTCTACCCAGATTTATTTACATATGTATATTGTCATAGATAAAAATTCACCAAATAATCAGTCATTGAATCATAATGCTCGTATCATAAAATGTATTTTATTGGTAATTAATACCATATAACACATTAAACATTAGTCTTAGGCTGCAGTACCGCATAAACCATGACTGTCTTCTCATCAGATTATTTCATACATTTACTGTCAGAAATTTTTAATCATCATAACTATTATATATTATATACCGTGGTTTGTCAGTGTTTTGACCTCATTTAGGCCTTTTCACCTTTTGTTTGGTCTACAAGTTAGACTTAAATCTGCAAATGGTGAAGCCCTTGTTAAAAGAATGATATTGATAAACTAAGTCATCCAGGTGTGTTTTTCCATATTTCTGTTTCATTTTCCATTTTAAGAGATCATTAGTGCTGGACCTAACAATACACAAGCCTGAGTTTTCAGTTTGATCCTACAGGTAGAGGCTCCCTAATAAAATACTTTTAATGAATTCACCATAACAAAACAGTATACAATCTGTGTACAATACAAACTGTGTGGTTTGACCTCTCCTTCACTTTGTCTACCTTGTGTTTGCAAAGTAAACATAATAGCACAGAGAGCCGAGTGCCAATTAAATATTGCTTTCAGAAAGTGCAATGTTGTCTTGTGAGGAAGGACTATTGATATTTATCAACAGAAACTGTTTCAGGTTTTGTTCTTTATTCGTGAAGGTCTCTCTGTGCAAGTATATTAATGAGATGTATTTTAAAGGTGAATAGTAAGGTTATGTTAGGTAATGGTCATGTTATGTAATATGTTTGTTCTTGCCCGCTAGACATACGATGAATGGAAGGACATGATGCCTGATCTGAGCGAGTACACCTGGATCGTGCCTGACTTTATTTGGGAGCTGAGTGAAAACATTGATTTAGGTAGTAATACACTGCTTAGAATTACTCTTTTTTTTTTTTTTTTTTTTTAAACAGTATGCCTATATAAATTTGTATGCCTCACATAAGTTCAGAATCAACTTTATTGATCCCTGAGGAAATTGCTTATGTTATGACTCCACAAACACACAAAGATGCAGAGACAAAAACAACATAAAATATAAAGTCTAAATAAATACATTAAAAATATGCGGGAAAAAAAAAAATTGAAAAATATTATGCTGTATCAACAAATGCTTTGAATAAATACTGTAGATAAGTAACGTACAGTTAAGTTACCACTTGAATGACTCTGCGATCAGTATTTCTATCAGTATCGACATGCTTCACTATTATACCTGTTTTGTTGTCTTATGACATTCATGTTGGTATAGATGCACTTTTATAAATTTCAGTGGTGTAAGTATTAACAATGCGTTCCTTGTTATTTAATGCAGACAAGCTGGCCAGTGCTTTGCCAGAAATAGAGGAGATAGCGAAGCTGCTGCCAGACATGGAGAAGATTGGGGAGAACTTCACCTTCCTCAAGAGTCTCCTCTCCAGTGGTGAGTGACATGTACATTCCCTAATATTGCAGGAAGGAAACATCTGATACTGACATTGATGCTCCATTCATCCAGGAGTTCTTCTCTTTGGTACTACAATAACGTTGGATTAATGGTTTACTAGCCTACTTGGTCCTGAAATCACAATCCTGCAGTGAATCTATGTTGTTAGTTTCACTTGTTTTAAACATTTTAAATGACCTTTTGTCGAGGTGACTTACTGAACCATGGCTTTGTTTTTCCAGTGCTGTACCCTGTAAGCTCAGAACGTTCCTAATAGAAGCAACATTACCTACACAATTTTTGTTCTTAGCTTTAAACAAATTAAATTGGATTTTTGAAGAGTCCACCATTGTTTTACAGACATTAACCATCAAAATTACATAAAACATACCCAGATTAAAGAGGTTGTCCAGAGGCTTGCTATTCTCATGTGTTGCACATTTTATTTAATTGCAAAGTGATAAATCTAATGAAATCATTTTTCTCTCAGTGTCATTAGCTCTCAGTGTCATAACGCTCATATCAGTGAAGTGTAAAAATGTTAGAATTATTCAGCTTCCACGTTGCATACCGATACTATATTGCACTGATATTTTACACAAGAAAACATTGTGAGTGTGTCATGTACATTATAGAGCGTGTAAAGTGACTCACGTTTATTACTGTTTGAACACATTAATTTCTGAATTGATTTGCCATTTTTACACAATAGTTTCTGTGATTTTCAGAGGGAAAAGTAGTTTGGCATAATATAATATTAATGCACAGACATTATTGATGTATTGGTGCACAATCATTTATGCTGATTTGATTTTGTGTCTCCTAACATGTTCTGGGTTTCTAGTTCACAATGCTGCTTGTCTGCAGGGGCTCCAAAACAAGATTTCAACACTTTTGCTGCCATCTTTTTGATTTCTTTCCCCATTTCATTTTTGTTCCTCTTGTTTCCCCCTTCCCTCCCTCCCTCCCTTCACGTTTTCACAGGTGTGGGTAGTGAAGTCATTGGAGCTTCTGGTCTGCGTCTGTTGTTAGGTGTGTAAACCACACACAGTGCTGTTCCCCCTGCGCTGTTTGAAAACTTCCGACTGTCTGCCGCCCCCTCGATGTAAATGGACTTATGTCAGTTGGGTGTTTGCCATTAAGGACTGGTCAAAACATCCTCCCAATATGTCTTCAATTCTCTGTTGTTTTAGATGAGAGAGCAGAACATTGGCTTGACATTGTTTGATAAATTGAGACACTGATTTACTGGAAGCAAATGGTGTCGTTAAACCATTTATGATTTGAATGGTGATATTATTCTTCATATTTATTTGTTTGCAGATGTAATAAGCAGACCACAAAATTGAGTCTTCCGGTGATCACAGTGAACTGAACTTAGTTTTACAGCCTAAGCTGTTCACTTCCAACCCATGTGAATAGTCAGACATTCTGTAGTCTTTTTCCTAGAACTACAGATACATTATTCACTGTTCTCTAAATATTAACACTTTTAATTTGTCTTGCTTTTCCATGTCTTCACATTACTATATAACTTCCTTTTTTTTTTTTTTTTTTTTAAAAAAGTGTCTTTTAAGTCTTTTGTCTCACTTCTGTTTTCTTTTCTCACTCTGTCTCACAACTCTGGTCTCTACTTGAAAGACTAACAGCTCAAATGTTCTGAAAAGTGCAATGACTGATATCTGCTATGCTTTCTAAGCGAATCAAGCAAATCAACTACAGTTAAGTCTGTTAAGCTGCTGATGGTGTAACGGCAGCTCTTTTTTTTTTGTAGGGATCATATTGTGCGTCTTTGCACAGTGTATTCACTGTGTACCAGATGAATTAAGGTTATGTGAGACATACATGTACACAAAATAGTGCACTGTCTTACTGCAGCCTTTTCAAACGTTTGAGTGTCAGTTGGATGTGGTGCCTGGGGAGAAGGCAAAAATGAACTGAACCATTCCTTCAAATGGCATGTGAAGGAATTTCATAGTTTAGCCTGATGTTAAGTTTGTTTGTTAACGTCTTTATTATTGTTAAATAACCCGCTGGCTGATGTGTTTTTCTCAGAAACTGCAGGTGATCCAACCCTTAAAGGACCTGAGATCCAACCAGCGGTTGCGGGGGTCCCTGAGAGTGGGGACAAGCAGTTTAAAAAGGCAAGTCCCATACCCCCTTCCCGGTGTTTTTCCTGCTGATGGGCATGGTTATGGCTGCAAAGGAATGGTTTAAAGTTTAAAGAGATATGTGTAGTACAGCTGATTACATATTCCACTTGGGTTTGAGCATATAATTTGCTGTTTTTTTTAAAGCCAGAATAACACAGTTTTAGTGGAATGACACCACTGTAGAATGTTATGGTGGGAAAGAACCACGCTTGTCCATTAGTGTCTTCGTCAGGAAATTTAAATTTTCTATTTTTTGTCAAGCTTCCCGTTTCCTTGGCTGCTTTTACACCCCTCGCTTCGTGAAAATGCTCAATTATGGCAGGGTTGTTCTGTATTTAAAAACTGTACGAACGTGACAATAACTGCTTCTGTCAGTTTTTTCCATTTCCTTGTGACAATTTTCTTACGATTAAATAGTCTTACAGATATAGTTTCTGCAGCTCTGCAGTTATCAAGCTCGTAGACCTTGTTGTGCTAAATCTAGAGATAATTAAAGCAATAGTTACATTTACGCAACAGTTAGGAAATAGGCATATTTACACAATTTTCAGCCAAGAAGGATTTGGATCCAAAGTTTGTCACTTAAGCTATGAATCTGTTTTGGCTGATAGGGTAAATGCATCCTCAAAACTTCCCTCAACCTGGTCAAACCACATCCAGCTCTATATTAAGATGGCACAGATTCATCAGTGTGGTTTTGGAAATATTGATCTACCGTGAGCTATAAAACTGAGCAAAATTGGCTTCCGGTGTTTTGCAAAAGTACTGTGTGAGCAATTCTTCCTGTGTGGCCGCTGTGTATGCTTGCACACGCGAAGGTTAAAAACAAGTATTGATATGTCAACCAGTGGAAGCATGCATGGGTGGGCAACGACAGAAGTCTGATTTGCTAGCTTAAAGTGGAACTGTACAAACCCTGCCCCAGATTTAGCCCTGTACACACATCCTAAACAGACTTGATCTGCGTCCATCTCTGTGTTCTTGAATATTCTAGTGTGTAGGGCCTTATAGGTGGTCCCTTGCTCAGTTTGCGGTCTCATGTGCAGCTGTAATAAATCCAAAGGTCATTTCAGGTGCTTTGTGAGCACAGGTTGCTGCTTCATCAGGGCACATTTTCTGCTGCTGTTCTAATTACATCTGGCGCTTAGTCTTAGCTTTAATTTGATGAAATGTAGCTCAGGCTAACTTTGCAGCCTTAATCATGCAGCATACTGAATGATGGTTTGGTTCATGTTAGTTTCAGTGTTTCATGCCATCATGAGGACTACCTTATGCTTTTAACCAGTCAGCTTATGGCTCTTTCGCTCTTGCTGTCTCAGCCTTAATCAGCCATTCAGCATTAATCTGTGCATACAATTACCATATGCAATAATAATCAGTTGACTAAATGGTGATGTTATAGCTGTCTGCTCTTTTTTGAGTAACGGCATTAGATGCACCTCTGATATATCATCTCATTTGCTGTATGTATGTTTGTCCTTGAAAGCTTCCATGTTAAATGTACTTGCCATACCATTTCCTGCTGTTGAGTGTTGTCCTTTTGCTTCACATATACTGCACATGGGGTAAGATTATTCTCTCTAAGCCAGTTGGAACATTTTTCATCATGTTTTGTTTATTTTTGTATACAGTAGTTTCAAAATTATTATGTGAGTTTCATGTTTATTGATAGTTAGGCACTGTAGAACAATAGTAATTGGTTTAGTGGTATTTCTATAATGTCCAGAATTAAAATGCAATGTCCTTTTACAGTATGACTAATAAAGCAGCTCTTTCTGTGCACCTGTGGACAGGAGCTTTGCTTTCTCCAGCTTCAGTCAGCTTTGAATTTCTCACTGCATAAATCACTCACTCTATCCAGTCTTACACACCCCATAAAACAGTAGCATGTATTAAATCATGTATGTGAGTTGGTCAGTAGCTCATTATATTGGGATGGAAACAACTTTCCCCACCTGCTCTTAAAAAGATGAAGTGGTACAAGACAGAAGTAGTGCCACGACTGCTGCCACAGGCTGTCCTGTCTGCCATGGCAGTGCATATTTGTTCTGTGTCTCACTGGGAGATGTCTGTACTTACGGTGGGCTCCATCTAGAATGTCCTGCCCATGATCAACAGGCTGATTGACCGTTGTCTCCCCGTCTCTCTCACTGTGCCGTCCCTCAGCAGGGGCTGCTTGCCGAACTCATTCTCATTCAGCAGCAGATCCAGCAGCACGAAGAGGAGGTTCGGCGGGCGGCAGGCGCTTACGCGTCACCCCCGCCGTCCCAGCCCCGTCCCACCCAGGCCCCGAACCCCAGCCCCTCGCGCAAGGTGACGGTTCCCCCACCCATCAGCTGTGCTTCTCAAACCAGTTCTCAAGCAACTCGAGCTGTTCTTTCTAGTTTCCCATGTTCAGTCAGTTCAGCTGCAGAGCACAGAAAATGTGGATATTTCAAACGTAGATTCTCTAAAGTGTTCATTTGTACGTAATTGCTTACACTATTAATTTATGATGTTTAATTGACTATATCCTAAGTAAAATACAAACACAGAATAGCAGGGGAATTAAGGACTGGTGTGAGAATCACAGTACTGAAATGATCATAGCTAGGGACTGGATATGTAGTGCCTTCTCTTAAGCCTTTAGGCTGATACACCCACTCCCCTTTTATCGATCAAGTCTTTAATAGGTGTGTTGAATAGATTGACAGGTACTTGAGACCTTGAATGCCCCTCCAATAGTTTGCTTCGGCCAACGATCTTCTAAAGATCTAAGGATCTTCTTAATGCACAGCTGGAAAATCACATTATTTTAAGCCTAAGAAAACGTGTTTTCCGACCTTTCTGGCTAAACTAAGTAGTGTCATTAAAGCTGATCCCTTTATCCTAGCGTTCTGCTTCTAACTGCAGCATTACCATATATAAGCATGTTATTGCTGCTTTGTCATGTAAGCATCAGGATAGAACCCTGTTAAAGTATATTAACACAGCTTTTCCCTCTACTGCATGGAGTAGTGTGCCTCTCTGCTGCATGGGTTGCAGTGCACTGGGCTGCCGGAACTTAAACCACCTGCCTGCAGATTTAGCCAGCCTTCCAGACTGTTATAACACATTCAAGAGACCAATCATCACCTGCCATCCTCATCATATGTATATGTGTCCACTGTGTTTGTCCTGTGTCTATCTCCTCCTTAACCCCAATCATTTGGTTCTGTGTAATTGTCTTGGGTGTGCTGTCCTGCTTTATAAATCCATTACAGGTGTGGAACTGAATGATTCTGCTCTGTTGATTTGTTATTGATGATTCTACCATCTTTTGCAGGGCTTCTTTGTCTCTTGTAATGTAACTATTCAGTCCTGTAATTAGTGCAGACTGAAAATGGGTAACTAAATGGAATCCATGTTTCTTTTCTTTGCATTAACTTGACTTTGCTCCACGGCCTGTTGGTGTTCAATGCATGAGGTTTTGTACTGCTGCAAAGAAGAAATTCTTTCAGGTTTAGAGAGGCAAGTGCAGCAGCAGCCTGTTTAAAAAAAATTATTTTCACATATTCTGTAACACTGTTTCTGTGTGTTTGTAGTCATCAGATAAAGAAAAAGTCGACCAACTTCAAGAGGAGCTTCTTCGAACCCAGGTGTGTTTATTTTCTTGAGGGTGTTGTTGAATTTAAATTTCAGATCTTGCCATTTTACAAATGCTAATAACAATTGCATCCTTAAAGTTTAACAACATCGGAATCATGTCTTTCTCAGCTTAAGTACCAGCGGATGCTTGAACGACTGGAGAAGGAGAATAAGGAATTGAGGAAAGTGGTGCTGCAGAAGGATGACAAAGGAATTCATCAAAGGAAAGTCAAGGTCAGGACACATGCTCAGCTGCCCAGATAATTGTCACTGGACAGGCAAATGCGATTTATTTTCAACTGTTCACTGTATTGTCACCATGGTCATTATGACTGGCTTTTTTTTTTTTTTTTTCCACTCCCTGTGCAGAAGTCTTTGATTGACATGTACTCTGAGGTCCTGGACATTCTCTCAGATTATGACTCCAACTACAATACTCAAGATCACCTGCCAAGGGTCAGTCCACTTCTTCCTGTTGTGTTTCCTGTTTGACTTTTTGCAAATTAAACACTAAAAGCAAGGACACATGCAAATCCCTCTTATATGAAACCGTAATGATAAAAGCACTCTTTTGCCATTTGTTCAACCCAGTTCTGTTTTAAACCCTGTTTTGTAGGTGGTAGTAGTAGGAGACCAGAGTGCAGGAAAGACCAGCGTGTTGGAGATGATCGCTCAGGCTAGGATCTTCCCTCGAGGCTCAGGAGAGATGATGACCCGGTCTCCTGTCAAGGTGAGTAAAAACTGTGTTCATTACATTGTTTAAGAATGGATAGAATTTGTTTTTTTTACCCCCATTACAATGCCAACCGTGTGCTGCATTTTTCTTTAGGTAACCCTCAGTGAAGGCCCTCATCATGTAGCCATGTTCAAAGACAGCAGCCGTGAGTTTGACCTGGGAAAAGAGGAGGATGTAAGTTACTTGTAGGATACAATATACTGCTCTCTGACTTAGTGAATTACTTATTACAACCTCGTGTTGTCAAAAACGACAAAGGTAAAATAATATTTTTCTCCTTTAGCTTGCAGCACTGAGGCGGGAAATAGAGCTGAGGATGAGGAAGAGTGTGAAGGAAGGCCAGACAGTCAGCCCTGAGGTAAGCCTAGAGCTTGCTGTTAGACACACAGACACACAAACATACGTGCTTTTCCCCACTTTTGGAATGGGCATTAATATTTTTCTCTTTTTTTTTGTAGACTATCTCATTAAGTGTAAAAGGCCCAGGCATCCAGAGAATGGTTTTAGTGGACTTGCCAGGAGTAATCAGTGTAAGTTTTAACATCAGTTATGAATTTGTATATGAATACAAGGTTCCAGGGACAATAGGGTGAAATATTTAAACTTGTTTGCATGGTACCGAACTTAGTGCTAATAGAAAGAAATACAGTTGAAATAATAGAAAAGGTGTTACAAGCCTAGTACTGTCCAATATTTACATTCTGGCAAAGCACATATAGGCATTTACTAGTGAATTAAAATATTGATCTGATTAGTAGATTGTGGACTTAGCTTCCCCAGGGCTCAAAATGTTGTGTTCTAGATTTCATAACTTAAAATGTTTTAATGTTTAAATGTTTAACACATTTATTTGGTGTAGACTGTGACCGCTGGCATGGCTACAGACACTAAGGAGACCATCTTCAGCATCAGTAAAGCTTACATGCAAAACCCAAATGCCATTATCCTGTGTATTCAGGGTAAGCTTTCAACACCTGTCAAACCTAAATGATGCCTAAAACAATATGTGCGTCATTCCTCACTGAACTCACTCTCTTTTCAGATGGCTCAGTAGATGCAGAGCGCAGTATAGTAACTGATCTGGTCAGTCAGATGGACCCTCAGGGCAAAAGAACCATTTTTGTTCTGACCAAAGTGGATCTAGCTGAGAAGAACCTAGCAAGTCCAAGCAGAGTGAGTTGCATGAAAAAACTTACAAATTTATTTAGGGATGTTGTACACGTATATATCCACAAGGTGGTGCTGTTTTATTACTTTAGGTGCATCTGCTCAGGCTTGCATAGCAGGGCAAGTAACCTATTCTGCAGTACAAACAATTACAAATATTCCTCTCTAAAATGAACAGTCCTTGTTTTCTGTCTATTGTAGATCCAGCAAATAATTGAGGGCAAGCTGTTCCCCATGAAGGCGCTGGGGTATTTTGCTGTAGTGACTGGCAAAGGTATTTTAATTTGATGTGTGCATAATTTCTAGACATTCTTTTGAAATGTGTCTCCTGAGTTGTGTTTTATTTTCTAGGAAGCAGTAGTGAAAGTATAGACTCAATCAAGGATTATGAAGAAGATTTCTTTCAGAACTCTAGATTACTAAGGTGAGACTCAGCATTAAAGACATCATTTATTTGCTTTCATACTGGTCATATGTAACAGTGAGTATGTCACTAAAAGACGTTTACCTGATCCTGTGCAGAGATGGCATGCTAAAGGCCCACCAGGTAACTACAAAGAACCTGAGTCTGGCGGTGTCTGACTGTTTCTGGAAAATGGTACGAGAATCGGTGGAACAGCAAGCAGATGCATTCAAAGGTGAAGGCATTGCTCAACTGTCATATTTACATCCTCTTGGGTATTGTCAATTTGTTTATCCCACAATCATACAACTGCATTGTTGAAACTCACATGGACAAACTTTATTATTGCTGCACTTCAGCACATGCTTCACTTATTCCCACCTCCATTCAGAGACTTCAGAGTCATCCTCCAACTCAGTAAACTCAGTAAAAACCAAAACTGCAACATGATGGCCACCTACTTTATAAACTAACTTCACCATCAGAGCTTTTATGTTGACTGTGATTCTTGTCAAAGTTCACCTCACCTTTGTTCCCCCTAGAGCAGCCAGAACCAATCCAGCATGTAGCACAAGCTCCTACCTACCAATTAACTGGCCACTCCCGTTAATGGCGTGCTGCTAGATTTATTGCCTGACGTGGGGTGCTCGTCGACCCTTTGTGTGGGCAATCGATTGCAGCCGCTGTGCTTGGGGCCAGCCCGATAACCGGGGCAATTAGCGTCATCTCCATTGTGCGGGTGAGACAGCTGGCCCGTGTGTTGTGGGAATGGCAGCTCCCAGGGGCCACTGGGACGCTGATATAGAGCACGCCCAGCTCCAGGTGCATTGATCATGGCCATGGTGCTAGATCTTAAGGCCTCCGGGGAGAAGGCAGTGTAGAGGGTGTTTTTAGGGAGAAAGTTTTAGGCGTAGTTTCCACTTACTCTGATGAGTTTTGGTGCCTGTTCTGTTTTTGGACTGGTCATCCAGGCGACCGTTTTCAGACATGTTTTGCTCATATTATGGCTTAAGCATAATACAGTTATGCTCGATTTTGGGAACACTTTAGGAAGTGAAAGGTGGCAAAAATATGTTTAATGTGAAAACGAATTAATGTTTTAATCAAGACTTTACACTTACATTGCAACACTGACACAAGGATCAGACAGAATGTACATCTAGACCTGAAGACATCATTGGGTATATCTCTGAATGAACTTTCTTCCCCTCACTGAACAGCATCTCGCTTCAACCTGGAGACGGAGTGGAAGAATAACTATCCGCGGTTAAGAGAGCTAGACAGGGTAAGGAGCAGAGCATGACATGCTAATTAAAGTCTCAGCCTTATGCTCAGCCATGTCAGTCGTGCTCCACAGAAGGAGCAGCATTACCATATTTTTTACAATTTCTTTCTCACATTAAGCCTGTTGTTTAATAACTAATAACAGGCAACCAAACCCCAAAGAGCTTAAACTGAAAAAAGTGTGATCTGGTCTTCCGTTTCACAGAATGAGCTCTATGAAAAGGCCAAGAACGAGATCTTGGATGAGGTGATCAGCCTGAGTCAAGTCACACCAAAACACTGGCAAGTACTGTCTCTTCTTCTTCACCATGTTCCGACTTTAAATATTACAGTTAAGTATGTTTATTTTCTAGTATGTATATTTTCTTAACTGCTAGTTCCTTTATATAGCAATTCAAACTTACAAATTTTAAAGCTACATTTGTGCACCACTATGTCTGTTTCTGAATCAGGACTATTAAACAAATTCCACCAATTATGGCACAGCTTTGCTTTCACTTGATGGTGGTGCCTTCCCACCCCTTCATGCCTTTACCAGGGGAATCATTCAACCTAAAGCCGGGCTGTGTAGCTGCCAGCAGTGTGCGGAGTTTTGAACCCAAAGCTCTAAGGAGCGAGCAGAATGGAATAGATCAGATGTTTGCAGAGGGCCCCAGTGAGCTCCATCAGCCTCCCTGATCAATGCTATGATGAATAGCCAGAGGGCGGCTTCTCTAGTTGGCGGTATTGGAGATATGTGTATTGATATGCCATAGTCGAACAAAGCAAACAGGATACTATGAAATATGAGCGGCCCTTAATGATAAATGAGCCGGGTCATCAGCCACAGAATATTCTGCTGTTTGTGTCATTGTCAAAACATCTGCAGTCAGAACATTTGAAAATTATGATGAATTTCTGCTACAAGCTTTTTTTTAATGAAAAGGTTTCCTTGTCTTTACTGTCAGTGCACACCTTTTGAACTAATTAACCTATTCTTGGTTTCATTATTTTGAAGAGCATGCAATATTGAGAACTATCTGAACCATTTGAATTCCTAATGTAGGGAGTCCATCTTGCAAAAGAAGCTATGGGAGAGAGTCTCCACGCATGTTATTGAGAACATCTACCTGCCTGCTGCTCAGACCATGAACTCGGGCACCTTCAACACCACAGTAGATATTAAACTCAAGCAGTGGACAGACAAGCAGCTCCCACACAAAGCACTGGAGGTAATGTTACACTGGTTATCAGTGTGTCAGCAATTTTGTGGAACTAAGTAGAGAATAAAACGGTGGATCATTGAACGTAGTAGAAGCTGTGCAGTGTCTTGTTCATCTGTGTTCATTTCTGAACTCTGTCGAAGCTGTGATTTGTTAATTACTGTTACGATCTTTAAACTGCAAAATCAACTCATAAGTCACGTTATTGTCTTTAATTGTCGTTGTTACATGTATTTGCTGCATTTGTGATATTTAAACAGTTGTTATTGCTTGATATCATGGGCATCGCATGTTAGAATATCAGTACAATCACCAAAACATATTCGTATATCCCCACTGTTGTACTGTCATCTTATGGTGCATTTGTTTAACTTCTCTGTTCCTGTGCAGGTTGCCTGGGAGACGTTGCAGGAAGAGTTTGCCCGTTTCATGGCAGAATACAAGGGGAAAGATCAGGATGACATTTTTGACAAGCTCAAAGAAGCAGTAAAAGATGAGAGCATCAAGCGGCATAAGTGGAATGAGAGGGCCATGGACAGCTTGGTAAAGACATCATAGGCTTGCTTGTTTACTACTGCTTAACTTGATTAAGCAGTTAATGTAGAGTGTTCCTGTTGCTGATTCTGTAGACATTTTTTTTGACCTACAAACATTTATATATATTTTTTGTTAATATATTTAAGACAATTACACTTAACACAAAACACTACAATGCTTGATATGAAAGAAGTCAAACAAAGAAAAACATGAACAGTAGTGAAAAGAAGAAAAAGAAATAAAAACAAAAACACGCTGCAAGTCATTGACAGTCTGTCTAACACCTTTATGTATTTTACAGCAAAGTACAATTCAACGAAACAAAAAATCTCTTGATGTTAATTTGTAACTTTCTATGAAGTTTATCAATCCTAGCTTTAAAAAAAGAAAGTAACTCCAGTTCTCCTTTGGTGCAGCGAGTGATCCAGCACAACGCTCTTGAGGATCGTTCCATTACAGATAAACCTCAGTGGGATGCTGCTATCCAGTTCATGGAGGAAACGCTGCAGTCTCGCCTTAAAGACAGTGCGTTCCGCATTTTCCATCTGGCTCACCAGTGTTTGACCCATTTCTTACACCGTTCTCTGCTCTTAGTTGTACTGAATTGTTTTGGCATTCTTGTTTTCCTTCTCTGTTCTCTCTCAGCTGAGTCAGTAATAGCAGATATGGTAGGGCCAGACTGGAAGCAGAGATGGATGAGCTGGAAGAATCGCACACCAGAGCAGGTTTGAATGCACTCCCGCTGTCAGCACATCAGTGGAACTACTGAATTTTACTACTGCGTTGGACAAAACAGCTTTTATTAATAAGATGAATCAATGCACTTTTCTTGCAGCACATTCGCAACGAAACCAAAAATGAACTGGAGCGTTTACTTAAGGTGAACGAGGACCACACTGCATATCTGGCCAACGATGAGGTCACCACTGTCCGCAAAAACCTGGAGGCCCGAGGGGTCGAAGTGGACCCAGTGCTGGTCAGTGACATCTTGCTGTAGAAAATGTAACACTACACACATTTATTATTTTGACCTGCTACCGTATATTTGTAACCTAAATAGTAAAAACTGTATAAATCACCTGAATATGTTTGATTCCTTTCTTGCGTTAGATCAAGGACACATGGCACCAACTCTATCGACGTCACTTTCTACAGAAGGCCTTGTTCCACTGTAACCTTTGCCGACGAGGCTTCTACTATTATCAGAGACACTTTGTAGACTCAGAGGTAACAGTACAACCATTATTATTATTATTATTATTATTATTATTATTATTATTATTATTATTATTATAAGTAGTGCTTTAATTACAATCAAATTCCCTTACAAAACCTCACCAATTTAGAACTCATTGCACTAAAACTATTCGAAAGTGATGTTGGAGATTCCTCTCTGTCTGTTCTAGCTTGAGTGCAATGACGTGGTTTTGTTCTGGAGGATCCAAAGGATGTTGGGCATCACAGCCAACACTCTCCGACAACAACTCACCAATACCGAGGGTATGTGTGAGGAACTAGGACTCTGCTGTGAGCTTTCTTTGTATGAAGGCTGGATAATTAGGTCCCTTCTTTTTCTTTTGATGATTCATGATGACCTAGGTGTATAGCCATCTCATGTATTCTTTTGACAACCTTTCAGTGCGGCGCTTGGAAAAGAACGTGAAGGAGGTCCTGGAGGACTTTGGTGAGGACCATGAGAAGAAAGGGCAACTCATCACTGGCAGGAGAGTCCAGCTGGCTGAAGACCTCAGTAAGTGCATCACATAGTTCATCAATTCTGCAGCCAACAGCAACTTCTTGGAGCTTTTCCTTGTTCCGAATAGAAGTAAGTCAGTGGCACTCACTGTGCACAAAGGGGATCTCAGACTGAAAAAGTTTAGAACTACTGGTTTAAGGTGTGCCACTAGAGGGCAATGATGGTCTGAAAAATGAATTTGTGGTGCTTTTCAGGGGATGTTGTTGGATTTCACTCTTGGTTGTGGTTGGACATTTTATTGATAAAATTATGCACTTACAGCAAAAATCATTGTGACTTTTGAAGGTTTAATTTTTGAAAATTGACACACGTAACATTCTAATTTGTTACTTCTCAAAGGAACATCTAACGCCTTTGTTTACAGATTTGAATCCATTCTTCTACACACATGAATGTCTCAAATTCTTTTATGTTTGTTCCTTTCCTTTAGTTCTTTTGTGGCTATATCATGTTAGATGATCTTGACATTAATATGAGTTTCACCTTCCCTTTCATTCTCTCCTTTTACTTTTCCATACTTCTCTGTTGAGGCTTGAGTCCCTAATTGACATTCAGAGTGAGAAAGTGTGTGAGAGTGAAGAGAGAGAGAGAGAGAGAGAGAGATCCTGACTACGTGCTGCCTGCCGCCTGTCATGTCCATGGCTTTGGTTGCTGTTAAACAGCCTGTTGATTAGAGTAGCAATTTACAGAGGCAACACTGACAAGCCCAGACTTGACTACGCGCACAGAAGCGCCCACGACCAGCCAAGTGCCGTCATTACTGTGATAACAGAGCGAGGCAACGCTGCAGCCGCCAAATTAGTGTGTGCCCACAGACAGTAAAGACACAGGCAAAGCAGCTTCTCTGCACACTTCAATGTTTGGGTTATGAAGAGTGTCTCTTTTTGCTCAGTGATGAATTGCCTGGCTGCTGGAGAACGGCCCATTGTTTAAAAAAAAACTCTCCAAGCGTACACAGGAAAGGAGAGCTCACTCTGTAAGAGAGGAAGTGCCCTCTTTATCAGGCAGGTTAGCCAAGTAGCATTACAGTGAGGCAGGTCAGGGCTTTAGAGCAAAGGCTGCAGCCGAGCAGCAAGGCTTGTCTGATTCTTGTTTGTGGGTTACACAACTGGCCCAGGCATCCAATGTGCTCAGAATACTTACTGCTTTCTCTTAAAACAGTTTTGCTCAATGCTTGAACTGCTGTTCATTGAAGTAAGATATAAATACTTACAATGAAACTTTTGCAGGCACATAAAGTGATTTCGAATGTGATGCTAGCACAACCACAAGTTTCAAATAATCTCATTTAGTGCAAAACCACTCAAAACGCAGTAGTTAAGCTACCTGGTCCTCCATTCCCATGAGTGGCACCTGTTGCTTAAATGAACTTGTTAGGAAATCGTGAACACCATAATTAATTGCATTGTATTCAGAACCAATGAAATGTGATGATCAGCCACAGTAATGAAATTTTTAAATGGTAATACTAACTATGGTGAAATTAGTAACTATTTCTTCTTGAAATACTGAGTAAAACATCTTAAACAGTGTCTTAAATTGTTTTATAATTACAATTACAACTTTGCAATGGTTGTTCCAGACAAACCGGTGTTTCTCCAAAAGAAAAGTAATTGCATGGATTAAAGTTTTCCATCGCTATGACGGATTTCCATCAGCTGAGTGCACCAAAGGTTAATAATGACTGATGAAGATCCGAAGAAAAAAAATGGATAACAAAAAGGCACCTGTAGTGTAAAGAGAGCGCTGGTGCTCGCAAAGGACTGTGTGTGTGAGTGTGTGTGTGTGTGTGTGTGTGTGTGTGTGTGTGTGTGTGAGAGAGAGAGACGGTGCTTGGGAGCTTGTAGTTATGTCCCTGTTCCCTTTAGATCCTCTGACAGTGTTGTATTCGCTCTTTACTGTATGTGTACGCGTCATTACCGACTGTAAGTACCTAGTTCATATGGCGCTGTTGTGCTGTTTCTGTTTATTTTCAGAAAGACGCTAGATTAGCCTGTACACTGCTAATAACGGTAGTAAGCTAAAGAGAAAGTAAAGGGGCGAACTGTTCATGGCTGTGCTGGATATTCAGGCACTTTGCTCTTGTTTTGTGTTCAGATGAACAAAATTTACTGAACCTATTGAATAACCACAGTTTATTGTTCTAGATTTACACTAAACATTTAGCCCATCTAGCATCTGTTTAACATAAACACAGTAGTAATTTATTCCTTTACTTGTTACAGAACCATACATCATACATTATCCTTACATGTGCAAGTTCAAATGGGCATTAAACATCCTTTGAACTCCATCCTGCCGGACCTGAGTTGTGACTGACATCCCACAGCGAGTGTTGTCCTCCTGCAGCGAATCTAGACAGTTTTGGGGAGTGCCCCCCCCCTCCCTCCACAATCGGAATAGAACGTATTTGTGCTTGGAAGGCAGTGGTGTGTCATGAAGTGTCTGATTCGCTTATAGTAGCTAAATAAAAAGGTCGGAAGACGGTGGAGAAAATCCATTGCTTGAATAGATAAAGAAGCCAAAACTCCGAAGCTCAAGATTCAGGACACTGAAGTGCTGCGAAAGCTTATGCTCTGTTAAAAATAAAGAACAGCAGTTCTGGGGTCCGTTTTCGTACTGTTAACAGAGGAATGGCAGTGGGAAGCTGCTCTAAATTTCCTGTATTTTGGGTCGGGATCTTTGGAAAAATCCCTTATTTTCGGTGTTGAATATTGACAGGTGTGGCCTAAGTGTATGCCTAAAGTAGACTGGAGCATCACTCTTTATAAGCAACAGTCTGCAGTATCCAGCCTGCTTTAAAATGAGTTTAGGCTATTTGTAAATGTGGCTATATAAATAGTCCGTAAAGCCACATTTTACAGGACATAGACCCTTCGATTTGCATCACTCGGCATGCGTCAGTTCGCTTTCGATTTTGCCAGCAGGGACGCGCTTCTGTTAAAGGAAGGCACAGATCTGTTGCACATCAACAAAACGGTAAAGAATAAGTGGAGATGGGCTTGGCTAAATGAAATGGGCGATAATGGCAAGTCATTTAGTTCATGGTACAAAAAGATGAAAATGGCAGGTGTATTCTTTTGTGTGGTATCTCAGCTAGGGGGTTTAGGGGATAATGGACAACACAGTGTTAAAAAATGTATGCATGGCCGAGGTGGTATGGGCCCGCTACACGGAGCATTTGGTTAAAAAAAAATTCAGTCAGATGATTTTTTTTGCTTTAATCCATGTAATTGTCTTTAACTGGCCATTCACAAACAGTCCTGTGTGTCCAGTGATAGTTTGGTGATTTGTATGAAATCCAATGGATGCAATAGCCAAGGGGAATGAAAGTGGAAGTAAAACAATGTCCCCCCTCCCTTGTCTGACACAGTGTACCACCTGTATAGGAGTGCAGTTCTTCAATGCAGCAAAATTCAGAACCACAGGATGTTGGCTTGTTCTGGTGCTGTGGGTATGTCCAGTGGCCCTGCGCCAGTCTCTTCTGCCGCTCGGCGGTGGGTAAAGCTTAGAGTGGATTCCTGTGCTTTAAGGCGTGACATTGCCCAGCGGACAGTCAACACTTAGGAGAAAACACCAGGCTGGCCTCCCAAGAAGTTGCCGATATGCTAATAGAGACATGCCGAGGCATGTGCTTGTGCATCGGTGCCCTTGTTGTTACTAACAGATGGAGCACATGCTTACCCTTTGTGTTTAGAAATGAGTGGTCTGTTAATTCTAATGACCAACACTAATGACCCTGGAAAGGATCTGTTTATGTATTTGGTGTGGATTGAATGATTCACTGGTTGAGCAGAATATTTTTTTGTGGCATTTGATTTATTGAATGTGTGTCTTAGGCATGTTTTTAAAGTGGCAGTTGTAATGAACCCTCTCGGTCCCTTGCCTGAATAATACATACTATGCCAAGGCATCTCTTGGTCTTTTTCCTTGTGCTGGCTGACTTCATTTCTCTCTGATCCTGAGGGCATCAGAGCTGAAAACAATTTTGGAGAGCTGCCTGGCTTCCTCTGGTGTGCTCTTCAGAAAGCAGAAACGAATTCCTGGGCTTGCCTGGCCTTGCTGCCTTTCCTGCACAAGGTGGCATCGTGTTCCGTGGGTTTCTGCTGCTTTTGATGTGGGATGAGGGATGGTGTGTTGTAGCTTAGCTGACCTGTCTTCTTCTCTGAGGGTTTGGAACATGCACGCTCTATAACCTTTTCCTCTAAAACAGGAGCCTAAACAATAAAAGAAATCAAATATAGGCGTGTCACAATCAGTTACTAATAATCAAAATATATATTAGGACTGCACAGTATGGACAAAACATCAGTATTGCGATTATTCTGCTACATATTACAACTGCAGTATCTTTCAAGATATTCAAGGGGCCATATTGCCACTTTTCGGCTTGAATTACGTAAATATTGTTAAAGTTTCAAAATGTGTGTTCACATCCTCATCCTCAGGGTCCGCATATGGAAACAAAGCTGCGAAACAACCTGTTTTCAAATAGTAATTTTGTGATATCACAAAGCAAACACATTTATGTACACTTCCTTATTCGGGTAAGTGTGGCCATACAAGAATAAATTATTATGGTTCATTTAGAACTGTGTCTTGGGTTAATAAACTCACACAAACTCCTACAGCTGTGACTTGTTCAGAGGCTGATTTGTATATTGCAGCCTTCATCGATTTCAGTATTGCAGAGATTAGTGTTATGATCATGATTGATTGGTGAAATATGAGCAGGTAAACTAGTTGATGGGTCAACGGCACCCAAGCCTCTCTTGAGACGTGAGGGGAGCGAAGGCTAGCCCATTTAGTCTAATCCCACACTGTAGCACCGACTGTTGAAAAAATGAATGCTTATTATTGTAAATTTATTCCATTACTGACTGTGTATAAGGCTGCATTACCATACTGGCTTTGTCTGCCACCAAAAGTACCTACAGTGAACATATGAGCAGCAAAACTGGACCTTGGAGCAATATCTTTTGTACATGATGGAGCAGTGGGCAGTGGCATTGTCACCTCATGAGAAGGCCCGGGGGTCGTTTCCCAACCAGGCTTATTTCTGTGTGGAGTGTGCCTGTTCACCCTGTCTGCCTTGTGCTCTGGTCTGACGGTTCAAAGATTTTTTAAATATTCAGTGATGTGGAGTTGAGTTTGATTGGATTTTAATCATCCTGATGTGTAATTTTGTGTGTGTGTGTGTGTGTGTGTGTGTGTGTGTGTGTGTGTGTGTGTGTTTTGTCTCTGTCTGCTTGTGATGGACTGGCGATCTATCCAGGGTGTTTCTCTCCCTTTTTCCAACAACTGCTGGGATCGGATCCAAAACCCCTGTGACCCATGTTAGGATAAGTGAAATTCTAGTTAAGAGTAAAGAAATTTACTGTCACCGTGCAACACACATCAAACAGTTACTTATTAAAACATACAGTTCGTAATTTACTGTGCAACAAATTGAATAAGTGCACTGCAGTTTGAACCTATAGAAGAAAAAACCTTGGTTGTATTTATGAGCATTGAATAACGCAGGTTGAACAGTGAATGCAGAGCACGTAGCGCATTTGGTGTTTGATGGCCACATACCCAATAATATGCTGGTCCTTGATTATTAGAATATTTTTTTGTTTGAACGAGCTGTTGAAATGTGATGTATGAGTTTTGCAGTTTGCTAAAACAGGGAGAAGACTATGAGAAAATCAAGTCAGACTTTTTGGGAGATGTAATGAACTTGGCTCTTACTTTTTTACACAGTCTAGGTTTGATCCAAATTTCAGCTCCTGTCATGTCATTAGGTGACTGGCAATTAAGACAGGCTTCTCCCATGTTTCTGAGGTCTGCTTTTTGAGAGCTTTTTTGAAGTTACAAAATCGGAAAGGCCCATTACTTCAGAGACGAAAGCTCACTGAGTGTTTTGCACCAGTAGACACAGAAGAAGCTGGAACAGAGTCTGTCTGGAAATGCACTGAACCCATAAAATTGGGCTGTTTGTGCCATGCCATGTCTTCAAATCAAAGTGAGAACTCATTCTGGAACAGGATCTTATGTGTAAGAAAGTAGAATTTCTCTTCTCTATTTTTACCGTGACGGATGTCTGCCACGCGTTGCCCACCCTGCAAGACCTAACAAGAGAAGATTCCATAATTCAGAAGCGTTGGGGTGGGGTTTAGAAAGAGAGGGTCTGAATCTTTCTGTCTTAATTCTGTGAACTGTTGTTACATGCTCCCTGTTCATTTTTTTCCATGGGCTGGAAAAAGTGATGGCCCACTTCATAAAGTGGGAGACGTATGGACAGCCTCAGGCTGGGCCAGGGGGTCAAGCCCAGCACACACACAGTAGGCCACGAAGGCTGTTCTTTCCACAGGTGCAGGGAGCTGTGCGTCCACGTGTGTGTTTGTGTGTGACCCCGCTCTCACCTGTCTGCCTGTTTGAAGAGGAGCAGAGGGGGAGGATGGGGGCACTTCCCTTAACAAAGAGAAAAATTCACCCCCTGCGGCCCAGTCTGGTGTTAAGAGCGATTTGCCCTTACTCGCAGGCAGGTATAGAGCTGCTCTGGTTTCACACCGGGGAATTGTGTGGGTGTGTGCTTGAGCTTGTGTGTGTGTTTCATACATTTTCAAGACAAAAATATCCTGACTTTGTAGAAAAAAAAAACAGAAAAAAGGGATATCAAGGACCAGTATATATATATACACAATACTTTTTAACAGTGCCTGCTAACAGTGTTTCTTTTTCAACTGAAAGGGCTTTTTAGTGGTTAAGGTAGGACCAGTTTTAAGATTGTATTTACATAGATATATATACAAAGTATATGGTGAGAGAAAGCGCGAGCGAGCGGGCTGCGTTCAGGCTTGTCACTGTGTCAGGCTGTCTGTGGGTGGGGTGACAAGCGTGTGTGTGAGAGAGAGAGGGAAAGAGTGTGTGTGTGTGTGTGTGTGTGTGTGTGTGTGTGTGTGTGTGTGTGTGTGTGTGTGTGTGTGTGTGTGT
>JBBIGA010000106.1:14813895-14827034 GCA_037576975.1 Alestes dentex | reverse complement strand
GTGTGTGTGTGTGTGTGTGTGTGTGTGTGTGTGTGTGTGTGTGTGTGTGTGTGTGTGTGTGTGTGTGTGTGGGGGAGTGTGTGAGAAGCAGAGGGGGAAAGGCGTGCGCCAGAGCAGCTGCATGGCACTGTGCCTTTGGAGCCGTGCCCGTGCCGCTAATATGCAACTGCAGGCCCGTCAGGAGGAGCCGGCTTTATGAAAGCTCCTTTAATTTACCTAATAGACTCGATTAAATTATAGAAGCCTACTGCCTGCACAAACTCCTTTATTACTGGTTTTAGCTCATACCAAGTCTTGTGACAGTCAGGGTTTTGGCTGCTTGTCCACTCTGTTTTTCCCTCAGCTCATTTTTAAATATTGGAAAATTGCTGTGTAAACCACCATTGTGGGCTAATTATCCCTCCTCCAGGTGCCGAAGAGCAATAAATCTGGTAGCAGGTTTTTTTTTTCTAACCCATAACAAGTTGTGACATTTGGACATTTGTGGTGGACGCTCTAATATCACAATAAAACACTTTCCCACATTTTTACACTGTAGTTGTGTTGACTTTTTACTTTGCCGTACGCTTATTTTTCATATGTTTCAGAATCAAAATCAGTGTTTTATCGGCAAAGTAAGATGTCATAGCTCAAGTTAATAGAGACGTAGTAACAATGAACAGATTGAACAGAATGAAATAGAAAAGAGGAGGGAGAAAGGGGAAGTTAATTTTAACAAGTAAAATGATGTGTTCAATAAATTGAAAAATCAATAAAAGAGAAACTTATCGTGCTACAAGCTGCCTCAAATTCTGTTTGCACACAGCAGTGCTGCAGAGCTCTAGCTGTTGTACATCAAAATTAATTTACAGAACAACCTGTTACCCAGTGTCTTTCTTTGAATTGCAGTGGCTAAAAGAGAAATTCTAATTTCCATGCCATTACTGTTAGATGCATCACTTTTTCTTTACATCTTCCGCCCACATCCACTTTCTTACCTGTAAAAACTATTGGTAGTCACTGATAAATCAGTTAATGGTCCCAGTCCTGTTAATAGTGTGTAACTGAATAATTATATAATACATTACATAATTGAACACTGTATTACATTTTACATTTGATTAACATCTATCAGCAAGGTCAAGTCTGCAATTCTGGCCCTTTCCTTTCGTTTGAATATCAAGAACTGAACAAAACATGACCAATAGAGAAAGAGTTTACAAAAAATACTCTCTGCCTTCTCCTCTTCAGTTTAGAAAAACAAATCCAATATTGACAGAAAACAATTTTTCTGTTTTCTTAAGCTATGAATGAGAAAAAGTAAACAAAACGAAGAGTATTTGAAGCATAAATACCAGTGGCAGCTTATTAAGTTTCCTGTAGTTCTGTCTGGACCTGTTCTTTCACTCTATCTCACATTTTCCCCTATCGGTTTCTCCTCTCTACTTCATCCCTCTTAAAAGGGTGACGGAGGAGAGATTACTTTGCTTTCTATGTCTCTTTTGCTTCCTGGTCTTCTGTATTCAGCCCAGGCTGATGTGTGTGCTGAGGGTTTAAGTGTGTTTGCACTAGGCGTTAAACCTGTGCAGAAGCTCCTTTTTTCGCACATTTACTCCACACAGCTTCTCCTTTTCCACCCTTTCTCCTTTTTCCTCTATCTAATCAGCAGCTGCCGTGTGACCTAAACGAATGCTTCTGCCTTGAATGCCTTATCTGAGCAGTGAATATAAGGGCGGTGCATGGAATTAGCCAGTCGACTGTTGGCTGTGTGTGTCTTATCTACTGGATGTGAAGTTGTCAAGGTGGACACATCTCAGTATGGTCTAGATGGTCAGCGTAAAGCTAAAGGAATGATTTTGTATTAATCATTAATAAAAAACTTTGGACAGCTGCCCAGGGGGCTGATCATGTGAATGTTGTTGTGCCTGAGAGAATGAATTGCCTGTCAGTTTTAGTAGGTGCTGGAAATAACCAGGCCAAAGGGCCTTAAAATGACCCTGTATTAACTTGATATAAAATGAGAAATGTATTTTAACTTTTAAATGTAATATATCAAGATGAATAAATATCAGTAAGAGATACTGCACTGACAGAACAGCCCCCATCTTGCTCATCAGATGTCTCTGTGAATCTGCTCATTAGTATTTTTAATTAAGTTAAAAACATTTAGAATTTTTAGTAAAGTGAACACAATAGCTATGGGCTAAAATGGTCTCTTAAAGTTATTTCCTCACCAGACAAACAGAAACATCCGTAGTCCAATGTGTCAGAAATGGAAACTAGAATCTTTTTTTTTTTTTTGGTAACTTTAGGTCATTCATGGCAAGGCTGGAGTCAGGAGTTGACTTTCAGCCAAGCTATCCTCATCTGCAAGGGCCTGGACATAAAATGGCACACTCTGAGATGTCAAGCAATATTTAATGTGGAACCGCGTAAGCCCGTCTTTCATCTGTGGTCAGATTTTGGCCTCTTCCTTCCCGCTCCTTCCTCTCCCACTCTCACACTCCCACCGTTTGCTGAGCTCCCAGTGGCCCTGATGGGAAAAGCATGTGCCGGACCTGCCCTTTCACTCACAGAAAGACATTTATGCTTCACTCCGTCAGGCTGCGGGGAAAAAAACGCGCTTCCGTCTTCGCAACAGCTGGAGGAAAAGCCCCCTCCCTCTGCAGGCTGGGGTCCCAACTTCACTCTCCCAGGCCGCAGGGATTGAGCCGCCCACTCTCTCTCTTGCATATCTTCATCACTCTCATCATCTTCATCACCCCGTCTCTTCCTTGTGTATAAATCTAACTCTCAACATTCATCCGACCTATAAAGATTGCTCTCTCGCTCTGTGTCCTTGTCGTTAGGAGTTGCTGAAAAACTGATCTCACATGTTCAGGGAAAGAAACAGTAACAGGTCTTCTGGCCCTCTCTGTGCTCCCCTCACTGCTGAAGCCTTTGGGACTTGTCGGTCCAGAGCCAGTTGTCAGACTCCCAGAGAACAGTTGTCACAATGATTTCTGCACACCATTTTATCTATATGTCAGATAGCATGCTATGAGGTAATAGGAAAACCATACATTGCCTCTCTCCCAGGGTAAAAATAGAGCAGCCTTTTCAGTTTGTTTTCTGACACATTAGGATTACACAGTTCCTTTATCATGGTTCGGTTACGCAGTCTAAAGAAGAGATCTGCCGAGTCTGTTCTTTTCAGACTGAACTTCATTTATCAGTTAGTGAACATCGGTGGATGTTTTCCAAGCTAATATTCCAGTAATAGTCTAATACTTTGTTGTAAATGTAATCCTATGTAAATTTTCAGTTTATGCAAAATCAACCAAGTCTGACTGATGAAAATGCAAATTTTCATCAGTCAGACTTGGTTGGCGCTGGTTCTTCTACATCAGCTTGGTGTGTTCCAAGCCATGCCCACAAAGTAGTAGATCAGCCAACTGAGCAAAAAGTACATCATGTAGCTTAAAACCTCAGTAGGCGCTGCTATGCTGAGGTTTGGAGTTTGTTAGTGCTTTTCTCTGTTTTTACAGATGATTAGATGTCATACAGGCTCAAAAACCACAAGTATATTAAAGACTAATGCACTCCACACATTTAGGAAAGTATACAACATATAACTAACATGATAATAATTGGTAGGATATTAGAAACACTAATGTGTTGACATTTCCAAGTTTGGCATCTGCATGTACCCATATAACATGGTTTTACTGTGATTTTGAGGTTTAAGTGTAACACTAATGTATAAATGAGGACTAAAACAGGGGCCCTCTTTGTCTGAGGAGAAATCAGTCTCCTTGCCTTAAGTCATCTCTGAAGTTATATTTAGGTCACTGTTGCAACCAGATTTTTATTAGCCTTAAAATGTCTTAATTACTCACTTTTTCACTATTTTGTGAGCCCCTAGTAGCGACTTAAATGATCCGTCTGTCATGCATGACATCGGGTTCCACACTGAGCTCAGGCTAATCCTCGGCAGGCCTGTCATGACTCTTGTTGAGTCATCAAGGAATTTGGTGGTGTTTACTGCTTCGCCAGTAGCCTCTGCATATTGACATATCGATGGGGGCCAGCTGGGCATGACACTGTTTGTGGGAGTGGTTGCGATGCTGGAGTTGGAGGTGCTTGGTGTTGGGTGTTTGGCCACCTGTGTGCGCGCGCTTATGTGTGTGGGTGTTATGGCCATTCAGGGTCAGAGGTGGGGCTTTGACTGACATGTGGTTATTAGAAGACTCCCCTCCAGCGCACACATCATGCCTTACACACGCACACTCCCTTTTTTTAAAACATTCCCCGTCTCGCTGAAGCACACGGGCAGACAGCCCTCTATTGTCCCTCAGGCTGCTTCTCGGCTATTCCAGGCCCTCACTTGCCCCTAGCCTGGCACCCATCTGTAGTCTGTAATTAAATGCTTATTGAAGGCCGGCAGTGGCGGTTAGGTGAGGAGTTCAGCGGAGAGGTGGTCTGTACACCTGTGCTGGCATGAGACTGACTTGCAAAGTTCTCACGAGTGTCTGCCTCCATCATAAGGGCTGAGACTGTATGGAATACAAGACAGTTTGTTTTCAGTTACCGTTCCAAGTTTACGGTTCTTAAACTGCCAGCGCTCAGTTGTTAAATGCTTCACTTCTGCTATTACTGTAACCCTTTTATCGTAATATGAAGTTGTTGTATTGTTTTATTTAAAAACACTAACCTTTCATGTTTAATGACATAATTCTTTTAACATTTAGTTATCATGAATTTTGTTTTGTAAATGTGCATTCTTTATTGCCCGAGGTTGAGTCTGCACTTCTGTTTGTTTCGGTGTTAAGAAACATGTATTTTTCTTTCCAGGAAATGTGACTATGCGGAACAATAGCTTTTTATCAAATTCACCTCATAATAGAATGTCTTCCTTTTTAATGACATTTCCAAGTTTGGCATCTGCATGTACCCATATAACATGGTTTTACTGTGATTTTGAGGTTTAAATGTAACACTAATGTATAAATGAGGACTGAAACAGGGGGCCACCATAGGCCCTCTTTGCCTGAGGAGAAATCAGTCTCCTTGCCTTAAGTCATCTCTGAAGTTATTTTTAGGTAACTGTTGCAACCAGATTTTTAGTAGCCTTGAAATGTCTTCATTATTCACTTTTTCACTATTTTGGGTGCCCCTAGTCAAATGTAACTTTTTTTGCTTAAGTGAGAATAAGTACTTACGCTCTACAGAGCACACACATATATATATTATCATTTACCGTTTTTGTGTTGTATTTGACGTATTGGGGAAAAAATTAAGCGCAAACATGTCCTGTAGAAAATGTATGACATATTTACTTCTATTTCAAGTTGATTGTATATAAGTGAAAGTGACCATTCTGTCATACGTGAACACACCACAGCACACAGTGTGAACAGCATGTAATTCTTCCTCTGAGCTGCTTAGCAGTCTTGGGAATCAAACCCATGACTTCCTGATCGCAGGGCAAACGCCCTAACCACTAGGCTACCAGCCGCATACAGCATATACACAAAAAGTCAGAAACAGAATATAAAATAAAATAAAATAAGAAAATGGGAGAAATATGAGAAACAAAAGACTACATAAAAGAAAACTGAAAGTGCAATAGAAGTGCAAATATTTAAAAGAAGGCGGTGGAGAATAGTGTAGTTTTTAGCAGCTTATTAAAGCTACAGTTTGTACAGATCTGATACTGATGGGCAGTTTGTTCCAGCAGCGGACAGCATAGTGACTAAACACCATTTCACCATGTTTAGTTTCAGATCTTAACACTTGCTGAGCAGCTCCTGCAGATCTAAGAGGCCAACTGGGAATATAGACATACATATCAGAGATGTATGTAAGACCCAAACCATTAAAGTGACTTGTACAAAATGAGTAATGCTTTAAAATCAATCCTGTACTGAACTGGGAGCCAATGTGCTCTCCTTATTTGGTTTTAGTTAGAACTCTGACAGCAGCATTTTGAATGAGTTTTCAGATAAATTTCATTGGGAGGGTGTATGCAAAAGTTTGAACTGTATGCCTTATGTGGTACAGTGACATAAACAGCCAAAAATATTGGAATATCAGTACCTTTGTACCCATTTTCTGAGGACTGCTTTTAGAAATCTTAGTGCTGTTGTATTATAATATATTTTAGCCTTTTGCTTGTTATTTGGTGTTGCATGTACTAGAATGCTATTGCCCCTTCTGCTGAATTCCTACCTCTCCACAGTTCTGCTCGGCCTGTTCTACTTCTGCTCTTCATAGCCATCTGTTTTAAAGATAAGTCTGAGTGGTGATTTGTAGCGCTGCCACTGCTGGGGTGTTGTGCTGTTGACATTCAGTTTTATGTGCCACCTCTGTGCTCCCCTGCTTCTGTCTTTTATAGCTGATGTCATTGTATGGATTTTCAGACAAATCAAATGGCAGCAGTGAATTTCTCTGCTCGTTGCATTAGGAGGTCTACCTCACAGAGACCTCCAGTCTCCACTTTCAAAGAGTTCACTTGTCAGTCCCACCTTTGAAATGACACACTGAGTTTCCAAGGACCCACACAGCTAGTCTCTGAATCCCGTCTCAGACGTTTTGGGTAGTGGACCAGAGCGAAATGTGAGCTGCGGAATAAACTGTTGCCACATTTTAATTTCTTAGTTTCTTTTTTTTCCCATCCCTATTGACTGCCCACCTTGATGGCAAATATTGAAGGCTAGCCATTATCGGGGAAGGATTGAATTTCCTCTAGTTTCTCGTAGCTCCAAGGCTGTATCCCGTGCCTTGACTATCGCTTCTTTCTCTCCTTCTCCTGTTCTCCTTGGCCACACTGTTTCACAGTCTAATTACAGGTCAATTAAAGGCTTTCTCCAGCCTTCTGCCGTGCCTGGCACAGGAGGCTTAGGGCTCAGTAAGAGTGGGAGTGAAAGAGATATCATTTCATGTGGAGATCAAGCAAGAGCCCCTTTGAAAGAAGGGATTGAGGAGGTACCCCTGAAAGAGTGAAAGCCACCCCCACCCCTCTCCCTTCTGGAAAAAAGAGGGGGGGGGCTTCTGGGATAGGGGCCAAAGGATTATGGGAATATTCATGACCAGATAAAGAGCAGGGACTCATGAATGGATGTGTCCAGAAGCTCATCTCTTAGGTAAACAGGGGCCTAAATGGAGTTTAGATCCAGCTTCTCGGACACGCAGGAGCAGGGTAAGGAGTGAGAGCATTCGCTTCTTTCCCCCGTGTCACATTTCCGTTGCTGTGAAAAGAAAAGCCTTATTTTGGCCTTTTCTTCATCATCATCCTACATTCTTCCATGTGGAACAAACAGATGGTGGAAAGAAATAAATGTCTGTTTCTCACAGTCTTTTCAGACACGTTAAGCCAATGTGCACACAAATGTCCCCGCCATCCTTCGTTGTGCTTTATTTCTCAAAATTGGAATGGCTGCAAGTCTACAAATGTGTTGTTGGTTTGTGTATTGTAGGCATATTGGGAAGAATCGGGCCTGTTTTGTCTCTTCTGGTCAGGCGTTTCACCTTGGACTGGGTTTATAGTTTTCAAGCAGAGTCAAGCAATTGGCACAGGATGCTGTTTTCTCACTGTTTGATTGAAATCGTGTTGCTTTTTGGTTTTCAAACTGAATTTTTTTTCTTCCCCTTGAACTCATTCTAGAGAAGTTAACAGATTGTGTGGAAAGGGGCCAACTTGCTAGTGTGTAATGGCCATTAAACAGTCAAACTGCTAAGTTTCCACAAACTCAGATGGGGTTGTCCTGCCAGCCTCTTGTGAGAAATTTTGTCCAGCTTGAGTTTCAGCCCCACACCTGCAGTGTGTCGGCGTGTCCTCTCTCAGCTCTAATGCCTCCATTACCCTCCCAAAATCCACCATCTTAGTCTTTTAGAAGCTCACGATCTAACAGAGTATCAAAGACCAGGCCACTGCTGCTACTTGCCAGGAGAGTGTGTGTGTGTGTGTGTGTGTGTGTGTGTGTAAGTGCACGGGGAAGGTGGCATAGGGTCGTGTTTCAGGGGCTGAAATTATTTGAGAGACTGTGCACGTGTGTATATGCGTGTGTGAGGGGTCAGAGTGTTGTATTTCAGACCACAGAGGTGTCAGAGGGCCTACAAAGGCTGGCTTATTCCTTTTATCCCTCACCTCTGCACAGAAAGGGGAACCCCCGTGCCATAACACTCATAAAACGGCCGCACGAGCCTTGCATGAGAGTATTCGGTTACAGACACAAGCTGGGAACAGAGTGTCCAAGTGAAAAGCCAATTGAAGCTGCTGTGATTAAATTATGTGAGAGAGTACAGCAAGTCTAATTGATTACACTAATCTTGAACATGGGTCAGCATGTACTATCTGATAATTATATTGGTAATTCTGTAAAATAACAATAGAGAAATTAGAGAAATTCCACAAAGGTGCACTGTCACCATTAACATAATTTAAGGACTAGTTTGGTAGAACTCAAAATGAAGACATTTTTTTTACTGTCCAGGGTTTATCCTTTTCAGTTTTGCACTGGAGCTACAAGGCTAATGTAGCAACAAAGCAATGGATGTGTACACCCTGTCAGTTAGCGCTGTTGATTTCATGCCTCAAACTGCATCAAGTCTTTGAGTGATCTCAGCAGGCATATTTATATTCTGACATATTATTTGACATATTATCTCTAACACATTTCATAGCTAAATCATAGCAGGCACTTTGAATTTTGCCCAATATTTTGTTAGGACTGCAACTTAATATTATTGAATATTATGTCTATACTACAGTCTGTAAGAATAAGGAAAGCTTAAGACATGTTTCACTTGAATAGGAAAACCAATGATTTGTTTCTTTTCTTCCTCTTTTCTTAATTAGCATTTTTCTAAGCTGATCATTACGTTTGCTATTATTTTTGCTTTTGAATCAAATTTCATTTAAAAACTACAAAGAATAAACAACACAACACAGGCTGCTGTGATGATTGAGTGTTAGTGATGAAGCACAGAAGACAATATCTTTTTAGGTATTGTCTTACAAACAGTTGTTTGATCAACTCTGGTCAGTGAACAGGGGAATTATCAAGGATCAAGTGTACAAACTGGAAACAGCAAACAGCAATTACCCATGATGCTCTCAATTATTTTCAGGAATAAACACAACTGGGCACACTGTAGCACGGTACTAATCTAGAGGCTTAGGAAACTTCATTGAACTGTAGCTGGAGTTAAAACCGATATGATCGTGGGTAATTGGTAAGATGATTGGTCTCACAAGCTGTCTAAAGATTCTTGTGTTCAGAACTGCTGGGAACAAAATAGCATTTAGCTATAAACATTGGTCTCGTAGAAGTGCCTGGATTCATTAAAGTGATATTTGAGTGGCTTTTCCACAAAAATATTCATTATTAAGTTAATCGAACATTACTGAATATTTGTTGCAGCTCTAATTTTAATAGTTTACAGTATGCTGTACATCTTTCGGTGTTATGGAATCCGCTATCTTTTTTCTCATGTCGCTGACTAAATGCCAGCCTGAGCCTCTAGGGCACGGACTTTGAAGTGGTGTGCGAAGCCGAAGCAGTGCAATGGAATACCACTTCTTCACCAGCTCTGCTAACACAGACTGATGAATTGCCAGTGGTTACCATATGCTGTTTGGGTAACTGAGAGGACGGGCACCAAACCAGAGTGGCTCGTGACAAGACTATTACTTTTTTCTCCAAAGTACTGAAGTGTTTTCTCAACTGTAAGCTGGGCAGTGGGCCCAAGGCTCCACAGACTCAGTAGGTCACCACTGGCTGTACTGTTCACCATTCTTGTGGAGGAGCACAGAAAGGTGCTATGCTCCAGTAATCTTTATATGAATGTAATATGTACATTTTCTCTCTTCCTGCAGAAAAAGTACGAGAAATCCAGGAGAAACTTGAAGCCTTCATAGAAGCTCTTCATAAGGAGAAATAGTGCCACAGGTAGTCAGTAATGCATTATTTTCACACTGGCATTTGGATTCAATAAATATATATTCATAGGTTGATCTATTGATTTTGAAAGAAATGTAGTTTAAACATTGACTGTGACTTATAGAACATGCAAAATTTTATTTTAATCAAGGTCTTTTTTTTGTTCCAGAAACGTTGGATGCCATCATGTCCTCCTTCAAAAATGCACTGAGCACAGAAGGTGTTTTTTTTTTTTTTTTGCTGTGTAACTGATGGGCCTCCCTGCTTTCCTCCTGTTTTTAACTTTCCCTGCTTTAGCTCTCCGTCATTGTTCACGAACACACACTCTTAAGCCGCAGCAGAACTCTGCCTCCGTCTGTAAAAGCTGCCCCTGTGAAAACAAGTCAAGTGCGTAGGAGCCCCTTAAAGTTTGTTGAACATTTGATCGCCGTTGGAAAGAAGCGCTTGCACGAGTAGAAGTGGTCACGTCACAGTCTCATGCTTTGTTCTTTTCTCCTGTAGCACATAAAAGCCGATGTGTTCACCAGAACTATTCTTCATGCACAGCTGAAGAGAGGTGTGTGTGGGGGAGAGAGAGAAAGAAAGAGAAGCACATGCATGCACTTACAGGCTTTTTGTGTCTTCTCTTCCTTTGTTTCCAATAAATGAAGATTTTGTACAGTTTTCATATTTCTTTCTAGCCTTCCTTAATAATTGCAGTGATGTTTATGGATAAGGCACTTGGTTAAGCTCATCTGTTGTTGATTTGGCTGCTGGAGCATCCCAAATGTCTTTTAGCTTTTATTTTTTTTGGCCAACATCACCTTTGTGGCTGAAGAGCCTCCTGTTTTGTGACCTTAAATACACACAGCATTGCAGCCGAAATAAGACACCTTCATGATGTTATCTATATTCTGATTCTAGCTTAATGGAACAACTAACTTGGATAGTGTTGGTGTACATAGTTCTTAATGAAAATCTCACTACTTAGCCCATGTGCTACATGCCCCTTATGAAGCAAAGCACTTAAAAATAACTTCGTTTAATTTTTCATTCTAATGTTCACAAAAGCATCTGGAACCCTCGTCCTGAGGACCTTCTGAATTTATAAAATGATGAGGAGGAAAGAATAAAAAAGGAAATAATTTATCAGCTCAGTCTTGTTGGTAGTCATATTTAATTTCTTTTATGTGCGTCCTCACCACTTTGTTTTTTTTTTTTTTTAAACCACTGAAAAATTCCCCACTGCCCTGTTGTCCCCTTTTCTGTAGACCACCTCTCTAGGCCTACCATTCTAAACTTAAGGGACCTGCTGTATCTACTTAATTCACACCGTTTGGCCGTTCTGTCACCTTCTGTCCTATATCCCATTTCTCATGCATACCTTCCTGACACAGCACATTTTTAATCTCCCTTACATTTGTGCTGTTTACTTGGATTTTTTAAAATCCACTGTGATGAAAAAAAGGCATTGTTGCAGACAGTTCATATGTATAAATGGGTAAATACATTGTGTACATGTAAGCATAGTTGAAATCATAGATCACAACTGGGGGGGAGGGGTGGGAGTGGTCAGAGTGCAATGCTTGTCAGAATAATATATAGACATTTTCTCCTTTGTTGTAGATTGTAATGTTTGCATGTTGTATGCCATCGAATTCGGTTTATTTATTAAACTGGTGTTAAAAAAGTTAAAATAAAAATACGGATATTAATAATCCAATGCTTCCGTTTTGGCTGTTAAAATGAGATGATGGAGAAACATTCATGAAAATTGTCTCCCTCTTGAAGTTCACAGCACTGTGGTGATCATTAAAATGAGCTGAATGCTTTAATGTGTAATTGCATACATTCCATATCAGACTACAAGCAAGTAACATTGTTCCTGAGCACAAGAAGGTAACGTTTCTCTGCAGACATATTCAGTGTGATGTTTTGCTCTAATTTTAAAGGTTTTGACTCATGGTATTGTGATCTAACATGTGAATGAAAAGAGGCATGGCCTGTTTCTTCGACTATCATTTGGCAATGTGAGGGGGGGAAAAGACTAGAAAAATATGACGCACAAAAATAGGTTAGTTATCCTACCCTATGAATGCTGACTCTTCGTTTGTACTCTCTGTGTGAACAAGCTTTCTCTAAACTTCGTTGGAGCACAGTTCCATATTCTCACCGTACATAGTGCTTGTGGGCATACACAAAAATCAAACTTTTAATCAACGTTTTGGTGTTTTCTTAGTAAGTTACTTTGTTAACTAATTCAGGGTTTTTTCTTTTATATATGGTGAAGTGACTGGGGAAAGACCGGGGGACTAGTAAGATTAGACTTTTATCTTATATATCTAATCTTAGTCTTGGCTCATTCCTACCTGCTGCTCCACTGTCACAGCACTTTGGAAATTAGTGCACCATCTTCTTCTGAAACATGAAGCACCTTTGCATCCTTTCAAACTGCTGCAATGTGATGGCTCAGTATAGTTGTAGAAGAATGCTAACTGCCATTTCTGTAATGTCAGCTAACAGACCCACGTGAGTAAAGAGGGAGAGGGAGGCCAATTACGCTGCCTGTGACTTCTGGCTAAGGATGGTTATCGCATCACTGGGAATCCAAGTCATGATCTCACAAATAGAGCAAAGCTTAGACATTGGAAGGCCACTCAGGAGCCCTGTAGCTCACTATTTCTTTAACTTAAAGTGGCTAATAAGTACAATTCCTGTCTTACCATGTTGGTCCTGATGCTCATCCATGTGAAGGTTTTAATTGTTTAAACTCGCAAGATAAATGGAACATTACCTTTTTTATCATGCATGAAATAAAACTCTGAGAAAACCAGTATGAAATCAATAAAAAGCAAACTGAGCAAAGGCTCATTACGAGCCATAATTCATTTCATGAGTTCACATTACACTTTTTTGTGATTTAAAAAAGATGCAAGGATGACTAGATATTGAGTGAGAGCACATGTCCCTTGGATTCAGTGGTTTGAGTTGCTCATGAACATATCCTGCAGCTAATGTAGTGTGAACATGACCTGTGTGCTGTGCAGGTGGTTACCAGCTCCCCACTCGCTGCCCTGTGTACTCATAAGACCTGTGGGCTATGTGTGGAAACCTGTCGAGGCCCTAGAGTCCAAAACTCCAGTCTGGCCTGGTGTATATAATGTTGGGCAGTTTGTGTGTGTGTGTGTGTGTGTCGGGGGGGGGGGGGGGGGGTCTTCCACCCCTGGGCACCCCCTCCCCTTTCACAAGGACATGCTT
>JBBIGA010000106.1:14759304-14813092 GCA_037576975.1 Alestes dentex | reverse complement strand
CCCCCCCCCCCCCCCCCCCCCCCCCCCCCCCCCCCCCCCCCCCCCCCCCCCCCCCCCCCCCCCCCCCCCCCCCCAACTCCTGGGCATCATCTCCCATTTCACAAGGGCCTGATTGTTCCTGGCATCGCAACCTTGCCGGAGGGAGGCAAAGGGAATTGAGGAGGTTGGGGGATTTCTGTTTTTTTGAGAGAGGGGCACTATATTCCTTCCAGCACCTGAGGGCCATATACATGCATACACTCCAGCCTTGACTGGCTGCCTCTTGCATGCCTTCAGAGAACGATTATATTCCCCTGTTTGTTAAAAAAGAGAAAGACAGAAAAAGGGGCGGTTTTGGGGGGTTGTTTGGAGAAAGAGGCTTTAACCTAATGACTCCATGCAGCATCTCAATAGGGGCGAAGAAGAAGTCAACCTCCAGCAGAATGCCTTTGTGCTATCAGATAACCGGCTTCTGAGGAGGAGGGGGGAAAGGAGGACACACTATACGACCATTAGCATCTCCAAAGGCCGTCACGTTGACTAATAGCCCGAGCCACAACGCCACACTGGCTCAGTTTGTGTTTTTTCTCCATTATGCGACGGACACAAAAGAGCGGGAGACTGGTAAAGACCTGTCAAATGTGCCACCGCTGCCGGCGCGCACAAAGCTTTATTTCTCCCCTCGCCAAAAAAGGACTGACTTGTTCTTTCTCTGACTTTCTTTTACCGTTCTCCCACCCCACCACCCGGTCCTTTTTTATGGAGGGGGGGTTGCATAGAGGGTGGGCACCGGGAGTCACTCGGTGAATAAAGCCTTGAGAAAAGGAAATAAATTCAGGAGTTCAGGGCTTGGGCAGATTGGGCCATGTTACCATTTGTTCGCAGGCTTGTCTGCAGCCTCGGGCCTTCCCCCTTGGGCTTTGCAGTGTCTCTGTCCCGTGCGCCTGCAGTTGATGAAGCACCATGGCTAGGGCAGGGTTCAGCTTTTCATGTGCCACCCACAAAGATGTGATCAAAAGCCGAGAACAGAGTTGGGCTGTTTGCCTGCGCCGTACTGGCAAGGTTATTTTTTATACATTTTTATATGTTGTACTTTATGTTTGATGTTATGGTAATTGAACTGAAGTGATGAGCTGGTATTTCTGTAAATATGCCTTTCATTTTTACTCAAGAATAGGAGGATAATGGCATCTCTAAGAAATCTTTTGGGGCTCTTTCAAACATTTCTTTGAGGACTTTTCTTCTTACCAGTTCCTAAGTGTCTCTCTTTGACTTAAATGGCAAATGCAGCTTTTCCAAATCTCCAGAGTTTAAATTTATGATACTCTTTTTTGGTAACATGGACTCACTCTGAACAAACAGGCCAATCCACTACTATTCTTACACATGCCAATTCTCAATAGATACAGTTTACTTCCTCCACTCTCGAACTAAGAAATCTTTATATATGTTTTGTCATCTGATGTGATCTAGATGGGGTAGTAAAAGAATTCATGTAAAAGCCACTATACAGCTCTGCAATTTATTTTTAAATCAGCACCTCTGTGAGTATGACAACCATTCCATGCCAGTGTCTGTCCTACAATTCCTACACAAGCACCTCATTCTGCTTTATGAGGTACAGATCACCTGAATCAAATCTCATTTAATGAAGAAAAGTAGAAAAAAAAACCCCTGCTGTAATCAACACTCTCCTCTTGCAATGTGACCAGTTAGATGGCGTAACACTACTAGAAGTACGTCAAAGGTAATTATTGCCATTATGTTTGAATGAACGAGAGATTTGTTTTCTTTGAATTATTCAAGTTCTGTAAACACTGCATCATTTCTCTTATTTTGATATTTTGTCATTTCCTTTAAAATTATGCTTTAAAGAACAATATTTTTATTGGAAATTAGGAGAAATACTGTCAGCAGTTCTTAAAAACTAAGGCAAAGCTGCTCTGTTTAATACTTGTACCTGTAAAAGATAAAACCTGAGAAACAATCATTTTGCAGTGGTCTCTTATTTTTTTCTGGAGCTGTATTGTTTAGTGTTACTCTTCAATGCAGAACTTAAAAATGCTAATTATGCAAGAAAGTTGTTTCATAAACACCGGCTTTTTTCAGTGTATTCTTTAACTGAAGCAAGCCAGCTTGTTCCTCCATACCATCCTTCTGTGTTTTTCTGAACTAAACATCTTAAAACTCTCTTGAATGATGGGATAATGTCAGGAACATCATTAGCTAGATACTAATTATGCAAGCTGATGATGCTTAAGTATTATCCTAGGGTAATTTAGGTCCTTCATTGTGCTCCTTTTTTTTTAGAAATGCAAACAACTGACAGTGGCATCAGCACTGCATTCTCTACTTGATTTTATTTCAAAGAGATCTTACAGACATAGCTTTACAGTACATAACAGTGCAAGTGCCTCTTAAATTGTGTTTGCTGTCTGTAAAGACAGATGAGACCTCCGCTTGATTGCTGAGTCAACATCTTCCTTTCCATCGCTGAGCTGTTGTCCTGCCTGAGAAAGCAACAGGCTGTGTTCTCCCTTTACTGTCCCCTGGGCTTGATGCTTTAAGGAAAGAGAGAAACCATAGCACAATTGCCTATTGTGTGCCATTATGTTTGAGGCATCTTCCCATTGCTGCTGTGGGGTCCTTTCCCCTGCTGAATTAGGCCCATGGGGATTTTAGCCAAGTCACAAAGGTCAGTTATCTCCCTCCCCACCCCCCTAGCCTGCGTCGCGACGCGAGCCATAAATTACTATAACCATTTAGCATTGATATTAGCCCCTGTTCGCAGCTTTCACCCTGAATACATAAGGGAGAACTTGAGTGATTCTCTGGATGCAGTTTCTCATGTATTGGCTCATGTGTCTCTGCCTAGGCTGGGAGTTCTTTTCTTCCTCACACTTCATCTGAATGGGAAAAGTGGGAAAAATCAATAAGATGACCTCACCGTCTCATGGCCTGGAATGCCATAAATGAATTAGCCCCTTTGTTGGAGGAACGAGGCCATTTAATGGATTCCCGATGGCAAATCTATATTCCGTCTCACTAATCTCTTCCACGGCCGCTTCCACACCCAAGACAAAACAAGTCTGTCATTTTATGTTCGTTCATAAAGGGACACTAACGCTTACTGTTAGGAGCTTAATTTAACACACCAGCCGTCCTCTAGCAGGGGAGGTAAACACAGCAGCCTGTGAAAGCCTTTGAAACAGCAGGAGAGATCTGAGGCGGAGGTTGAGGTTTCGCCTCATGACAGGCACCCACTTTCATGTGAAGATAAGAGCCGTTGCCATGGAAAGCAGATCCGTAACAGAGTGCTTTTTTTTGGGGGGCCTAGGAACTCTAGGCTGGGTGAGTTTGCATGGACTTAGGGGGATTATTGGGGTATTCATAGCAACCCCAGGGCCAGCAGGTGAGGTCCTGCCTCAGCTCCCTGATCCTTTAGGTAAACACTGCTGTTTGGGATGGAGATGGGAAGAGTGAGGGATTCGTTGCCAGGATGAAAGTGTATCCACAGGCTCGCTGATCCCTCCCGCCGGAGTGGCTTCTCTAGGGTCCCGCCACTTGTTCCAGCATGGGGGTATCTGAGGGCCGCATTCACTCTGTAAGTGGTATAGTGTGGCTGTACCAAACATAGTCTGGTGACATTACTTGACTGGCAAGAATGGTATCTTAGCAGACTCTAAAACCTTTGGCAAACAAGCGCAAAGCTTTTGCATCGCTGCCGAGGCTCTGGATATGTCTATACGCTTGTTGTGCTGCATGTGCAACACAGCAGCATTGACTCTAAACTAGAAAGAAGTAAGTATTTGTATTTGTTTTTGTGGTTAATGGGACATAATAAGATACAGCATTTATGTGTGTTATCCCCATTGCCTGGAATTAAACCATTTAGCTGATCATTCAATTAATTCTTTTAAAAAATTATTTGAAGTAACTACCATTAATCGTCCGGTAGATGATGAAATGTATAAAACACGTGATATGTAATTTATATGGTCATGCAAGCGAGAAATTGAAGTGAAGAAAACCAAACAGATGCCACTGTTGCGAATCTGTATTCCAACGTCGGGTCTCCCGTTTCTATAGGCAGGCTTTGGATCATACTGTCTCTGAGTCGAGGCACACAGTGTACTTTTTCGATTCAGGCGAGCCAACATGAGATTACGCCAAGTCCTCACGAGACACAGAAAATCACACTTCCAGACATGCAGGCATGGAGCCGACTACTCTACACTTGCATTTCCGTCATTGATAACCAGTGTACTCAGTGGATAAATGTCATTTTGTGTGCCTGTGGATGTGTGTTTGTTCACCTGTTTGTCAGAAAGACGGGAGAGCCTGTTTGTTTGGCCAGGAATGACACGTCCCTGCCCCAGCCTGCCCCCCACATTGCCCCATTCGTGGTCAGCACGCCCCATGAGTCTGCTCAAATATTGGCCTAGGGTCTTGGGTTTGGATGGTACACACCCTGCAGCCTTTGACAGTTACTGCCTAATGGGCATTGTCCTTATTGTCCACGCTGACTCTTTGGCCCCTGCCAGACCAGGCCCTGCCCTCTGCAACCAGGGCCCGAGAATGGACCTCTGTAAACGCAAGTGTGTGGGTCAGTGTGTACTGAGGTTTTGTGTGTGTGTGTGTGTGTGTGTGTGTGTGGCGGTGGGGGTGTTGTGAGCTTGTGTACCCATCGCTGTGATCCTGCGTTCAGGAATGTTTGCTCTGACAATACACAGCAACTGTAGTCATTCTGCTCCGAGCCCTCTCCAGCCTCAAATCAAACAACACTTGCGAGGTGAGAGGATCTTCTTTATCTGGCCGACGTTGGCTTTTTTTATTTAGAGGAGGAAGGTAAATAATTACAGCACTTTAATAGGTGGATAATGTGCTCCCGGGTGCTTGGACTCACCCTGTGCAAACAGGCCAATCCACTACCACAGCATGTTCTACACATGCCGACTCTCAATAGGAACAATCTACTGTCCTCCACTCTCAGTCTAAGAAATCTTCATATTTTTGCCATCTGATGTGACCTAGGTGGACAAGTACCAGTTTCATCTTTCAGGTTAACACTGCCTTAATACGCTGACTATGCAAAAAGAACATCATACACTATTTTTCAGCCTAACAATAATCTGAAGCAAACAAGTAGTAACTAGTAGTAACATTTATAAGTGAGTTTTGTGTTAACATGTCTTTTGTTCTGTTACTAAGTACAGGAAAAAAGGTTTTACAAAAGCTTAAGATCTTCTTAACTTCTTTTCTAAAATGCTGTTGGGTATCCCTGACCAGTTCAGTTGAGCGAAACGGATGAACTCTTTTGCAGCCAGGTCTGAGAGCTATAAACAACAAAGTAAGACACAGATACCCACCATGCACACATCATAATACCACACGCTCAACCCAACAACAATACTGTGATCCTGTTCATAAACAGGTTTTGCCTATTGCTTTTCATCATTGCGAGCCTGAATATGTGGCCAGAAGGGGGAAGCTGAAATTCAAAATGAAGTCAAGGATCTCAATTTCTGGGCAAACTGATGAATTACTATATTATTTAGAGGGGATAGAACAACAGCAGCGATTTTGTTTGCTGTTTTTTACAATATTAAAAAGCACTTCTAATTCTGAACATTCAGCTCTGTCCTTTGCTTATAATAGTAACAAAAGAATAGCAATGCACACCCGTGTTCATCCAGCTAATGGAGTGATTTGCAATGTTCACTAGAAATTATGAATGAACTGTGGGTTACTGTAGTACTCTCAGAATCACTCCGGAATATCACTGTGTGTTTTGGACACTAATAGAAAAATGACAGGCATCCTCATTAGTACTCTAAAATGCAGATAGGGATCAATTTCAGACACATCCATGGTCACTCCAATAGACTGCAGTGGGTCAAAATGAGACAAAATGCACAAGTGAAAATGAAAATGTAATATTCAATATGAATAATATTGAATATTACTGTTCAATGTTACAATAATACTGCAATACTGCAAGTTCTTTATATCATGTGTATCAAATGACTAAACACTAAGGGGACCACACATGACCACTTTTATAGCTTTCAGCTGACTTATGATAAAGAGATGCTCTGTTCTCAGGGCCTATAGAGGAAGCTCATTGGTGACTGTAGCCCGGCTCTGACCCACTGTCTTCCCAGGCCTGTACAGATGTAGACTTGGGTGGTTAACGACCTGAGAGAGGCTTTTCTTATAGAGCACTCAACGTGTTCTGGAGCAGCAGAGCAATGTGACAGTATTTATTACTCTCCCTCTCAGTGTTGCCTCTACACAGCTGCATATACTGCCTTTCACACACACACTCACTCTCTCTACTCAACACATTCCTGTCATTCACTGACAGAAAAAGAAGAGAGACACCACCACACCCCCCTCCCCTTCTCTGGCTCACTTGCTCTCTTCCCCTCTTCCCATCCTCTTGCAGCTGCAGCTCCTCTCTTGTTAATGAAATTATCCTGAAGTCTGTGATGGCTTTCTGCTGAGGTAATGGCAGAGTTATGTCAACAAATTGGCAAGGATGGATAAGAAGGCTTTACAGGGATGCGTGGGAGGGAATGCGTGCGTGTGTGTATGTGGGAAGGGGGTTAGCAGGGATGTTAGAGCCCATTGTTAGGCTGAACAATGTTAGGTGCTCCCTCAGTCGGCCCAGCTCTGGCCATATTCATCATGGTAACATTTCCTCTTCTTGTTCTTGCAGTTTTCTCACAGGGCTAATTTTATTAGAGAGCATTAGGTTCTGCTAAACCTTTCTAATATTGGACTAACGAATACACTTTATTGGCTCTAGTTGTTCACCCGGTTTTCAACTATCTCACCTTAGCATTAATCTAATACTCAACCCAAGGCCTAAATCTAATCCTAACCCTAGTCCTAATCATAACCCTAACCTTAAGATCGATGGATTAATTAAACAGTTAATTAGTCAGCAACAGTGCTGAATATGTTTACGGCATAAAGTTTATTTGATGCATATGGTCATTCTGATTATTTTACTGTAGAATATTCACAGTGATCAGACTTTGAGCGATAGTTGAGCTGTAAAGTTGGTAGGAAGGCAAAACAGCAAAAGACAAAGGTTTGCATAGTTGAATAATGGCTAAAAGATTAACCGATTCAAGAAGTAATTGGTCCTAGGGCCAGCTTCACACAGTGAAATGTAGTTGCTTGAAATTTACATGAAACTAAATTGCACTTGACAGTTATAATTGCAAGCATTTTAGCTCCATAAATATGTTTACGGGAATGGCAAGTTCTAAGGGCTGATAACACATTACATGATCATTTAACTGGACTAATGGACAAATTCTAAATTGTTTTTATGGAAGACTGACAATGAGATCCTCTGATTATGTTTAATGTTGGCAGGTTTTTTTCCCCCCCAAATACTGCGAATGATGAACTAGGTTTCACCAAATAGCTTTAACAGTGTAAGCAGTAGTAGAGCAAAGGATAATACAATTAATCCAGACCAATCAGTATAGTCCCAGTGCATTCCTAGGATCTTAATATTGGCAACAGTTTTAAATGTGTCTAAAGCACTCTAGAATGCTCTATAAACGTGAAAGGCCAAGAATTTAGGTCCACCTATATATCATCTTTGCTCTTAAATTTTAACCTGATAACAGTTTCTCAGCTTTTCAGTCTATATCATTGTGTGCTGCAAGTCTACCTAGAATCCGTCATAAACCAGCTCTCCCTCGAAGGCAAGAAAATTCTCCATGGGCCAATTAAGAGTCTACCTGCCCGAGGCCATCCCAGCCCCTCCGCACCCACGAGTGTGACCTTTCACCCCTGACACACGACCTCTGTGTTGAATGAGAACACACATGAGCGTCAGAGCAAAACCCTGTGTGACTCCCCCTCACCCGGCATGCCTGAAAGGAAATGAACGCGGACCACTGGCTCACTGGAGGAAGCCAGGGATCGATGGCCCTCACTACACCGCCAACCAGGCAAGCCCAGGCTGCCGCTCATTTTGAGCTGGGATTTCACTAATGCTGATAGTTTTTAAACATTCCATAATGAGCTCTCTCTTCAAAATAATTTCCCTTAAAAAAGCCCAATTACTGAAGAACACAATTAGGCTTTTTTGAAGCACATGAAAAGCCCTCAAACTGCAAGCTTATATCAATCCGATCTCATGACAGCCATCACGAGATACAATGTAATCAAAATACGTGCTGCAATCATGCTTTAGGGCTTTTTTTCGTGCTAGGACAACTCTTCACTACCCTGTATTTTAATGCACAGTGTGTAACACCGCCAGTATCTGCGCTAACTGATGACTGTTAGAGTTAGGGTTAGGGTCTTTCCCCGTCTCACACTTTGCAAAAAAAAACGATCAGGAATCAACTCATTATTTCTCTCCGACTGTCCCTCAATCACCAGTTACCGCTGATACTGGTGGTGTTACGCACTGTGCATTAAAACACATAGGGTAGTGAAGTGTTGTCCTAGCATGAAAAAAGCCCTAAAGCTGTGATCACAGCACATATTTTGATAGTGGTAGTTTACATAAACTCAATGATAAAGACATTTACTCTGGCAAGTTTCTTATGATGTTATGTGAGTAATTATTTTAATTTTATGTAAATTGTGTGCCTTAAAGAAAAAAAAAATACTAAAATGGATGTATTAGATTGTTTACATTAGCTAATTTAAAAATTGCATACACTTTGCATGCATGTGTGTTTTTTTTTAATTATCTCCGGCCAAATGACATGGCCATTTTTTGGTTGATTTGGTTGGTGAAAATAACTAAAAAACACACCCTCGACAGATAATATACACAAATATCGCACTTTTCTAGTGTACAATTACTACTTATTTATTTGTATATTATTATATACATAGCAGATCTAAAATAAATGTCATATATTTGCATAAAACTCCAAACTATGGGCTTTTGCACAGGCCACATTTTATGCTTTGTTATAATACATTACATTCAGAAAATAAACAGTAAACTGCATAGAAGTGTTCTTTGAGGAGCTATTTTCACTTGGAAAATCACTGAAACATGTAATATGACTAGGGACAACTAGTCGTTTGTTCATGACTGTAAACTAGAAGTTTAGATCTGTCATTCCTGTTATTCTAAAATGACAAAATATACAAGAAAAGCAAAGCATCAGTTATTCTTTGATAATTAGTTAGCCATTGCAGGTAAATTTTACTCTAAATGGATAAAACAAGTTCATTTTTCCCACCACTGACAATATGCTGGTTCTTATTTATCTTATTTATGATCAGTTACTGATTATATAGTGTACACACCAGAAGCAAGATTTAGGGAAGTGTCTATGGGTGGTAAAACAATTCTTACAACATTCGTCCTAGTCTGTAGTAAGTGAAAGCCAAGCATATAGATCTGAGGATGAAAAAGGACCACCAAATCCAGCTTAACCTGCAACACAAACGAAAGAGCTGACCGAATTCACATTCTGGATCATCCTTGCCATAACACAGGCCTCCAAATCCATCGTTAACAAGAGTGACAGTGAGACAGAGTCTACAGCTCTGACCATGTGTCCATCTCCATGCCAACGCTGTTTGGTGCCCCAGTGCTCACCCCGGTGGGCGCGCTGGTCCAGAGCCCTCTGCCCTCTTCTTTCCTGGCCGTATGCTAATCTGCTGGATTAGGGCTGGCGCTGCTTTGTGCTCAGATGTGTCCAAACATGGCTGGAGTCCAGAGAGGTCACACTGGACGCTGACCTTGGCCCCTCAGACCCCCAGTGGCTGGTGGAAGGGGGGTCAGCAGAGGACTTTGGAGCAGGACGATGCAAGGTTCACTCCTTTAATCAGCTCAGCAGCTAGTCTGCGCTTTGTCCAGCGGTCCAACAAAAGCCTCACCCTGAATGGCCAAGAATCCCAAAGGTCAGACTAGCTACGTCTTTGAAATCCACCCTACCCTGCTTTAGCTGGGTATAGAAACTGTTGTTTAAGGGTTTTTAAAACCATGGTATGATCTACATGCTAAATGAGTGAATGTCTTTTTGAAGATGTGCAGACTAAAGCCTCCTTTCAATACTGCAAGGTTGCTATACATGTACTGTAAATATAGCTGTATCCCACAAAAGTGAAAATGCGTCAGGCTTAGATTCCATATTATATGTTGTGTGCTTCTAAAAGGCTGAAAACTATGGATGCATTAAATCAAAAGCTGACTTGTAGAAGAATGCATTTGAAAATTGAGATAGTGTAACCACTCGCTGTCAGAACAGGCAAGTGAAATAGCTTTGTATTCACTAGAGTGTCGCAATTTGTTGACACAGTGCTCAATTAGGACCAATAAATGTCTGGACCGAGTGAGTTAACAAGTGCTGCTAATGCTGTTAAACACTTTCTCAGAGTACTTGCGAGCCACAAGTTCTATTTGAACGGTCTGCCCTGAATCGTTCATTATTTCATCACATGCTCTCTGTGAACATATACGCACTAATCACATTTCGGCAGAACTAATGCTGGTGAAGAGGGGGAAACTGTGGGGCGGTGCTCTCACGGCTGAAGATCGTTTATCGATGCACATGGTGGCAGAGTTTGCTAAAATAACACACATTTATTACTGTTACCAAGAACAGTTTCAGTGTTTTTTGAGGGCATTGCACTTCTTGGGGTCTAACACGGCCAGTGGCCAGGGCATTATGTGCGTCATGAGTGTTGAATGTGTGTTGCATTTGTGAGAGCATACACCTCTATTCTTCATACTATAGCCAGTAAACACAGTCGGTTACAGTATTCTAGCATCGAGATCATGACTGACAGCTGATGACGTCTATATTTTTCAGGTCACAAACCAAGAGCAGCAATTAAATCCACTTGGAGCCTTTGGTAAGAATGAGGCCCCAGCGGACCTGGCCACATGCTTGGTGGCGGTGTGACCTACTTGTGTAGTCTGATGAATGGGCTTGGGAAGTGAAACTGGTGGCCAGTCATTAATCTGGGGCAGATCAGCACCAAAGTATGCTGCTATTCTCTGTTAATTGGACAGTTGTTTTTTAGCTTAAACTCCAAGGAACACAGCGAGAGAGAGAGAGAGAGAGAGCAAGAGAGAGAGAGAGCAAGAGAGAGAGAGAGAGAGAGAGAGAGATGTGGAAGTCACATAGATCTATGAGTTTCTCCTACAACCAGGCAAAGGCACTGCTCCTCCCTGGAGACCATATACTTTACACTGGACACTTTTTGTTTTAAAAGAAAAAAAATGCTTTACCAAGTGAGTTTAGAGAAGACCCCATGAACAAAGCAAATTTTTTTGCCACCAGTTATTTTTCTTGCAATCCATTTCTAAGACAGAAATAGTTTATATGTACATGACCATATGTACACCAGAAACATAGGCCTTCTAGCATGACATGGCAGTGTGTTTATGTGTGAGAAAAAGGAGAAAAGAACAGAAGAGGTATTCATCCAGGCTACTGAGCAGCTGATGGATGGATGGATAAAAGATGGCAGCTTGGCCGCCCTGATAAGACCTATCTCCAGCAGGGCTTCCTCAAACGTTTGAGAGCAGTCAAACACCGTCAGCTAGGATGGATGAGAGAAGGATTGATGGGGGGCTAAAGGCGATCAGCCACCCCCAGACTCTTATCAGACGGCCATTTTGAGCAGGTCACCAGTACTGATTATGGAGAATGGACGGGTTTCTCATGTCCTGCAGCTTATCAGCTCCATGCTGAAATGATGAGAGTGCCTGGCTCAGATAAACAGGAAGGATGTCATTCATTACTGAAAGTCACATGCTTGATTGATTACAAGGTAATGCATTGAAATAATGGATTACAAGAGTGGTTTCCAACCCCGTTGCTGGAATACCTTCTTCCTTGCACATTCTAGCTGTTATTCTTGCTCTAAGATTCTCATCTAAGTTGTTGGAGCAGACTTTTTTGAGCAGGAAAACGTACAAAATATACGGGACTTGGGGACCTCAACAACCAGGGCAGTGGGTACAAAAAAAACCCTCATAATGTAACCCTATCCCTAACTGGTCACATTGCAAGAAGAGAGTGTTGATTACAGCAGTGTTTTGTATACTTTTCCTCATTAAATAAGGTGATCAGTAATCAGTACCTCATAAAGCAGAATGAGGTGCTTGTGTAGGCATGGAATGGTTGTCATACTCATCGAGATGCTGGTTTAAAAATAAATTGCAGTGGTTTCTTTATTTTTTGACACTTATTTTTTGATCTACACTTAGGTGATGTAGGTGATGTCTACTTAACTACAAGGCTGCATTATTACTTTATTTTAAATACAAATGAATATACAGCATCGTTTTTTAACCTATGAACTATACTATATTTACGTGAACAGTAAAGCTTTAGCCAGAGCATTCAGTTATACAGATCCACCACTTCTCTTTTGTCTTATTACATAGCCCAAACCCTTTTAAAGCCCTATAGCATTAAAGAGAATATGAATTCGCCAGGTCTCTAACCCAAATGACCCACCCTTCCCTGGGTGGTCAGTACGCAGTTGTTTGTTGGTGATCTCTCCTTTCTCTCCTCTGGACTGACCAGCGCTGACCCCTAAGCCTCAGGCCAGGGTCAGTCTTGGTGTCAAAAACCCACTGAGAGGCTTCTGCGCACAGGTCTATCGTCAGCACCAGCCTCCTGCAGGCTCTGGCCCAGAGAGCCCCTGGGCTGTTATTGTTGATGGTGCTGACCACTGACAAAAGGCTCTATGGGGGCGAGTGGTCAAGACGAGAAGGCAGAGGAGTGAAAGGCAGGAATGCATGCTCCCCGCTGTTAGAGCCTAATTTGGCAGGACGCCGGCCAATTTTCCTCTGAAACAAGTGCAGGCATGAAAAAGCAAATCTGCACAATGCTGTTTGTGTAGAGCTTTTCTGCCATCATTGAGGCCTTTCCAGCCACCATCTGCCCCAGATAAGCATTCACATACTGCTGCTCATATCACCACCTCTGCTGACGGCTTTCAGATGGTCTTTGTGGCATGTTCTTAAGTTTGCAACTATTGATAACATGAGATCAGACAATTTTCTTGCTTTAGGCACCTTTAGTGTTACTGAATGATGCACATTATGGTTATAGATACTAAAAAGCAAGAAGTCACAGGATTAATAAAATGTGTTTTATTTTTATCCACGCCTCTTGCAAATAAGAACAAGTTTTTGTTATTAAATTCTTTGTTTCAAAAGACATTGTTGCAAATGTTGATTTTGTAGTTATCCATTTTTGTCAGTAATAGAAGTTTCTGTTTTCATCAATAGCTGTTTGGAGAACTTATGTGTTAGGAATAATTTGGTTAATTTATCATCAAATGTAGTGTTTCACATTTATCAGTGTTGCCTCTCAACGTTTTTTTAGTGGCTACAGTGTTGGCACAAATGTGAACAAATCAAGCACAGTTCACCAAATCTGTATGCATGTCTTGTTTCGGCTGGTAGTTGGTGGTCTGAATGCAGTTAAAGGGGTGCCAAAAAGAAAAAAAATTCAAACCGTCTATATTTGTTGTAAACAAGCTTTCTCACATCCTATAGCAGTGTCACAGTGATCTCTAGAGTGAGCTTTTCTTGTCTAAAGGCTAGAAGCTCCCTTCTAATGATGCATCTTGAAGATAGCAATGACTTTTGAAAAACTGCTTCAGGATGCATGGGCAGTTTTGTGGGTGGGCTTAAAAATGTTATTTTATTTTAGCTATAATAAAATATTTTTAGCTAGTGCATGCCGAAGGTTGACAAATAGCTAATATTACAGTTGTGTAAAATGTTGTGTAAAACTCTGGTAACTGTGGTAACTTGTACCTGTCTTTTGAAGAGAGAAGAGAAGGGATCACCCAAACTGCCAAACTGCAGACATGTTCATCCTAGAGCAAGGGAGCTACCGGGCTATCTCAATACTTCAGTTTGACTTTTCGGGTTTGACTTGGGCTGAAAGGGTAAAAAACGTATCCCTGGCACTTTTTGCTGAATAAAGAGATAATCACTTTGTTTCCTTGTTCAACAGCCTAGAAAAAAGTTACAGTAATACTAGCCTGGCTAGTTTTAAATCAATAGGCTACTTGTTAGGACTGGCTCACACCACAGAAGTTACCAAAGGTTGTCTACTGTACTTGAACACGCTGGGAACAGCATTGAGAGGATACTGCTGAGCGAAAACCAGAAAACGATTGAAAATGGTGAATTCTGTCAAACTGATGAGTGATGTGCTGCTAGAGTGACAGGGAATGCTGCATAATATGACAAATAACATTAATTTATGTCCTCTTAACCTGTAGGAAAGTGTATTGCAACAAAACTGCAAAACATATGAAAAAGTCTTTGTTTTCTAACCTTTAAGTCAAGCTTATAGTTTGTAGGTTTGCTTGTGCAAAGCCTACGCTCTGCTGAGCTGCTTTCCTCATGCAGTTCTAGTTAATAGAACAGATGGAAATGAGTGAACGTGTATGTTCGCTGATGTAATTCAGGCGAGTGTCCAGCAGAGCAGAGTGCGAGAGAAGAGACAGGGTTGTACTAACGTGATACAGGTGGTGGGGGAGAAGGGCCAGGGCTGTGAAGGATCTCACTACAGAGTGTGATCAGTACAACCTGTTGGCTCTGTAGCAGCAGCCAAAAGGAGCTGGAATTCCACACCATCTGTCATGTTCATAGAGCCATCTTCTTTCATAAGCTCGCCATATGTCCTTCGCATGTGATGTCTTCTGCCCTTCTTTAGATTTGTAAAATTACTAATAACCGAAGCAGTAGGCTGGAGCCAAATGCATGAAGTGGGTGAATCTGTTTATTTAATGATTTTTACTGACCAATAAAGACCATCCACGTGTTTAATTGTGATGCTAAATTATTTCACTATAAGCTAAGGATTACCAAAGCACTGAGCCAAATGAATTGTGTGCAGCGACAAAGTCCTGACATCATCTCTCCCATGTGGAGGAGGCCTTGTATCTCCTGGCAGGTGGCAAGTTTTATGAGCCAGTGAGTCATGTGGAGCTTAACCCTTGGTAGTCCAGGGCCACGGATATGGCTGTTTTGCTATGATTATTTAAGTGTACTTGTATAATAACACGATTATTTGTGTATTTATGTTATCACGTACATTTTCAGTTACACTGAATATGGCTCAGGTCTGCAGTTCTGACTCTTTTGAGTTTGTTTCAGTGTTAAAAACACGACACACAGACTTGTTTCTTTTACAAAACAAGTCCATGTGCACAAAGAAACCTTCAACACAAATATGGAATCTATTCACAGTTTAGAGTGCACACATTTGTCAGACATTTTCCCTTGTTTCAATGACCTCTGTGTAAAATGTAAGTAAACAAAAAAAGAATAGGGTCTTTATTTTGTCGTGTATGTCATGTGGGAATTAAACCCCAGTCTCCTCTGGAGCAGTGAGGTTGCAGAGTGAGGTTGCCGCTATGCTACTGCTGTTGTTCTGCTGACTTAATGAATGAGCCGGCGGTTAATGAATGGCTGAGCGGGAGGGAAAATTGAGCGAGGCTACCTAACCTGGCCGAAGCTCCGACAGAGAGGATGTGGGATTGTTCTTGGCATTCAGTTCTGGCTGTGGCCCACTGTGCCATGCAGAGGCTAGGAAGGAAGTTGGTGGGGGGTGGGAGGGGGGATCTGGGTAATGAGAGCATTTGTGTGGCTGATGTGTGATTTACAGCAGAGCGGCATCCCCGCAGCCTGCTGCCACTCCCAGGTATTCCACTGACCTGTGGGAAAGAGTACACACTGGGCACATTCCTGCTGAGTGGCCGGATTGCTAATGAACACTGTGACAGAATGTTATCAATAAAAGCAACATAAAATATAGCAAAGCTAAAAGCAGTAGCAATTGCATGTATTTTGTCTTTACTCTTTTATTAAAGAGTACTGTATCAGGCAAGTGTGTGAGGATTTAGGTAGGTAATATGCATGTTGCTAACAGGGCAGAATGTTCCCTTCCCTTACATGCTAGCTACACTAGCCTTATAACTCTAGGGCAAAACTATAGAAGCACACTTCAGACACCAAGCACATCTCGGTGGATTTGGCTTTATGTAGGATTAGAGGAAAACTAAGTATATGATGTGGAAAACAGTGACTTTTAGAGTCACATAAATATCAAAAACTGAAAAGAGTAAAAACACACCTCTAAGAACACACACATTTCTGTGAGAATCCATAAAGGATTCAGGTGGCATTTTAACTCCAAGCTAATAGGAGTTGCCAATGGGCTACTCAAATAACCAAACTGCACAAATGTTCATCCTAAAGTAAGGGAACAACCTGGCTATCTTGAAAGCTTACCTCAGTTTGACTTCTTTCTCTGAATGAAAGGCTAAAAATCTAAAATTTCCAATGGTTGTTTGAGTTAGTTACATAGAGCACACTGGGTATAGTGAGAGGACTATGAAGAACAAAAACATGCACATGTCTATCTTGTCTATTGCATTTCTAGAGCGCATTTCCAAGTAGACAGCCCTGGAGCTGCATTGGGGTACTGCTTGAGGGCTACTGCTCACAGTTAGTGATGTATCTAATGACATATCTTCCAGTAGTCCAAATCTTAAATCAGACAGTTCTCAATTATGTCAGATATGGCATGACTTCTATCTAGTGACTGGATGTTCAACCAGAGGCAGAACTCACCTATATATATTTAGAAACCACAAAGGAAAACAATTTTTGCTGGGTATTTTATGAATTTGACCCTACTGTTTATAACCAAAACAATGACATGAGAATAATACTGCAGAGTTTTAAATACAATACAAATAATTACAAGCTATGTTTTTTAGTCCCCAGATCTCATCAGACCTTTTCTGAAGATCCAGAAGGTCCTGAGGGCCCTCCTCTGGCCATCATATTGACTGTGATATGAAGAAATGCAGACACATGTTACAGAAGTGACTCTGAAAGACAAGACTGACGGAGAGTGACAGACAGACAGACAGAGAGAGAGAAAGAGAGAGAGAGTTTGTGTGTGAGGGGTCACTTAACACCACTTGCTTCAGCAAATTACTGCCTGCCTTCCCCCTGGTCCACCTCTTGCCTGCCTGTATTCCTCAGCTTGTTAAGGAGGCTGCCATTGTTGATGGTGGCTCCTCCTGACAAGCCGCTGCTGGTCTGGATGTCAGGCAGGAGATTAATAAGGGCTAATTCACAAGCTGTCCTCAGTGCACTGCAGGGCTGCTTGCCAGGTTCCCAGGATACATCCAGCCCACTTGAGACAGACAGAGACAGAAAGAGAGAGGAGAGTGGAGAGGCAGCCGCAAAGGAAACAAAAAAGGAGGGGGGTGAAGGCCGTGAAGTCAGTTAGGGAGCGCATTCAGAACCCACGCAGGTAGTCTGGCTAAAGGGCCCAATTTGTCATAAGTGACACAGGCCCATTGAGCAAGGACAGGATGTCGTCTGCTGCAGGCTTGGTCCCTTTCTCTCCGTGCCGTCACAAGAGGCCAGACCCTGTCTGACTTCTGTTGACACAGTGACAAGGAGGTCCTTTTGGATACGTCAAACGCAACTTTCTGTGTGCCAGGAAAACTGGGAAAATCCGCAACCAAATCTAATTAGATGACGTCCAGCGACAATGCGAGTGGCAAAAGCAATAAAAGGCATCTAGTTTAAGATGTAAATTTTTCTTGATTTATTCTGTAATTTACCTCTCAAATGTCTGATCCTTTCGTTTTGTTCAGGCAAGACAGATCAGTGACAGTCTGAAACGTCTCTATGAAACCATCCTATTGACTGGATTTTACTCAGTCTCTCAGAAACGTATTTGTTATGATGCTGAAGATTGCTTTATACTTTATTGTCTTTCAAATGGTTTTCGGACGAATATACACCTTATCATGTACCTGTGCCTACCTGCACGTGTAAAGAGAGTGAGCATTAAAATCATTAAACCTTACTAAACCTTTTTCTTTGGGTAACTTTAAACCACTAGCTGACCTTTACATTGTGTGGAAACTTCATGATGTACAGGCCAACTGAAACGGTTCAATTCTAAGCATGTGTGTTCATTTAACCACAGTTTCTACCAAATACAACACTTCGATGTACATGAAAATAAATATTTAACCAGCTATGCAGTAATACTTTCAGAAATAATGTTAAGAAACCATTGTCTGACATTTTGTCTTTGGAAAAAGCAGTGGGCCTGTTGAAATTTGAAAAGATTTAAGTGCTTTTGACAGGTGATGAATTAGGAAGCCTTTTTTCTCAGTTGTCTCAATTCTTATTAAGGATTCATTTATAATTAAGAAGGTGAACAAGAAGTTAAAAGATTTTATGAAATATGTTGTGGTTTATGTTGGGTCAGGTCTCCATTAGGTTAAACTGGATGTTACACTGGCTTTTAACTGTTTGATAAACCCCACAATGTGTTTTAGGTGCAGTGATGCTCATTCCCCATCTGTGCCCGGGTAACTACTGTAGGGGCGCTTGATGAACAGCTCTTGTATTTTATGATTTGGCCTTTGAGTTATACTTTAGACCTTCTTCTCTTCGGGCCATGAAAGTATATTTCATTCCCCTCAGCCCCCTATTAAAGTAACATAGTGCCCTCTTTCCAAGTTCATATTTCAAAGCACAGGTGGTGACAGAAGCAAGTCTTTGCTGGATATCCAGTTGTGTTGCACACAAAGCCTAGAAGAAGGAATTTATATCCACCAAAATGGGCACATGGGTGGATGATATGAGGAAGAGGAGGAAGCAAGATCGCCATGACAACAAGGATGAAAACACACACACTTCCATAGGCACAGTCTAGGGAACCATTCAAGTATGGAGCAAACCACAAAACCTTTAATGTCATACATCAGCAAGTTCTCTTTGTGCTGGCGACCACAGGCTGTGACTTCTGCAAAACTTCAAAGAGCAAATGGATTAGAATATCACTGAAAAGATGACTGAATCAAACCCGGTGGATTGTGCAGATTATCATGGCAAAACACTCACAGTAGGTAGAAACTACAAAGCAATTACTTTGCAGTGAATTTATGGTGGGATTTCCTTCGAATGAATTTCTTATTAGGACTTTTATTAATCAGTAAAATGGATGGTTTTGGCTATCAGTATACATTTTTCGTACTGTGGAACAACATCACAATTATAAAGATATTTCACATAATAATAAATCAGTTAAAACAAAAGCCCATAAACTATTTATTAGTTTCACAGTACAGCCTACATAATAAGCCTCAAAATAATTGAATAATAAACCAAAGAGTTTGGATGCTGTTCTATTTGTCACAGCAGCAGACATATCTACATGTAAACAAGCAATTTTGAAATGAGCAACGGGGTATATTTTTTGCTTTAGTTTGTATTTAGGATCTGCGTGAGATGGAACATACTTACTCATTCAGGGGCCTTTCGCTGAGTTTTTTTTTTTGTCTTGTGTCCTCACTTCTCTGTTTAAACACTGCCAGGACAACACCGTGCTAGCCTGCATTTGAAGCTTTTCATCAGTTTGTTGACAAAACAGGTTTCGAAGACCTTAATGATTTGGACAAACTCTTCAAAAATCCTTTGAGCCAGAGATGGTGAGTTTACACTCCCTCTTCAAACGTCTAATTAGTGTAAAGACCACATGAGGAGGAAATCAGGCAAAACAAAGGAGGGGGAAAGAAACAGGACAAAACAATGCTAAAAAAAAGGCCATAACAGAGAGTATGTACAAGAATACAGTATTGTTTTTGGAGAAACCCTCCCTCTCATGTCCTGAGAACAAATTGTGGAGCAGATTTTTTTCTTTTTCTGAGGTGTTATAGATGGTCACTGTGGAGATCCCTACTATTCCTCATCACATGACTCGTTCCCCACCCCTTTCCTCCCTCCATTCACATCTTCCCTTCTTCCCTGTTTAAAACAAAGGCAGGCAGCTGAAAGCGCTCTGAGGTAGGTAAATGTATTCAGTGACATCGGCCGGATGATTCTATTCTGCGCCGGCCCTGTAACATTTGTTTCCAGCCTTGTCTGAGGGCTGGGACACCGTGTTGCGCCTTTTGTCCCACGTGCTCCTCACACAGGGCCGCAGTTAATGGTGGCCTTGTCCACGTCCACTGGAGCAGAAACTTTAGCTAGCCAGAGCAGGGAGGTTGGGCTACCAGTGAGGTTTGCATAAGTGTAAAAAGGGGGAAAAAAGCGAATCTACAGGCCCACCTCAGAGGTTGCTATGGGAAGACAGCTTTCAGAAGCCTCTCAAAAGGAAGTGGGTTGGGATAAGAAAAGGGGTGCCCCTCTAAAACACTGAGGCAGCCCTCCCTGCTCTTTCACTTTCTTTTTCTGCTCCCTTTTCTCCTTTGCCCGCTATCCTCTATATCGCTCACCATCACATCTGGCCTATCTGCTGTCCGAGCTACTTTACGAGGGCTTTAGAGCAGAGGCTTTCTTTCTTCCCTCTGGTTTCCTAATGGACGCTGTCTTGCCCTGACACAGACTGTCTTTTCCCTGCTTTTTTCGAATGCCACAATGATGGCGTGGGGCCTATGGAGTGTGAGAGGCCAACAGTCTTAGAGCTGGGTGATGCTGGAGAGGGGGAGTGTGTAGTGGCCACTGTTGCCCGATGGACCCCCGTGCTGGGCCCACTCTGAACTGCTCTCCTGGCTTGAGAGGCATATTAAGCAGAGTGGCTCTTTTCTTTGTTAGCTTCTCAGGCTGTCCGGGGAAGCTTTGCCACAATCCATGGCTTCTCGCTCTTGGCATAGGATGGCCAGAGTGGAGCTTCTTCACTTGACTTGGTTAATCTTCCCGTTAACTTGAATAACACTAAACAAGCTGCCCTTTGCCTTTATCAAAATGTATATTTACTAAGCACTTTGAAACTTTACACTTATGTTTTATAACTTTTTTTCACTTTTTTTTATTAAGTTAACTAGGCCTCCGTAGGGTAATCTGTTTTTCTGTTCTTGGAGTTCCATGTTTCTATTCATAACTCCCATAGCTTAAAAGTAGCTCAGCCAGTTTGCATTATTTTCTATATAATTTTGGGACGTAATTACACAGTAATATAAGGAGTTTACTTACCACTCAAGGCAACCACTTTATTTAGTTTTTAAGTTTAAACAGTAAAAAAAAAAACCCAAACCAAACAAACAAAACAAACAAAAAACACAGTGTAAGCACTGGCCATTAACCTTTTACTTTTTTTTTATTAAAAACCCTTCAAAACTAATGATCATAAGATTTTTATCGTGTAATAAATACAAGAACGTCGGATGTTAAGCTGGCACGAGATGTATCCAGCACACACACATGAATAATATCTGTACATACAAGAAAGACACCTATTAAATAAGTATTAAAAATCTCATCTCAGTCTGTGGCTGAAAACAGGCTATGACCCAGAAATGAGATCCATTGACATGATCTTTTCTCTGTTAATTTGAAAACCCAAGTATGCTCTCAAACATAAGTATGCATGTATGCTTTGTGCCTTTGTGGTTTGGCCATACATGTCTATGCAGTTTTACATCGACAGAGTCTGAATCAACAATGAAACTAAAATGAGTGAAAATCCGCAGCCGGTCCGCTTGAAGAAAATCTGCATGGAGAAATTCATTCATGAAAATGGGAAAAAAGTAATCCCCTGAAGTATTGAACTCAGTGCTCTGGGATCAAAACTTTAGTGGAGCTGGTGTGATGGTCTGGTATGCTGGATGAGAAGAAAAGAGGAGCCCCAGTTAGCATCACTAAAGAGTTCCTTTTCATTTGCCCCCCCCAATAGCTTCTCTCTCTCTCTCTCTCTCTCTCTCTCTCTCACACACACACACACACACCACACACATACACTACATGAGGCAGCTTTATGGGATATGTATTGAGGGATTAAAGGCTCTTGGTGGCCTCCAGAATAGCACACGCAGCATGACTGCTTCGATTATGACACTTAGATATTCTACAAACGAGGAAAGGGTGAGAAGACTAGAGGAAGGGAAATGAGACCCACACTGAGAAACTGACCGCCTGTCCCCCAAGAGTGAAATAATTCCAAGGACTGATCCACAATAAAAGAAATGACCGCAAACAAAAGGAATCTGAGGGTGTATGCTGTCAGCTGCATCACATCACGATTTAAAATAAGATAAGATAAACCTTTATTAGTCCCACAGGTGGGACATTTGCATTATAGCTGGTGTTAGGTTAACTCTTAGGTTCTATAGTTATTACTGCTGCTTTGCTTTACTGTTGCATAATTACATAATTTAGTTACATAACAGCACAGAACCCAGTGAACCACACAATGAAATCCATTACTATTTGATTTACATTCTGTATCGACAACTTTTACTTCTTCTGACTCTTCTGCAGTATTTTCTTTTTTGTTGTCAAAATAACAAAAACTTGGGACAAAGTGTAGAAGGGTGGGCTTTCTTTCAGCAAAACAAGACCTTCCACGACATCAAATTTAAATTATATATATATAATTTTGACAGATTATTTTCTGTTTTTTTTTAATGAATTGCAAGTGAAAAGTAAATGGAATGAAATGACATCATATATCAGTGATAAGGGTGACCTATAAAGTTTAAATGTAGGAAACTGATTAAAATGATAAAAGCTTATTGCAAAAAAAAGAAAGAAAGAAAGAAAAAGATAAAGAAAACTACAAAACACAAACGAGCTCAGTGTTATCCTCGGATGGTCCTTATCAGTCAGGAACTGTTGGTTAAAATGAAAACAAAGTTAAAACATAGCCATGTCACGTACCAGATACATTTGAGAGGATGAAATGAAGATAAAAACACAAAAGAGTTGACGACTTCTTGCAGGCTTGTTTTATAGTCTGAGCAGTGTGAAGTAGAACATTAATCTGTCTGATCTCCAGCCACACGCAGTGACACACACTAGTCTCCACACAAGATCTATTTATTTGTGCTTTCACTTTTTCTCTCTCTGCTTCAAGTTCCCTCTCTTTTACACAGCTGAACCCTCAACACAACATCGTGCATTATAAAGTGACTTGTTTTGGCTTGGTGACTTGTTTTCTCGGTAGCTGGATGTGTAAGGTAATCTTGACCTGTCCTGCTTGGTTTCATGGGTGAAAGTCCTTAAGGGCAGTCAAGCGCTTTGTTGCTGCACTTCAGTATGCTTCACAGGAGATAGCTCTCTTGAGAAAAAGTCCAGAAACTTGGAACTTACATGGGACCCCTGTGTGTTCTTCATCTTTACTTTTGACGTTCTCCTTCCTTTTAAAAACTCCTGTACCCTCTCTTGACATTTACCTTCCTTTCCTTTCGTTTCCATGCCTTCTTCACTGTTTCGTTACGCTGGCACTCAGAAATAAGCGCTGCTCATGACAGACATTGTTTCCGAGTAAATGGACATGTCTACAGACCGAGAAGTCTCTTGAGGCAGGTACTGGTTGTTGGCTCAGCTTGTAAAGCTCAATGCGAACTGCAACCAAATCCAGGCTTTGGAGAGGAGGAACGTGAGCTGCAGCCAAAGCTCGCTGGCCCAGGAGTTTGAAACGGCCTGGGACACGGGCAGACCTGTTGCTGACTCTACAGTTATATTCTCATTGATCACGGAGTCACATTACCCTGCCTAACAGCAGCACATGGGCAGCATTTCTGCTTTGTTTCTGTAAGGTTTAAATTATTCTTCACTTACAGTAACTGTAGATTAAACTTGAAGAGGTCTGTCTACCACCACACATCCCTAAATGTTTCGTTATTTAATCAGTTTACGTAATCATAATTTTCTATGCATTACTTGTCTCAAAGCATTATTGTGTAAACCGCTGAATTTGAGGTCTGATCGGGATGGCCAACTGCTGAGGGTCTGATTGGTGTAACGGCTGGATTTTACACACTCTCTCCACAAGAGGGAGCTATTGCATCTTCAAGGCTAAATGTAACGCAGCATCCAGGGTGTCAGCACATGGGGAAGGCGAGAAGTGCTCTGAATGTCATTTACACATGAAACCAGCCAGTTTCTGCTCCTACAGTTTTGGTGTTTTCATCTGACAGCTTCTTACATGGAGATACGTCCAGTGTTTCCAGCCTTGGAGAGATAATGGTCAGTCTCAGAAGAGTCAGATTATGTAGCAAGCGCTTGTTCAAAATGGGGTGAATGACATCTGACTTAAATCCACAAACAAAGACCAAATGAAATTCTCCAATCAACCAGACAGTACACTGTTTTAATATATATTTCAAGTTTTCGATATTTCTAGTTGAGTCATTTTACTTAGAACACAGGACCATGAACAGTACACATGGTCACCAGAGAGTTTCCTCTCTCTCCCTTTATTCTCTATTTAACATCAGCCTATTTCATTTCTACAGGATTTTAACACAGACACCCATGCATCTAACCATCGCTGGCCCTAAACCACATTAACACCTTAACCCCCCTGGTGTATTATTTAGTAATTCATTTTAAATGTCATTCTGTAAGCACAAAATTGTTCTGTAGGTGCCATAAAACCTAGTAAGACTAATGTGCAGGCCCTTGCAGGTGAAGTGGTTCACAGATTGTGTGCTGCCGACATGTTATAATACTTTCAAGATGTTACCACCAAATGAGCTTCTATCCATCTCGCCTTTGTCATACTGTATTTGCCATTAACAAGGCGGCACCTCTATAACAGAGACTTTGAATGTGGTAATCCATGTGGTAAAGGCAAACCCAGGTCAGGCCTAATGAGATGAAAGTGTGTCTGCATGTCTCGGTGCTGCTGTTGACTCAGATGTGCAGAGTAAACAGGGCCGGCCCAGGCTCTGCTGGAGCCCCATTGGCATGGCCTGCGTACCCAGCAGATTAGGGTAATGCTGGCCCGTGAGGAAGGCGGAGAACTTCAGCTCTCTGTGACAGATTAGAGCTGTGGTCAGGCGGGGGAAGGGCTGCCTGTGACAGGAGACCCCCCCCAGAAAAGAGAGACAGGAGCAGGGGGCTTGGCCAGGCTCGGATCAGCTTCTTGTCGACAGGGGATAATCCTGTTTGTCACGTCACTCTAGGGCACAGGTCTGGGCAAGGCCAGAGGGATCAAGACGGAAGGATTGTGCTCTGTGTTCCTGGTCACACATTTCACCTAAGCCTCAGGCTAAAGGTGTTTAGTGATGTTCGTGCTAACTTTTGTCACTTTTAACCCTTTAAAGTCTAAGGACCGTTTGTTGGGGCAACAGATTTCTTCTTCATCTCAAGATATCATATCGTACTATACACTGGTGTCACAGTAGCTAGTCAATCCATAGTATAAAGGTTCCTTAATGACTCAGATGTACTGCTCTAGTAAAAAAAAAACTAAAATAAAAACTAAAACAAAAATAGTAATGTAGACGTTTGAGCATTTTTAGACTTAGTTTTTTATACGCACAGATCTCATTTACATAAATGGTACCATCCACTGAAAGTGGTTTAGCCATAATATCTTAAATGACACATGCAAGGATTTACCAGATCTTTCAGGCAAGATCTTTTCGTATTCTTTTTCTGGCACTGGTTCCCATCTAAATGTGGAAAAATAACCACTGGGCTTCGATGTAATATGAAGTCGCACACATGCCATACGCTGCCCCACTCATCTTGCCCTGACAAGCCTGGATTAGGCATATATGAGGGCAGTTATTCTGCCATTGGAAAGTGGTGTTTATAAATCATTTGGAAAGAAAATTATAGAATTATGCCATGGTGCATATTCTAGAAGTGAACTAAAAGTTCACTTAGTGGGACTGCTTTAAGCCCAGGCATCAGTCAGGGATGGCTAGGATTGTGCAGCATAGAGGCTGTGGGGAGAACAGATTCAAATCAGGAGGCACTTGGCGTGGTGTGCGTGAGGAAGCCTTTATAGATCTGAAGTGAAATGAGCAGAGGAGAGGGGGAGGTGAAAGAGCGAGGCACTTCTTTTGCCTCTCCAGCTCTCGTGTGTGACATGTGCCTCGGAGCCTTCGGTTTTGGCAGCGAGAGTAGTCGTAACCTCTCTCCTTCTCCTCTTCCCGTGACAAACTCGTGTGTCACGCGTGGGCGCCCTTGTCACATCTCTCGCCCCGTCTGGCCTGTCGAGGGGCACCCAGCCTGGTTCCTGGGCAGCGCCCACATAACGCCACTGTCTGTCGCGCCAAGACGGCCTGCCTCCGCTCCCAGAAGGAGCCTCTGGCAGCAGCCCTCAGCGCTATTCCTTGCCATTCTCTCCTAACTGTCTGACTTCTGATAAGCATTTCTTGGTTAATTTGGGTACTGTAAAAACCAGTGCTTCCTAAGCCTTTTTCTGCTGCTTCAGTTTTTATTAATTAATTGATTAATTGATCCCTTCAACTTAAGACATACTATTCGATGACTAGTATGAGTTAATAAAGTGATAATATGTGATATGAGTGAGGAAGGCATAATATTATTATGGGAGTGAGGAAGGCAAAATATTTTTAAGGAATTCCCAACTGAATGACATGCCTAAAACTAACAAGCCCTTCCTGAGTCAAAGTGTTTGTGTTAGAACATGGAAATCATTAAAATAAGCGGAACAGGGGTACTCCAGGACCAGGGCTGGAAATCACTGCCCTAAATCATTCTTTTTTGTGCAGTTACTCCCAGTTGGGGTTTGGGAGCAGACCAGTGTTCCAAGGGTGTTCTGTTGCAAAGTAGGGTCTGAGGAATAAAACACAAAAGGTGCAAATTGCCAAGTTCTTCACTGCAGGCCTTAGGCCCCAAGCAGCAGTCACATGCACTCCACGCTGTCGCTCATAACCCTGCTAACACCCCTGTAATTGCCTGCTTGTGGGCCAGCTATGTAATTTAGACCTGCATTCAAATGGTACTGGGGTGATGACAGGCCATTTGCACCAAGATTTAAAGCTCTTCCATTTTTTTCCCCTACTTAATCATATGTGCTCATGAGCGTCTTTTTGTGTTAAAACATGCTCCAAGCTCTGGTGTTTGTGGTCTGCCATGGTCCCGTGTCATAAGTGCTGTGAGGATTCTTTATGAGGAGGAAATTGTACTCTGGGACACACTCAGTGGGGATGGTCAGAGACAGAGTGCTGTTCTGTACTTCAGTATGTGTAAAAACAGGACTACCTTTTCCTGTGGTAATGTATGTGTACTCTGACATCCAAACTGTGGGGCGAACAAGTGGAACATGCCACCTGTTCTATGTTATTGTGCATACCCCGTGGAAATAGTCCATATCTGTGCATAATGTATATCTGTCGTAGCTATTGTATACCATAACTACACCATTTATGTTCTGGGTTGTCCATTTCTGTATGTGCCAATTCCACCAAGACTAATTAAAAATCGCTTGAATGGTGTTTGCTTATATTAACAGAATGAATTGTTTGCTGTATTTTGTTGGGGTTGGGTTTTACACATACAAGAAATATCAATGCTATGTTATTTTGTATATTCTGTTTTAAAACTCTTTATGCCAAAAATTTTCTACAAATAGTACAGCATTTTGAAGACATTTCTCAACTGATAGTTGATGAAATACATAGATAGATAGATAGATAGATAAGACAGATAGATAAATAGAGATAGAGAGATAGATGGATAGATAGATAGGTAGATAGATAGATAGATTCTTCTTTCCTACAAAAGTGTTCAGTTCTTAGCTCCTGTTGAGCATTTTCATGACTCGTATTTGACATCTGTCCCGAAGCTTTTGTTCTTCTTAGAACTTTGCATTACCTTTGGGATTCAAACACAAAAGCCATGAGGAGAATGTTGGGAAGGAGCATGCGCGTCTCCCTCTGTATCCGCAGGTGTGTGTAGGCGTTAGGACCCCCAGGATTCGCCCACTCAGCACGGTGGGTTGGGCCCTGAAGCCGAGGAGGAGCAGTCACTGGGATAGTGAGGACAATGACCCCATCCGGTCCCTCTCTGTGGGTGTGGGTGGGAGGCACTTATTCGCAATTCAGCCCCCGCTAAGACCCCCCAAGCCACCCACGCATTCTGGAGATGCCTACCTGCCCAGGGAACCTCCTCACCCCATCTGTCCAGTTTAGGGAGTAAAGCTTTAGGGGGAAAGGAGTAAGGTAATGTTGAAGGATCCATAAAAAACTTAGAACATAGCAGGAATTAAGAAGCGTAGGAAATAAATGAGAGGGAGTGGCAAGCAAGCAAGGTGCTTAAGTTTTAAATAATAACTGGCATTGTCAGTTATTGTGTTTCTCAGTGTCGAGACAACCTTCTTCAGACGGGACAGTGATGCTGGATGTCAAATGGCGTTATGACAGATCATGTCTGTTAATAAAAGTGTCATGTCACCATTTCCAGTAATGGTCACGACAAATTCCACAATCTCTGATGTTATGAAAGTTGATCTCACAGGCTAAAATCATGACATGAAAAGTCAGTGTCTATTATGACATTTACCAGGTTATGATGAATGGTGACATTTATTAATCGGACATAATCTGTCATAACAACTCATGACAGCATATGTAATCTGTCATGACATGCTTCTGGCATGGTTGTGTCAATGTTACGTGAGAGGGTTCATGTAAAGTGTTACCCACACTTTTGTATGCAATGTGTTTTTCACTATTCAGTCTTTGTATGTGTTTTTAAAGCTTTAAAGGGACCATGGGCAGACCTATGCTTCTCCTATAGTAGACACTGGATAATTCATAGGCTGTGCTATGATAAGTCTTAGTTAAATAGCTAATGTAGCAAACAATGTATCTGAATGCCGATCAGTTAGCATCATAGAAATGATGTTTTGCTTATTGAGGTCCGGAAGTCTCCATGTTAGGTCAAACTACTCCTTTAAGATCAATAACTGAACCACACTCCTGGAGTTTAAGAGGTTTTAAAAGAGGATCAGATTTTAAAAAATAAGTAGTTTGTGGCAGTTAGTAGGAAGCTGGAGCTCTGTTTTCTGTGGAAAAAGAGAGGGAGTGAGAGACGGATGGATGGAGGGAGGGAGCCAGCGGTGGATCCTTTCAGCACTTGGAGCTGTGTAAGCTCTGACTCACAGCTCTAGCGTGGGAAAGGCCTCCATCTGACAATAAGCAGACCTACCTCAGCACGCCTTGCTGGACCCATCCCATGATCCCTTGGGGTTGGGGAGCTGGAGACTGCCAAGGTCAGGCAGGGAGAGCCCCCCGCGGCTGCTTAGGCTGCTGTTTATTTGGTTAATGCAAACCCAAATAATTCCTGTCAGGATCTGTTCCAGAGTCACTCCGCTCAGCTCTTTTTATGTTCACTAACGGAAACATGCTCCACAGAGGTGGGAGTTCCTATTGAAACAGCTGCTCTTCTGGTAGGGACTGGATAAAGTTGAATGGCTCTCACAAAACATGTAGTATGTTGCATACATCTTATTTAGTCATGTCCAAGCAAGTTGTTCTCAGTCCCAGACCTTGCAAGTCAGTGTATTTGTATTTTCACTCCTCTAGCACACCTGACTGATGAGCTAATTATCATACTCTCCAAAAGTCAAGTAAGGTTTTAGAGCAGCAAGAACTCAAAAGCATTGAATTGGGTGTCAGAGACTGACTGTATGATGACATTCAGATTCTCTCAGATACACTCAGGGCTGGAAAATGCTTTTCTATTTGTTCTTCGTTACAACAGTACCATTTTCAGATATACTTTACTTGAGCAATAATGAAAATGTCCAATGGAATCAGTGTAAAATAAAACTTCCCACAACTATGCTTCTTTGTATTTGTGCAAGACACAGTTCCAGGCACTGCACCAGACTTGGGGCCTGCAGTGCTGAGGAAGAGCAGGAGTGCAGTGTGTTGCGGCAGGAGGGGGGCTGATTTGAGGGGTAATGCTGTGTAATGTTAGGGTCATGATTATGTTACACAATGCACACACTGAATTCTCAAATGTTTAAAAATGACAAGGATGACTTGCTAGTGTGGGTGAATACAAGCATTAAAGTTTAAAAACATTCGTTAGGTATAGATACATTTTTACTTGTATCTGGCTGACACTTATGTGTGACTTACAGTTGAATCATGTTAAAGAGGACTGTAGCGTTCAGAGTCTTGGCCAAGGACTCTAATCGGGGTAGCGTGGTGTGGTGTCCATGTCTGCTGTGTGGAGGGTATAACTCACTACAGTACACCAACCTCTGATTTCCTTCTTTTATATCGTGTCTCATCATGTACCGTGAGTCTGTATGTCAGTTTGTCTGTTTGTCTGCTTGTGTGTCTCTCCATGTATCAACATGGCATCTGGATATTCGGGTGAGAGGGTAGGTGAAGGTAGGTGAAGAGCATCTCTGCTCTCCTCAAAGTATGTTTTTATGCATAATATTAAGACCTTGTCGCAGTACCCATACTGTCATTAAAGTACAGATACTATAGTACTCACTGTATTTACTGTAACTATATTTTTCCCCAGTGAGACAAAATGCTCCCAAAAATTGTTGACAGTATGTTAAAAGGTCAAGCACAAACTATAGGGGACCATCAAAATGAAGCACGGACAACCAAATGGTATTTTGTGGCATAGTTTCTTTTGAGAAACATCGACAGAAGAATCATTGTCATCTCTGTAATTATAGTATAACAATGTTATCACAGGTTTAATTTTATAGTTCAGGCTAATTACACCTCTTTGATGTGGAACACTGTAGGTGTAATAATGATCATGAATTTAAGAAGGCTGCCACAATTAGCCACTGTTGTGATGTGCAGTAAAGATGTAAACTGATCAGCCCCAGGTTTTCTCATTCCAGTGTGCCAGGCTGACCTCCTGTTGTGGGGGGCAATTGCATAAAAATGCGCAAACACCCAGGTGAGCCTGGAGGCCTTTTGAGGGCACTGAAGTGACTGACAGCTCTCCACCTCCCCATTCCTGCTCGCCATCAATCACTCCCACTCCCCAGTACACTCCCCTCCTCGCAGCAAAACACAGTTCCTGCAGCCTGTAAAATGGACAGACAAGCCCATTCCCCTCCCTTAGCTTGTAGCACTTGTGCACAAACAGCCTTATACACTGCTTTACCTTTAATATTTGCTTCTAGTTACAACTAGAAAAGCTTTGGAAAGCGTGTTTTCTAGGTTTAGCATGTCTTTTATTCGTGTCTAGAGCCATTACTGTCCTTGTGCTGCACAAATTTAATTTTGAAAAATTCAAATCTTAATAAAAATATCGCATTTTCCTCTATATGGACCAAAGAAGCATAGACCGAAAGTCCCTTAAGCTTCATTGTATTCGTATTCTAAGGTTTATTATTCAGCAATGTAATAGAAAATAATGCAAAATGACTGAGTTACAGGAGAAAAGAGTAAAATCTGGGCTTCTAGATGGGTTTGTGAAGGTTAATCCTCAGTTTCAGGATATTTGCTTGTTTCACTGACCTCTCATTATCAGCAAATCACAACAAACTTCTGTTTTAAACCCAGACACTACAACTTTGATGCCATTTTTGTGCCATGCTGTGATGCTCTTTTGGTGCCATGCTGTGATGCAATGAATGGCGTAGAGATTAATCTAAGATGAGATGTTCCTCTGATTATGAGGACCAACAGGTGCATACAGAGTGAGTGATAAAACAGATGTTGTTGTCTGAGTCTCACTAGCAGGCTGACCCTTACACCCACCCACCCCTTACAATGTCACTGTGATGGTCTTCCCATGGACAGACTGTCCTGAGTGGATACACAAAAGGAGACACATGTCACAGATCCACCAGAGCTGCCATCAAGGGTTGAGGGGAACAGACAGCTGTCCATCTACAGCTGCTTTATGCTAAATATCTATCAGCTGTAGACTGACTTGAATTGTTCGGTGCAAGTAAAGTTAATAAATCCCCTTAAACTGCAGGCTTATTAAGTTTTTTTCAATTATTATTTAGACACGGCTATAATTTTCTAGTTACTTATAAACATATTGTCTTTGTCAAAACAAAGTCTTGCATGTCCATCTAAATGGTTTAAATAAATTCTTAAGTTAGGAGTGTTTGTACTTTCCTGTGAAATTACCATTTCCGAAATATGAATGTTTTGTCCGACCACGTGAGTTACGTAGTTATGACACTGATCAGCAAACAGCAGTATGGTTTATTTCAGATCAGCTGCTATGAAGCTTATAAACTCACAGGGTACTTTCACAAGACTATGACAAGAGATTAGGCTTATATGTAAAAATGTCTCACTGAAATCTTTCTGTTTAACAAGTCAGTCACTTACGCAGTGGAGAGAGGAAGTACATGCACATGACTCTTTGTGCCTTCTTCAGTGTCTTGTTTAGACAGGACCACCCCCTGCGTAGAGCTAATGTAAAGTCATGAAGGAAGCTCATGAGGGGTAGCTCGCTCTTGATCTCCTCCCAGATGTAAAATGCAGCCCCTTTGGGAAAGTCCCCATGCCAATCTGTCCTGACCCCTTTTGTTCCTCAGGCCCATCATTTTGGGAGTGACAGCAAATGGGAGACTGCTGACAGTTTTGTATTGAGCTCAACTGCTGGGAACAGAGCTGGATGGACAAAAGAGGACATGTCCACATCCAGGCAAGTTCCAACTTGTCTCATCACATCACATCACATCACATTTTTTTCCTCACTTAAAGAGAAAAAAAAATTCTCATCATGTTGGTCTGAAATATATTTTAAGATAGAATATTTTATATTGCATTTTTCTGTACATGTGTCCAATTACTGAATTTATTTTATCAATTTTTTTTCATTTTAACCAAGGAATTGAATAAATAGGATTTAATTAATAAAACTGTAATGTAGACTTGAATGATTTTTGATTAATTGGCTGATTGATATGTTTTGCTAAACCTGAAAGCTAGACAGCCAGCATGTTTAAAAAAATAATAATAATTTAATGTCCTAGCTAAAATAACATTATGACCAGAACGTCTCCTTTTTGGCATGGCTACCATACTGTATCTACAGAAGCATTACCGGTAAATTACTGGTAACCTGTTCAAACCAGTGTCCTTGCAAAGTACCATACTATGCTTTGTTTTCTCAGTCTCAGAGAAAAATATCTCAAATTCACCTGAGACTCACATCAAGCTTTACGAGCAGATCTTCATTAGAGTGCACACACGTTTGTGTTGACTGTCAGCACTAGTGATGCAGATGGAAGGTGTATCTTCTCAGACCCCACAAATTTATCTTCTATCTTCCCCTTCTCACATGGCAGGTTCTGTTATTTAACCCAAACATCATCCATGTTCCGCCGGGCCATGACCAGTTTGTGGTTTTACTTTCAGCTGTAGGGACAAACAAACAAACCCCAGACTATTTCAAGTTTCATTCCTTCACCCAGAAAAGTATGAGGACTCTGCTGAGTTATTTTTCATGATTTAATGAAAGATTTGGCTGTTTATTATGAGAGAAGTCCAAAGTTAAGCACAAACTAATATCCACACAAACTTTAAATCAGCACCAGTCTTTTATTCTGTTGCTCCACTTCCATGCGAATTTTAGATTTTTTGTTAGCCTGCCTCTAATAAGGCGTTCTTGAAAGGCAGCTAAATTTAACACAGCTTTAAAATGAATCAATATGTCTTCACTAATGTGAATAACTCCAATTGCAGCTTTTTAAAAAGCAAACAGCTCCCTTAACTAAGCTGAGACTTCACTTAGTTAAGGATGTATTAGACAGTATTCATCACTGATTTTGCCCTTTTCAACCCTCTGGGTGATGTCACCAGACCCATTTCTATGAAACCGCTTAACTATAATAGTGTAAAATCACTGGCAGCTAACTCCTAATTTAATAACGCTACATCAGTTGATTCCAACTGAAACAAGACTTTTCATCACAGCCCACCACAGCCTTCAAAAGAAGAGCATAAATGCCACATGTTAGACATCATGTGTTGCACATGTCCCTGCAGACAGAACCCATTAATGACCCAACCTTGTTTTCCCTCCGTGCAAATAGTTCCTCAAACACTAGATAGAACAGATCCAGTCACACTGCCAAAGTGCACTGTACATAATTCAAGGGGAAAGAAAAACTATTCATTATAGTTTCTAGTATTTGTTTATATGAAATTAAGTATTTCTTTATATGAAATAAGCAAATTGGCTGTAAAACGTATTTTTCATAATCTTGCCTATGCCTCACCCACTAGCCTGACGAACCTAATCCAGCTCGTTATCAAACTCTTTATGAACTGGAACAGGTGTGATCAAGTGGGCCAGAGGTGGTTGTAGTATGTTAAACCTTTATTTTCCAGATGAAGTTTATAGCTTATAGTTATTTCAGTTGTTAGTAAGATATAATGTAAATAGGAGGTTTCTCCTTTGGGTTGATTTTAGGTCTAAAATCTAAATCTAAAGCTTGAATGTGAGAGGTATGAGCTATGGCACATATATAAGTCCAAGGGCTGAACCAAGAGAATGAAAGAATAATTAAAAAATGATTAACGCAGTAATATAACTGAGTATAACATAGACTACTTGTCTCACAAATGCACTTAAGTAGAGGTAAAAGTATCTGAAGTACTGGAAAGGACAAATTCATCAAAATGATCCTTCACTGAGTGAATAAAGCTAGTTGTTAGTTAAGGCAATAAACAGCTTAAACAGTCCAAAAGTGTAGTTGGGAAGTCCTGGCTTATAACACTGATTTTCTTCACACCCCTGCAAAGAATGTTCAAAATGTTCACCTCCTTGCTTCATGCGTACAGTCCTGCACTGCTGAGGCCCAGTGTTGGGCCCCTCTGTCAGCCTCTGTCCCCTGACCCGGCGCGACTGTGCGAGGGCTTTGCCTGGTTGAATAGCTTCCCCTGTCCTCTTTCACTGTGGCAAAAACAACAGCGGCTTGTGCTTAGCCTCCATGAAGGCATTCCCACCTGTGAAGGGACTCGTACGGACGTGTGAAATATCAACTCGGGGAGCGTGGGCCCCTGGAGTAGGGCAGCTGTTTATCCAATACCACCTATGGGTCCTGGGAAGAGACGTCCTTAATATGATACACATGTGCTACATCCTGTCTGGTGCTGCCGAGTCGCGGCCGAGCGTGTGTGGGGCAGCGGGGCGCTGCAGGGTTGAGTTAGCACGTGTGTGTGTGCGGACAGCTGGGACATGGCCTTGTGCCCTGTGTGTTATAGAAGAAACCTGACAGGCAGTTCAGAAGGAAGGCTGCGTAAAAGAGCAAAATAAATGCACAGCTCTGAGACAGACACATTTTATTTTACTCTGTCTAGGAATGAGTTTGTGACTGGTTTCGGAGGTATAATGCAGTAATAAAAACCCACTGACCATTCTCTCTCTTGAAATTTCCTTATTTCCAGTACAAATAATAACACTGCCAAAAAATAAAACTTGAATGCAATTTGTGTCATTTTGTGTATTTTTACTGTGTACACTACTTCTACAGTAATGTACCTTTTACTTGACTTACTTTTGCTTGGCAATACTTGTATTAATGTGCACATACTCATGGGGTAATGAGGCATACACTTAAATCAATTAATTCAGTGTATCGTTTACATTTATGCATTTGCACTAATCCACAGCAACTTATAATGGAATCACATTATTTGTGCAGGTGATGGAGTTTTAGGAGCCTTGTCCAAGGACTCTTGCTGGTGCAGTGTGGTGTGCTTGCCCAGACTCAAATCCAAGCTTGCTACAAGGACCACAGATGTATTACACTATGCTAGAACAAATGTATACTGTAATTTTAAAAAATTGGTGCAGGCAAATAGTCTGCTATTACAGACTCCCTCTAAAGCACACATCAGGAGAATCCAGATTCAATAGTACATGTCTTCTGGCAACTAGTATGCAAAAATCAATGGTGAAGGGAGTTGATTTTTATTTTTTGTTGTAGATGTTTTATCTATTACAAAGAAATATGATTGACACTGTAAAATGCAATATATTACAATACAATATAATAGCAAAATGATTTCCATGTGTTTTATAGACATTTTCACTACATATCAAGATAGCACCAAAAGCCATGAGGAGTATCCAGTCACCTGTAACAGTAACAGCTGTTTTAATAAGAGGAGTTAATGATCATCTACATCTATATTGGTTACAGTTTATGTGGAGCGTAAGCTATGGTTTATGAGCATTTTAAGTCATTTGAGCTTGTTTTTGCTTGAGGATTTTATGTCAGTTGAATTTCTCATTTAAGGACATGCAGTGGTTATACCTCTCAATTACGGAAGCTTGATTGCAAAGGAAAGTTAAGACACTTATCAGCCCCTATTCATAATCCTTTCTTCTTTATTTAATTAATTCCCAGGTGAGTTGTGATTGACCCTACCTGCACAAGTGCACAGGGGGCTTCCTCTCGGCTGTTTCATGAGGGATCAGGCCTTTTGATATAAATCCTCTCCAAGAACCTCACTTAATGAGCAAGATAAGGGGGAAATGCGATTCTTGGCGCTAACAAAACTAGATTATTCTGAGAATAAATGAGCGAAGAGCTCTATCCAGGCATTAATTCTAAATAATTCCTCCCTCTCTACCTGGGACCAAACTGTTCTAACATGAAATGAAATTGTCTTTGAAGGTTCAAAATTCATTACAGAAGCACAGTGTTAATTAGGATTTCTACTTCTCTGGTTGACAGAAAGCCTTATGCTGAGCACATTCCCTGGCCTGGCTATTTGGGCTGTTACTTGAGAAAGTTTTTGCACAGCATGACTTTTGCCTTTAGATTTTTGCCTTTATATACTGATTTATACTTTTCTATTATACCTCAACCAAAGCATATTATCACTTTTGTAAAAAAAAAAAAATCACTTTCATAAAAACAAATCTTGCATTTCTGCAATGGTAACTGTAGAATGAAATATGTTTTGTATGTTTTAGTACATTACTCATTCACTCACTTTCTGTAACCGCTTGATCCTCACTAGGGTAGCAAGTACCCCGAGCCAGTCCTGGGATCAATGGGTGTAAGGCAGGGAATGTGCGTAACTTTCTTTCCATATAATTATGGATCATTTATATTGGTCCATTCATAGTGACATGTTCACACCATTGGATTTTCAAAGGGTGTAAAAAAGGCTTTGATATGTAAGTGGTGATATGTAGTTTAACTACACATCCATCCACATGCCAAATGTTTGTGATGTTGTTTATATTAACGTAGGCCTATGAGTAACATTAATTCTATAGTTTACTAATTGGGGTTGAGGAGCACCTTGGTTTTGTTTAGGTATCTTTAACAGGTGTTGTTTAGGTGTTCCGAGTGTGCAGTATCTTGGTTGAATGGTGGATGTTGACTTAAGTTTAGCTTTACAGGTCTAATATGCAGATGTTGACTACTTGAGCACTGACGTACGTCGCTCTGGATAAGAGCGTCAGCCAAATGCCATAAATGTAAATGTAAATATCCAGAGAGTGAATCTGTCCTAAGGAGAGGTTTTTCAGGGGTCTCCTGGTGCTTTAGATGCCCTCTGCCACCACATCCTGCTGCCTGAGGTCTAATCAAGTTATCATTCCTACTAATTTCTCATCTAGGAGCTGTGTCTGTCACCAACAGAAAGAGGGGCCTGCCGACAACTAATTTTCAGCAGCGGGACGCTCCTGAAGACCCTGCCCTCCAACAGAGAAGGTCTGTCACCACAGGAACCATGCTGGTCTTCAGCCGGGATGCTCCACATATCTTGTGGAAGGGCATTATTTACCATGACACACAATGGGCAAAAGACACAATGCCGGCAGTATATCACACAACTGTCAATAATTTTTAGGGCCAGCCCACGGCCAATTAGTTGAAAGAGCGAAGAACTTTTGAGGCCCGTCTCCCAGGTCCATGGGAGACAAACAGTCCACCCACACACAGTGGCAGCTGCAGGGGCTTTCTTACGATAAGCTTGGAAAAGTTTGCAATGTCTTTACTTGAATCTAAGTTTCTGGTATGACTCACATTGTGACTCATGACAGCTCATGATAATTGAATTCATTCTGTGTACTTTAGTTCATTTAGAAATCTTTCTAAAAGAGGACATTCTTCAAAATATAAGTTGTTCTACCCTGCATCGGACAGGGTAAATAAAGCAAAAAAGATTCATCACAGTGTTCGCAACAACATAATGGCTTCTTTGATTTAATTTTCATGCGAGATAATTCAAAAAAGATTTGCTTTGTAGCTTGCATGTCTTAGCGTCTACGTTCAAGTGAATGAAAAAGAGACCCCATCTGTTCATAATAGTCTAACGAGAACAAAACACCCTTTAGGGCAACCTCAGTTTGCTTGCCTTCTACTACCAGAGCACAGAGGGCCTTACACTTACTTCTGAAGTGTCCTAATATCATGGATTCACTTAGCTGGCTTGGCATTAGACAGACTGTATTGACTATGATGAGACACAATGCTATTGCTTAACTTAGCCTTTGGAAAGTTTTCATATACCACATCTATCACTGACGAAAATGCAATTTCTGAACATCAAAGCCAATTTGTTTCAGTGACTGGCATTTGGTTTTAACATACACACGTGAATTTCATCCACGAAAGCAAATTTCACTCAGAGTTGTTTTCAGTGAAAAAATCTAATCAGTGCCTTCAATGCAGAGTTCAAGTGGAACATTTGGGTGCAGGTTGGCAGAAACATACTGCTCATGAGGAGAAGGCAGAATGTCATATGACAAAGACGTTGCTGTTTCGAGCCCCATGCCCAGCGGGTGTGTCATGGCACCGCTGCTGCCTCCAGCTTGACCAGTCATTAATCACTCTCGCAGCCTCTCTGGACCCCATTAGTCAGGAGCATGGCCTCTGTTCGGCCAGGCCAATGACCCATGGCCTGGTCAGGGATCTTTAGCCAATTGGAAAAGGTGGTCAGTGCAATGGCCAAAGCAAGTGGGCTACCTGCTGCTGTGGATGAATACGATTGGACACAGCTTTCAAGATGATGGAGGATGGCAGATTTGCCACGCTGACCAATATGCTGGACCCTCCTGGCAGAAGTGCAGCGACAGTGGAGAAAGAAACTGATCTTTTTTGTTGTTTTCATGGTGAATATTGTGTTTTCATTTCTGAGGCTTAGGTAGTGAGATTCCTTAAAGCAAAAGGCCAGGGGGATCAGGTCTTTTGTATTTGAACACATCTGCCAATCTTGAATGTGTATTTCTTTCAGAAGATCCCTGGTTTCAGTTGCAAATCTCAAAAAGTGACCAAAATCAGTGGTGTGACTAGGAGCACAGTTCAAGACAATTAATTCAAGGCCTCCCATACTCTCTTAGAATTAAAGGTTCCCCAATCATGGTATTGGTCCGTGAGTCATTTGGTACTGGGCCGCACAGAAAGATAGAATAAAATATTAAAACATTTTATTGAGTCTGAATAATTTTTATTTGGAAAAAAATGCTTGTCTCGGTCACGTGTTACGGTACATCAAAAATTTAGCCCACAAGCTAGCAAAAATGAGTACAAAATAAATGCACTTTGTTTTTAGTTGTATCGATACCGGTCCATAAAAATAATGTTTTACATGAAACTGGTCCGTGGCATAAAAAAAACTGGGGGCCGCTGCTCTAAACTTTTGAATGAATGGTTCTTAAATGAACCGTTTTTGTAAATGATATAAAAATGAGTGTGAAGAAGCTTTCAAAGTTTGACCACATAATATAAATGTTTATGGAGCATTTATATAATTGAAATATTCTGTATACCTTTAAAGAAGGTTCTGGGGGGAGCTAACTTGGCTCTTCTATGCTACTGCTCAATGGTTAAAATTATTAATCACTTTAGTTTCATTAGCATTAATTGATTGAAAATTGTTGCTGGTGGATATCTCAGAGAAGTTAGTGTTCTTATATAGGATATTGTCTGAAACCTATTATTAACCACTTTAATGATCAGATTCTTATTACACACGTTTATAACAATCTCAGAACTGTTTTCCATGTGGTTACTGAGTGATAAGTGGATAGTCCCACTATCTTGTCTGAAGCCTTAGGGCATAATAAACCCGGTATTAAAAGGAGTTAGTGCTGTGAGCAATGCGTGTAAAACTGCATTAGTGTCTACATGAGGGATCTAATAAAGATGGCAGGGGTCAATTGTCAGGAGCCCCCTGCACTACAAGCACAAGTATGACTGCCTCACCTACCCTGTTGGTCCACCAGAGACCAACATTAAGTTTGGCACTGTGTGTAAAAACACAGAAATAAATTCCATCTGTGCCATATTAGGTTCATCTTTGGAGGTCCCCACAATACTTGCTAAGGTTATGCTCCCTGATGATAATTTTAGAATATGTAGTTGACAGGTATGCACTGGAGTGTGATGAGTGCTCCTGGATTAGCAGCACACTTATCCAATTAGGACATTTATGCACACTTATGCAATTAGGAAAAAATGAACTTTAAAAGTGATGCACTGAATGTTCTTGATTTAAATGAATATCTTTTCCACATTAATAAAGTAAATGATATCAACAAACATACTGGCAAAATAAGTAAACTGAAAGACTGATATTCTGGTATAATACAGATTGATATAATAATTTTATTCATGTGAAAATAATGCACACATTTTTTTAATGTGCAACTATTGAGTTTTATTGAAAGTTATAGGAAATACAAAAAACAAGCAGAGATTTTAGCAAGTTCTGCAGGTAGTATTAATTGGTGCTGTATTTCTGCCTAGCTGTCAATTAAGTGTTGTTTAGTCACATCCTGGCAACATAATTACTAACATTAAATCTAATTGTGAATAGCCCTGCAGGACCCTGGCAGCATGAAGCTCATCCCCTGCTTCCTATCTTTAAGATACGTGTGTGTGTGTGTGTGTGTGTGTGTGTGTGTGTCCATGTGACGGACCCCTGCAATGGCATTACAATCACCTTCCACCTGGCCAATACAGAAGATAAACTTAAAATGCAAATGTGGGGATGACTGACAACTTCTGGGGCAACTAGGTAGACCCCTAACTTCATTTTTAAGGCTGTGTATTATCCCTTCTGCAGGGTTTCTTTTTTTTTTACAGTTCTACCTGTTGCTGTGTAGGTTTTCTTGCATGTTCACCAGCTCGTTGCACTACAATTTGAGTGAATTCTAACCTTGTATTCGAACCAGTATCATGATCCAGACACTCCTGTGTAACTGTAGAGGGGCAGAACCACCGATTTAGAGCAGCAGTTTCACGACAGCACTTTCACACCAGTGACAATACAGACAAAAACCATCTCACATCTTTTTGATGTTCATCCAGTTTTTAAAAGAAATACATGATCTAAATATCTCTAACTACAATACAACAAGAGTAATGAATGAATAAAGCAGTAGATAAATACTTGATAAAGAGAGCTTATAAATGAAAATGAAAACATGGCAATGTCATTTGCCAGTATTGTTTTGATGCATGACTAGTATGCCCAAAAGTTGCACAAAATGACAAGAATTGTTATACAACGTTGCGCAAAAACAGCAAGATTCTTCACTACATGTGTTATGTTCTCAAGTGCATATTGTACTCCATGGCTGCATCCTAATAGTCAAATCAAACTGAATCTACATGCTAGTCAGCTCTACCGACATATTTTGTGAAGCCCTGGGCTACAGATCAGGTGAAATCAGGACATTTCGAACTTAAATGAAGCTATTTGGAAGCAGACCATGTTTTGTGTGATTTAGTTGTGAATCAACTGTCAAACGCAGAGAAGTATTTTTTCAGAAGCACTGCATGTAAAGATGACGGCATTTCATTTATAGTTTTGAATTGCGATTAACTTGAATTGTTGTAACAAACATTAGCCTCAGTGTTTAACATTCCAAATCACACAAGTGTGACAATATGCTCCCATGGAAAGTATTCACCGGATCTGCTTGTCCATGTAAAATGATTTCATATGCTCTCCATGCTTCACAAACTACACATTAGTAGTCTAATTAAACTATAGTAAGTCATATACTTATTGTTGAATATATATGCCATTTTCTCAAGTACAGTTTAAGAAAGTCATTAATAACATTTGGATGCTTAAAGCAAACTCTAAAGGTGTTTGATGTTTCAGTGATGCTAAATATTGACCAAATACTTATCTCTGATTTTAAGAACTATTGAATACTGAAATACTGAATTACCTTCACCGTGGAATATGCATTATCTTCATCTTTTTAGGACTATCATCAGAGATGATCAATACTTTAAAGTCAAAGTCTTACAATATCAATGTTTTCAGCTGTTTCTGTCGCTCTGTACTTAGAAAACAGGCCCTCACAATGACTTAGAGCGTAGATGAAGAAAGTTTGGTGTCCAGGGCTGAATAGACTCTTTCACAGGGAGTGCTGATGGTAGCATCTGTTGTCTTTGTTTTGTGTGGAGAGTTTGATGGAGGAATCATGCCGCGTGTGTCTTGTAAAGGAACGAAAGGACAGAGATTGATGGCGATCAGGTCATTTGTGCTGGCTTCTGAAACTTCCACTAACCTATCTATGACCCCAGCAGCCAATCGATTTGCTTTAGATTATCACTCATAAGATTGGACTGAACCATTTGTGCCATAGGCTCAAGGCCTACAGCATCGCTTAAGTATGCATATGTATTCATATGAAATACCTTAAATATACATATTCACATTAAAAAAGAAAGAAAGCAGCAAGTATGTCAAGAGTCGTGAACTCAAGTATACTTTAAAAGTTAGACTAAAAGTTCAGAATAAATCTGTGTGGAGCTCCAGAAACCACTGCTGCCGGTCACTCCTACGGAAACTGGCGGTCAGTGGGCACTAGACCCCAGAGCGAGGTAATTGCATGGTTTGGGGGGGCAGATCCTCTTTGGCTTTAAACATAGCTCCAGGGCCGTGGACACAGGGCCTGATGCCCTGTGGGGCGGCCATTATAGAAAAACACTGGGGGATGGCTGCCCTCCAGGGGCCTAATCTAGACTCCTGAGCTGTGCGCCGGAAAAGAGGAGTTCCTGAGCCACTGAGCTATCAGGCAGGTGCTCTAATAGGGCCAAAAACACAGTCTGGTTCCCTTAGAGGTTGGATACTTTTGTTACAAGCTAAGCCTATTCGAGCATTAGCTTCTTGCTACATTGACTGTAATGTAAAAGTCAGCAGGGGCATCGTTTTCGGCTTGGATAGCTATATTGTCCCTTTTTGTGAGAAAGAATTTCCTCTCTTCCTGAAAGTCTGGATTTAGACCCAGGATATCGTTCTACTGCATGTCAACAAAACATTTTAACAAAAGTTACATTATCACGCTACGTGCAGGATTACTCTAGGTATTGTATAGCCTTACTAACATTCTGAAAAAACACTGACTGGCAAAGCAAGGCCATCCTCCTAATTAACAAGTAACAGAGCTGAAACTCGGTATGCATATTTCCAGTAAGCTGACAGTCATATTCCAGTGATTTTGCAAGTTTGGTTGATATATTGGAAATAGACAAGTCATGACCACAAAAATGGGCTGTAGATTCCAGTTCATATAGCCTATTCATATAAACACATGTTTATGTTTATGACAATAATCATAATACCTATGGTGACCATGCTCCACATATCACACCATTTTGTAGGTGTAATATTACTCATACAACACATCCACTTCAGTATCACTAATATTACTCTACATTCTAGCAAGAACAATTGCAAAATGTAGATCCACCTAGTTAGCAATGACACTAGAAAAAGCCACCAAACTGTAGCTACCACTTTAATAAACCAACTATACCTGTCCTGAGTGTATTAATGTTATTTGTACAATCAGCATTGGCAGTCTTTTTCATTTAAGATGTATCTTTCAAGGCCTTCTCCTCACCTTTGGCCTCTTCATCACCAGCTTTTGTCTGATGGCATCTGTTCAGTGCTCATTTTTACCTCTTCATCACTTAAGCTGAGACTGATACTCCGTGGCCTTATCTGGGCCCAGACTTTGCTGGCAGAGGGAAATTAATTGTGTGCTAAGCAGAGTGGAATTAGCAGCTCGTGCTCAAATCCCTCAAGGGCCCAGGCTTATCTCCCTCCGATCCCCCTCCTTATCCCTTCTTGTTCCGAGGAGCTTGTCATTGTCGACAGGAGATGATTGGGTGATCTTTTAGGCCTTGTGCCTGCCTCCTTTGTCTTTGTTGGTGAGGGGATTCTGTCTTTTGTTCTTCTCTCGTCCCCTTTCATGGATCACCACAGATGCCCTTTTCATTCAGCTGATGACCCCTCACCCAGGGGTCTACTGTAAAAAGGAGGGAAGGAGAAGGCACAGTGATAGATAAGACAATTTAATCAGGCTAGAAACAATTCTGGTGTCAAAGCTTGTACGTGTTGTTGTGACCCTTAGCACACCCCTGTTTGTGGTTCTTTTTATTTGGGTGTCTGTGTGGGAAAGGCCTTTATGGATCACTATACGCTAAAGCCCCATCTTTGTTCATGCTGTTTGGCCTTGCTGACATTGCGATACTTTCTCCTGGTCCAGTAGAGTTTTGTACAGGGGGTCCTTGACTTACTCCACAGATCCGTTCCTTCGACAGTGGCTTAACCCAAATTTTGGTGTAAGTCGAAACACACCCTAGTCTAAGTCACTCACCAGTCGTAACACAGTTGTAAAATCATAAAAACACAACTAGAAAAAGGAAAATGAAAACGCCCTCACTCATATGGACTGTTCCTGTGTAGTCTTCCACCGCACGCAGCAAAACTAGTTCGCCCACGTAGTCCGTTAGTACGAGGCTAATGGTGTAAGTCGAGTGAGAGTGGGATTGAGCGTTGTAAACTCAAAATATTGTATGTCGAGACTGTTGTAACTCGAGGACACCCTGTATTTGTAAATCTAGTAGTTGTAACCAATTTCTATTTATTTATTTAAAGTGCTGTTCATGTGTTTAGATTATAGTAGTTAGTACATGCACTGTGTTTAATTGGTATAACTGCTTTAAACTCTTCTTTCTTTGTGCACCACCATTGGAAGGTTTGGTTGGGGCTTCATACAGAAGGACCGATTCGGAAATTCATGGCATGTGTTGGGCGGCCATCTGTCTACTCAAGAGTTACTGACTCACTGAGGTCAGCAGAAGCCACATTTCAAATAGTGGAACAATTGCTCCCTAAAAGCTTGTTAATGATTTTATGGCCCAAGGAATGACACCTTGCAAAATAAAACTACAGGCTTCCCACAAAAACCTTACATGGCTGTAAATATGTATTAACCAGAAAATGGGCCTTGTTTGGGATCATTTAAAAGATACAATGGCTGACTTTGTCTCTAAAGGGTATGGCACAGGGAGAAAAGAGGGGGTTCTACTTAGCTAATGAGTTGTCCCATAGAAATGTAAAGAGGTGGGTCTTTAGGGAAACTGATTGCCCCTCTGGTTGGGGCTGATAGACTGTAAAGTGGGTGAAGCTCGCGCTGTACGCTGGCCTACCATTGTTGGAATGCTAATGCAGCTCAGGACAGTTGTGTTTCAAAGGCAGGTTATTGCAGTGGGGAGGGGGAGAGTCACGTCATTACAGGGCAACTTTTCGATCAGGCTATTGAGAGAAAGAACCTTTGTTACATTTTCCCTCCTTTTTAGGTTTTAGGTTTCAAAGAGGAGCTCCTTCACTCAAGGAACCTTCGACGGTAAGCCATGATAGTGGCCTGCGTACTCACAGGCCCTCAGGATACAAGCACCTCTCAAACACTTTACCCATTTCACATACTACTTACCCATCTTCCAGAAAAGTGGCCAACTATTTTGAGAAGACATAGCCTACTTTAGTTCGCCTTAAATGAGCAAATACACTTGTGTTCAAAGACTTGCTACATATTGTAAACACAACAAATTAGACTGCATTCTACAACCTGTGATGACATTTGCATTTTTAGTAACAGAACCAAAAATTCCAGACAGTACACTCATTTTGTTGTATATCATTGTTGCATGCCTACATAATGCATTAAATGTTCATTTTTCAACTGTAATAAGAACTGTATTTATTAACTCATGACTAGATTTGTATTACTTGAAATGTCTTGCTACCACTGCTGGATGCAAAAATCATTGAAATTAATATTTTTTTTCTTCTTTCTTTGAAGACTGTGTGCTTGGTCAAAAATCTGTACATACGAATGTGGTAGTGTGCCTTCTGGTGGGAATAAGAGGTCAAAGATTGGTGCTGATTAAAATTTAAAACAGTAACTACAATTACCCATAACCTCAATGTGAACCTCTGATGAAACCACCGAACTGTTTTCTTAATGTTTGCATTTTAATAGAGTAAGTATGGCAAGGCTTTTTTTTTTTTTTTTTTTACATACATGGAAACCATTTGTAGCATCAGACTTTATTCCCATGGTAGGCATCTTTCCTCATTAAAAACATGATCAATTTTTTGCATCTGTCACAAGCAATTTCTAAATTCCATGCATGGGTTACGTAAAGCCCTTCAACTTTGTCTACTCAAACTTTATTTCATGTTAAATACTGAAAGCGCACCGTATAGCAGCACTGAGGTCATTCTGATTCCTGGAGTCTTTGTGTGTATTATACAGTAATCAGGAAAAAGTAGGCAGCTTCAGTAAATGTTGTCGAATCATGATTTTTTTATCCGAAGGCTTACACGGAGCTTAGAAGGGGGTTCATTGTTTCACAATCATGTAAAAGAGTCTTATTTCAGTGTGAGTTCAGCTTTGGAAACTGATATTAACATTCTAACCCTGCCACTGTACTAGTGGATCACACTTTAGGCCGACAGGTGCTGTATTATTACACCCCTTTACCCCCCACTTTGTCTTTCTGTCTCTCTTTCTTTCTCTCTTTCAGCCACACACACACACACACACACACACTCCTGGACTGAGGGTATTTTTGCAGTATTTTGGCTTAGAAGTGCGATCCGTACCGGAGCTGATAGAACACACACCCACACAAACCATACACACAAAAAGACACACACATCTAATCTGTCCTTCTCATTCCCCAAATGGCCAGGCCTCTGCTACACTCAGCCTTGGTTTTGATGCTTGCTGCATTGCTAATTACGAACCTTTATCGCTTTGTGTTGCTGCAGGCTAAAGGCCAGCTTCAGTCCACTTGAGAGAGGCCAATCCCTCAAATCTGGTGGCCCAATGGCCAGAGCACAGGGGACAGATGTGGGATCAGAGCCAAGCTGCTCTCTGTTTGCTATTACGATCCTCTTGGTCAACACACAGCTCTGTTTCCCTCCATCAGACTCCCTTTGAAAGGGCTATAGGGCTTTGTCTTTGATTGAGCCTGCACACTCAGTCAGCCCCAGTTTGATTGAACATAGCGTTTGCCAATCGGTTGTATGTGTGCTCTTCTTGGATTTCTTTTCATTGAAGAACTGTTTAGGGCTGCTTTTTAAGCTGGTAACACATGCACTGAAACAAGTTGGCTGGCTTCATTAAGGATAAAAGAAGAAGATCAATGTGTGAAACTGCTTTTATTGACAATGTGGAACTGGCTGACACTGTCACAATGACTTATTTTAGGTTGATGCTCCGAATGAGCAGGTGCACTTTACATTTTGCTAATGAAAATGTACCATCCTCTCCCACATCATCCTTGGACACTCCAAATTAGCAACATATACTACATAGCTCTTCATGTTGTGTTGCTCTGGCTCTTTGCTCGAAACTTGTAAGGAGATAACATAATATAAAGACATTTACATTTTTACATCACAGTCCTTTTAATAATTACCCTATTTCTAAGGATACTAAGTGGGTTTTCAACTGCTTGGTTCTTTCTTGGCCAGCTGTGTCATATTGCATTATTAACTGATGCACTAGAATCAAGGTTCTAGACTTGGTTCCAGTTGTACTATTTCTATCTGAAGTCTATTGCTGTTTGATTAACTTTTGCCAGTACCGGTAAAACAGATCTAAAAAAAATCAAAATGGATCAAACAGAACCAGAACTTCAGATGTGTTCAAATCAACTGTTTGTGTAACACTGATAAGGCAATGAATTAAAAGTCTGTCAGTAGCTTGAGTCAAGGCTGACACTTGCACTTACATGTTAAAAACAAGCACATGTTAAAGACAAACTGTGTTTTTTCCACTCAAATCTTATATGTCTAGAACACATTTTCTCAAGTTTAAGAATTTTGGTTTTGCACAGGGAGAAACGATGATGGGTTGTGTTTTCTGGACAGAGATTAAACCTAGTCCTGGAGTACCAACCCGATCTCACGACTTTTTGTGCAGCCATCACGAAATACAATTTAATCAAAATATGTGCTACGATCACAATTTAGGGCTTTTTTTGTGCTAGGACAACGCTTCACTACCCTAGGTATTTTAATGTGCACTGCATAACATCGCCAGTATCTGCGCTAACTGGTGACTGTTAGGGTTAGAGTTACGGTTTGGGTTAGGGTTAAGGTTAGAGTTAAGGTTAAGGTTAGAGTTAAGGTTAGGGTTAGGGTTAAGGTTAGGGTTAGGGTTAGGGTTAGCGTTAGGTTTAGGGACTTTCCCCGTCTCACGGCATTTCAACCTGTTTCAACAACTTTGCAGACAAAAACGATAAGGAATCAACTCACTGTTTCTCTCCTACTGTCCCTCAGTCACCAGTTAGCGCTGATACTGGCGGTGTTACGCAGTGCGCATTAAAATACATAGGGTAGTGAAGCATTGTCCAGCACTAAATAGTGAACCGTTGTCCTAGCACAAAAAAAACTCCTAAATCACGATTACCGCACATATTGTGGTATATTTTGATTAAATTGTATTTTGTGATGGCTGTACGAAAACTCATGAGACCGGTTTCGGAGTACATGGCAGTTTGAATAGAGATCTATTTCATAGGACTAGATGCTCGTATACCTAATTGCATACTTGAGACCTGCATACTTGAGACCTGGATGGTCAGCTGAATAATGGCACCTTTTTGGGTTATTTTCACTGGAAAGGAACTTACACAAAATGTAAATTTTTCCCTTTCACCTTAAGTAAGCTGCATAAAATTAAGTAAAAAAAAAGTAAAAAAAAAACAAAACAAACAACCAAAATAAAATATACAAGGCTTAAGTAAAAAATCAATTTTTTGACCATGTGTTCATGTTTTAGCTCTTTAGGTTTTGTCAGCAAGACTTTAATTTACAGCTTTAAATATACCCCTTAAGCATTTAACTTAAGATGATTACTTAAGATGTTTTATGCAAGCTGCTCTTTAAGTTTAAGCTTCAGCAAACTACTATTAGATTACTTAGGTACCACATAATTGCTTAGTTGTGACATTTATTACAAATGATTTAGCTAAATTACAACTGTTTTTGACTCTGACGGTACTCTGGTATTTGCATAGATTTGCATATCTAAGACAATGCATTTTGCAGAACTTCTCTATTGCATCTTGGGTCACAGAGGCCACTCAGAGACTTCAGTTAATTTCCAGCTGATATCCAAATCTTCTGATTTCAGATAAGATGCTGATACCCCCTGTGCTTTTCAGTCTTCTGTCTTCTTCAGCATGAATAACAAAAGATCAAATGCTGAGCTGGCAGCACTGGCAGAAGCAGTAATGTCATAAATGTTTTGCTTTTATTTTAAAATAATGCATGTCACCATGCTGGTCTTTTGGCTGATAATATCACTAATCAAATTATCACAAGAGATATAACCTCGCCCTGAACACAATAAAGGCTCATAGATACTATTGGACTTTATTTCTTCACACCAAGCAAATGTCTATAGATACTAGAGGATCCTTCTCTAACATTTAGTCATGAGTCTTGGTTCCTCCCGAGGTTTCTTCCTCGCCTCTGTTGCCTTGGCTTGCTCACTAGGGTCTCGGACCTGGACTCTGTAAAGTTGCTTTGTGACAACTTTGATTGTAAAAAGCGTGATATAAATAAAATTGAATTGAATATAATGGAAAGTATGACTTGTTTACCTTTAAATTGTATCGAAGATAAAGGTGGATAGCGGTTTGCTGGAGGGACATCTTCTTACCATGCTGAATGAGGGTCTCTTGATAATGTGAACTAACACTGCCTGAGGAGATGGGCGTGAGTGTTTGTGAAAGGAAGCTGTTTCTCCACACTTGCTGGCCTCAAGGTGTGAAACACGTTAACACCCTCTAAAGTGGAGCCCCACGGTAGTTAGGCTGAAGATTTATGACACACTGGTGGAGATTTGGGCCTCATTTACTTTGCTGTGCTTACCATTTGCATGGCTGTATGACAGGTCAGAGAGAATCATAAGAGAGACCTAAAAAGTAAAGCATGCATATCAAGCCTTTAGGTCTGTTCTTTCATGAAAGCAGTTTGTGTCCGAAAGCCTCTTTGTATGTGCTTGTTGATGTGCCCAGTGCTGTAAATATTAAATCTCAGCTTGGCTCTCACTCACTGGGATGGCCTGCCGTGTGTGGCCGAGCCGCGTCAACTGCCAAGTTTTTCTGAAGGAAGCTTCAGGAGATAATGCTTTCTATCAGCTAGCTAGTGGCTGATCTCTCTTACTGTCAGGCACTTTTAGAACCGGTTGAACTTTAGCCTGCAGCTAGAATCCAACTCCTTCTGAAAAACAAAATCCCTCCCCCCAAAAAACGCATTCTGCCTGCAGCTACACCCCATTTATTTGCATGATGTTTTGCTAGCTACAAAAAAGTTGATGTTCCATATTTTTGAAAATGAAAAAAGGGAAAAGGCGTAAAATTGTTCGTTAGGCAAATTAACTGCTTGTATTAACACCAAATCAAACACACTGATAATAAAGTTAACCACATTTAATCACATAAGGCTTTGAGAAGTCTCCAGAACCCTAAATTCCCAGGCATATCATATCCTAAGGCTTATTACCCAGGACTGAGTTATGGCTGAGTTATTTTTAACTTATAGAGAAATGGAGGCTTGAACTCACGAGAGGATCCTGGTCAGTTAGAGGGTTATTAAGACTATCCACAGGTCTTATCCAGGTATAAAAGAGGTGTTATTATAATAGCATAATGCATTAATGAGACTTAATTTCTTATGATTAGAAGTGTGCTAAAAAGATATTAGCAAGTGTATTGTGCCATCTCTATTTTAGATAAAGATTCAAATTTATGTTCTGGCTGTGGCTTCCTTTGGTTTATGTAATGCAAGACCAATGATAATCCCATATCATTCTGTGCTTCTGGACAAGACAAATTTTATCTTCTCTATGACTCCCTCCCTGCAGCTTGCGTCTTGCAGTAAATTTCCTTTGTAGACCATGCCGGGCCTCTTGGGCATCGTATAAAAGTCTGAATACAGCAACAAACTACTGTAAGACTGGAGAGGTCAGCACCTGTGGAACCCTTCAGAAAAACCGAGCGCATACACTGCTGTGACTTTGTTCACTTACTGCAGGCACCTACTCTGCGTAGGTCAGAGGAGACATCCATCAGTACTTATGGTCCCTTCCTCTGCTTGTTCAATGTCTCCATTCTGGTTTTCTAATGGCTGTGATATCACTGGAGCCAGACCCTTGGCAGGTCTACCCCGTTAATTCACTGAGCACCTAACCTGCTTGGCTCATTAGGTCTCTAATTGAGTGGTCGAGGCATCAGAGGGCTCGAGTGGAGGCTGATTTAGTGGGACCCACTCTCAGTGTCTCCATGAACTCATCTGTGACTCAGCTAACAGCCCCAGCAGCCGTAGATTAGCCAGTGACCTCAGAGCCACGAAGACGATATAGTCCTTCTTTTATAGGCTGGTGAGAAAGCGTCCAGTCTGGCCGGCCCCCACCTGCTGTAAAAGGCTGCCCCAACAAAAAAAAAGAAGTTCAGGGAAATTTGACCTGGAGGAATTTTTTGATGGTAGTTCAATAAGGTAATAAACTATAAAGCAGTGAATACGATCATGTTTTTCTGTCATACCGTGCACAACTGGACAGTGAAAATTCCAGAACTTTGGATAATCTTATGTAAAGGGTCTTTAAATGGTAGCTAACTTTTTCACTGCCTCTTTAATAAAAAGTTCAAAGAATAATTAATGACCTTGATTAAAGTTCTCACAATGTTTGTTCAATGTTCTCCGGGTACCCGCGACCCTTGTAAGGATTAAGTGGTTACAGAAAATGAATGAATGAATGAATTTTTATTTGGGGAACCTCATTAAAAACATTCTATAAAGACATTTGTGGACATTTTGAACATTCCAAACCAAGATAGAACTCTAGGGAAAAATGTATTACCAAGCTCTATGCAATACAAGCACATCCACTATATGGACAAAAGTACTGGGACACACCTCTTAATTACTGAATTCAGGTGGCCCCTTACTTCCAGTGAAGGGCAATCTTAATGCTTCAGGATACCAAGACATTTTGGACAATGCTATGTTTCCAACTTTGTGGACACAGTTTGGGGAAGAACATTTTCTATTCCAGCATGACTGTGCCCTAGTGCACAAAGCAAGCTCCATAAAGACATGGCTGGATGAGTTTAGTGTGGAAGAACTTGACTGGCCCACACAGATCCCTGACCTCAACCCCATCCAACACCTTTGAGATGAGCTAGAATGGAGATTGTGAGCCAGGCCTTCTCATCCAACATCAGTACCTGAGGACATAAATGCTCTATAGAATGAATGGGCACACATTCCCTCAGAAACACTCCAATATTTCATGGAAAGCCTTCCAAGAAGAGTGGAAGCTATTATAGCTGCAGAGGTGGGAATAACTCTATATTAAAGTCTATGTATTTGAACTGTTATTAAAGTCCCTATTGGTTTAATAGTTACATGTCCCAATACTTTTGTCCATATAATGTATCAACAGCTTTGATTTAAATGTGTATGTGCTATTTTTGCCTACTATTCCCTGAAACACTGCTTGCTTTGTGTTGGTTACTGGACCAAATAGTTTCCATTAGTGCAAAATCAGCATTGCCTGAGGGCTTAAAATAAAGGGCACAGCCAACCAAGCCCTTATGACCCAGGCTTTAAGTCTTTCATTAGATATTAAACCCAGTTCTAATGGCATGCCAGCACAGGTGAAAAGCTTCAGAAGCTTGAGTTACAAGGCTAGTCGTTCTGCTCTTTCATTTGCTTTCATCATGCCGTGATGGAACAGAGTTAAACTGTACTGTAGATGACTTGATAAACACAGATACCCATTACAAGCACACTTGTCCTGCACATGCTCCCAGCTTCACAGTGTCATCAAACCTCTAAACTGTTCATTCTATTCAAATGTAACTGTGTAAGTACATACTAAATTCATTTTTTTTTCTTTCTGTCAATAACATAAAAGACAAAACATGGCAAAAACATGGAGTTGTTTTTTTTTCCCTTTACGCAAAATGAGACTGTGCCCACAACGTCAACTTTTCATCAACTCTTCTCCTGCTCAAATATGACATTACTTTGGCTAAGCTGTAAGAACACCATGTTTCCTTCTTTCTTTTTTTTTTTAAAGTACAGTTTTAAAAGATTGACAGGTAATGATAACACATACCTTGAGCTCTGCATATCATAACAGGAGTCTTGTACTATCATGAGCTGCCATAACTGCTTATGTCCTTTAAAATTACAATGTTATTACCATTGTGGTAAACCTAAAGACATATGCTACAGTGTTCAATGCCATAACAAGTTTGTGTCATGACATCAAATATTTATGCCACGACATCAAATATTATGGAGTCTGTCAAGATTATTACTGGTGATGGTGATGTTTCACAGTTATCCTAATGGACATCATCTTTCCTGACAGCTCATGACAACATGTGACACCTGCCATGACATGTTTATGGCTTGGTTACGTCAGTGAAAAGCAGCAAATATAAAATATGTCTCAGCATCAGGAACTCAACAGTAGGCGTGGGTTTGAAGGGCATAAGGCTCACAGTCGATGTGTTTCTGGGGCTTTGTTTTTGCAACTAGTGAAACTGAGAGGTCAAAGGTCACAGTTATCACTAGCCCACCTCCCTGCAGTTGGCCTGCGCTTGTTTATGGCCATTATCAGAAATGGCAGGCTGTGATAGCTGTGAGAGACTAAAAGACTCTACCCTGACTGAACTCATTCTCACACACACACACACACACACACACACACACACGCACACACACACACACACACACACACATACACACACACACACAC
>JBBIGA010000106.1:14737957-14750847 GCA_037576975.1 Alestes dentex | reverse complement strand
GTGTGTGTGTGTGTGTGTGTGTGTGTGTGTGTGTGTATGTGTGTGTGTGTGTGTGTGTGTGTGTGTGTGTGTGTTTAGGGGGCAATAGCTCATGGAGGGTGTCTGCCTGACTGGTGGCAGGTGTGCGACAGTATTTTTAGATGGTACTTGGAACTTTCTAGAGTGGCTTGGGCATAAACACAGTCTTTTGCAATTCATCTGTTGCATCTGTTGCCCGGTCAGCATTACTGAGGTCAAATGACCAGGAGAGAAAGTCCACCTCCCCAAGCCTTACACAAGGTCTGACTCATGCATTCTTCCAAAACTCTACATGAAACAAAAACCACAATCTTAGTTAGGTTGGAATGTCTGTAGGAGTGTGACCATGTGGAGAGATTCAAAAGTGTATATCCTTACTTGAAACTACACACACCTTGGACTTCCACACAGACTACAAACTGCAAAAAAAAACACAAAAAAAACACACACAGTAGATGAGATCTACTAGGTTCTAGTCTACCATGTCTGAGTTTCTAAGCCTGCAAAGATTTTGAGTTGTCCTCAAATCTGTGGCACAATTATGGACCAGATTGCATTCTTAAAACTAAAAGTGTCATTATTGATTCTTGGGAATTATGCCATAGCAGAGACACTTTTGGTTCAAAAACTAGAAAAATCAGACAATGTAAAAGGTTTTACACCAATTAATTTTTTTACTTTTTCCATAGAACCATGCATCCAAGTATAGGAATATTTAATAATAAGTATCATCACTAACTCAGTGATGTCTACCAGCAGTGTAGCTACATGGCAAATCAAGTTAGTTACAGAATTACTTTTAAAATGTCACTTGAAATAGCTTTCTGCACCACTCTCCTTTCTTTTTTTGTTACTTCCTATCGCACCATCCATCCTGGGTTCAAGTGAAAATCAAGAACTTGAGTATCCTGCATGCTTCCACTTTGAGCACGGCCCTTAAAAATCAGACAGAATTTATCTGTCGTGGTTTCTGTTTTAGAAATACACCGTTTTTCTTTTCCTAATGCTCAGCCCTGTTCTTCAACAAGAACACTGAGTAGGCGGGATGGAGGGGGAAAAAAGAGTGTGTGTGCCTGTATTTGTGTGTGTGTGTGTGTGTGGTGGTGGTGGTTGGGGGCGGGGAGGGGGGTTATTGGCGTGAAAATGTTCTTCGGAAGTCGTAGTTCCAGGCGACGCGCTTCTGGCAGCCCCCTCTGCTTCCTGTGTGCGGCCGGCGCAGGGCAGGGCAGCCGCCAGGAGGGTGGCAGAGCGAGAGAGCGGGAGAGCGAGGGAGTGAGGGAGGGAGAGTGAGCAGGGCTGCAGGGAGTAGGAGGAGGGGCGGGGGGAGAGAGTTCAGCAGAGAGCAACACTTTCCCACAGTCTGGGGATTTGACACATGGCTCTCACACATTCCACAGCCTGTGGCCGACGGGGCCTGAGCCAGGAGTACAGCCCGGATGAGGAGAGAGAGAGAGAGGGAGAGAGAGAGAGAGAGAGAGAGAGAGAGAGAGAGAGAGAGAGAGAGAGAGAGAGAGTAAGTGGGGGGGCCAGGGTCCGCCCTTGGCACTCGCTCCTGATGTGGAGTCATGAAGGGAGGGGTTCGCGTGTATCCCATGTCGGGCTGTTAACCCTGCCCTGACCACAGTGTATATTTACATGTATGTGCGTTCGTTGTTTCTGACACTCTCTGACAGCCTGTTATCTATGAACACGGACAAATGTACTTGAAGAAAGTACTAACACAGTAACAGCAGCCATCTGAAGCTTCATTTTGTCTGAACTTTTGTCCATTTTTTATGTATAACAAGGTAGTATTATGTCATTAACCACATACGGTGTGTGTATTTTAGACTGACAATGTCTGAGGCAAAAACAATGATTTAACAATGCCGTTTGAAGTGTACATTTCCATTACTTGTTGGTTACATTAGCCTCATAGCCTCATCAGTGCAACATTAAAGAGAGAAACCACAGACGCAAAATATGTCTTGATTTGAAACAAAGTTGGAGGAAAGACAGAAGTGCCCAATCCTGGTCTTGGATATTTACTGCTCTGTTGAGTTCAGATCCACCACACTTGGCTCTAGTATTCAGATGCCCTTAAAGGAGTTCATAATTTGGGTCAGGAACTTTACAGAGTGGTAGATCACGAGAATGATGACCACTAGGTTAAGAGGGAAATTGTGTAAACAATGTTTTCATGCAGAGCTCAAATTTGAGGACAGCTACAAGGCTATAGAGAAAGTCTACAATGAATTGTTGTGAAACAATAACAGTTTCTTCTGGTACTTTATTCAGTGGCTGAGCTTCTTTGGGAAGTGTTGACAAATTATTTAATTGCTCATACTGTATTAATTCTAGAAACCTTGCATGAATGTGTTACTGTGTGTTGGGGTGGGGGGTCTACTGGCCTCACTTATCACAAATACATTCTGTGATCCATGACCTGAAGTGAAAACTGCTTGGGAGGGCTATTTCTGGGCTGGTTCATTTCTTCACAAGATAGGTGTGCTGAGGAATGAATGAGGTTTGGGATAAACTCCATCAACTCTTTATATATAATTTAGGATCAACTATTTTTTGTAGCAACATAATCTTGGTAGAAGATGGCCTAATGTTCTAAGCTGCTGCTAGAATTACTTTAACAGATTCATATTTGCTCTCAAGACCCTTTATGACTGCTGATCAATGTCTGTTCAACATCCTGTGCATTTTTGACCCTCCTCTGTCAGGTCTGTCTGGTATTAGCGTCAGGGAGGTCTGTGCTCCTTTCTGAGTGCAAAAGTGTGTGCAACAGGTGGCTGCCTGGAACTGTCATACTGCATGAAGACTGTGTGCACTTGGTCACTTTCATCTAGCCTGACATCGCTTTGCCCCCAATCCAGAAGATGCCAGTGTTTAAAGAAAACAGACACACTACACTCATCACATCACTATTTTAAGTGATAGTTTACATTATTTTCGCTTACCTCAAACCAGCCAAACCATGGTTGGTGTTTTCTTCTTTGGTTTGCCCAATGCTAACTGGAGACTAGAAACTTCCACTGTGTGTTATCTAACTTAGCCTTAAACTGGCTGTAAAATAAATGAATAAGGAAACAAAAACCTTGTCCTGGTTGATCAAACTAACTCTTTGAATTAATGAAACAAAGCCTGTCAGAGTTTTGTGATCAGAAAGGTATTTGTTTTTATCATATTTCATTTCATGCTATCTTTAAACAGTGCCCACCCCACTCCCCCCCTCGCTTGCTTACACTCTCTGTGACCAGGCTTTGAAGTGGCAGCCAAGGCCACGTGGCCCATCCTCTTCCTCTCTCCTGCACTTCCCTAAATAAATGTTCTGCATGGTGTGATTTTAAAGGAACCAGGAGGTCGCCGTCCTGCCAATTAGAACCTCAGTTGGGAAAGACAAGGCATGGGAAAATCAGCCTCCCTCCACAGACGACAGACCACCCGTACGCCCCTTGATTTAAACCATGGGGTCAGGAGACAGCTCAGAGGGAGAAAAGAGGGGAACTGGTGTGAGACACCCAAGGAGGGAAAAAAAGTGGGACAGAGCTGGGAGCAGCTGATGAAAGGAGGCAAAATCATTTCGTCCTCTAGCGCCAGTGTGCTACACAAGGTTCGGCTGAATCACAAAACTGGCAATTATGCAACTTTGCACCACTCAGGGTTGACACAAAATCATCTCTAGATGACCGCAAAGGCTGGTCGGCTTTGAGAGAAAATGCAAAACATGAGAAAATAGGTAATTTCAACCCCCCCCCCCCAAAAAAAAAACAAAAAAAAAAACCCAGAATGAAAGGCAGGAACATGATTAAGGGGTGGGAGGGGTTTCCAGAATAAGAATTTCTCCCTGGATACACCCCCATCCCCCTCCCCCAGTATCACATCCTCCCCTTGCCTTCAGGAGATCATGTCCTACCATTGCCTGTCTTATTCACTACCCTCCTTCATTCTACTGAGAGTTAACCCCTGTAACCCAGATGTATGTTCTTCAGTTCACTCCCTCAGTTTCATAGTTGTTACTGAATATTAAGTAGAAAAATGGAATAATAAACCTAAAGTTCAAGGGGTTGTGCTATCACATTTATTCACATTTACACAAGCATCGCCTGTAAACACTGCACTGCATTTTAACATTTTGTGTACGCTTTTATTTATGTGTGTGTATATCCACACCATTAAAAACACTACAGTGCTTCTTTGAGTGAGGACAGGATAGTAGTTATCAGCACTAGTTCTTGAAAATCTAGCTTCCTGCACAGTTTAGTTCTAACCACAGTTCATCATACCCTGGTCTGGCTCATGAACTCCCTCACTGGCTCTACAGATGGACTGGTGTTGGGTAACAGGAGGACCGCATTTTAGGTGCAGGTTGGAATTAAAGTCTGCAGGACCATGGCCATCGGCATTAATAGCACCACTTTTTTTAGATTTGTGCAGAAACCTTTAAATGTTTAAGAACATACCTGAAAAGGGTTCTTCTCAGAACTGCTACATTATGTGGGGGCTTTTTAATCTTCGTCACACTTGCACATTCCATTTACAAAACCATAGTTTTAGAGAACCAAAGTGGTTCCTCCGTGGCATGGAAAGTGAAAGTGAATATGAAATAAGACAGTAAGAGTAGAATAACGAATAACTGGCTATGTGATCATGCGTATGTGTGAAAGAATATGGTTTGAATTGTACATGAGGTTGAAGTGAATTGTGAACTACTCATTAAAAGTGCAAGTATGAACAAAAATATACTTGGCTAATAAAGCAAATAGACATGTAATAGACATGTAAAGTGCATCAATGCATAGGTAAAGTTTTTTTCTGGTCTACATACGAGCATTTATTTATGTTCCACTGGTGTAACTAGCTGGTCCGGTCATGTTTGTGTAATCAGTGTCCTTCAGAATCAGAATCACATAGAAATAATTCCTAATAATTTAAAAATAATAAAAATGAGTCAAAACAAATCAGTGAAATCATATCAGAGTTGACTCGCTGTGAGGTCAGAGATTGGCACCCTTATGAATAAGAATCCTATTGCATTTGCACTTGCACTGTAACTCTTGACATGCACTTTCAATGTCACTGTTCTTCTGACCAGACTGACCCTAAACCTGAAGTACAAGTAGATTCCGACATGACCGGGGCAGCGCTGCTGACCTGCTGCCAACGGACCTTTGCTATTATGATTCATAAGTACTTGCAAAGCTGTAACGCTGCTCACGGACTCACAAATCAAACGTCCCAGACTGGCGCGGACTCTGGGTGAGGTACCCTGTGCCAGTCACGGGCGGCTCCGGCCCTCTCGCTCTCCCCCTCCTCCCTCCGTGTCTTTTTTCTCTCCTTGGATGGCTCGAAGATGTTGAGGCCCTTTGATCTATGGGTGAAATGTTTTGCTCAGCTTGGCGGGCGCCAGGCAGCGCACCCACCCACACACACATGCACACACACACACACACACACACACACACACACACACACACACACACATACATACACACTTGTCAGCGCCACCCCCCTCCCCCATTCCTTTTGTGTGAGAACGTGGTGGATTAGTGGCTGCTTGAGAGCTGCTAATGATGGCCTCCGTTTGATCTGCAGGGCCCCAATTACCCCTCACAGGATCACCCATCGGGACAGACCTGCCTCTGACCTCCGGCCTGTCACACACAGCCCCACCGAGGCGATTAGGGCATGGGGATGTTTTCAGTTAGCCTCACTACAGATTGTTTTTAAAGGGTTATACCTCATGAACCACCACGTCCTCCGTATTCCACAATTACTAAACTTATAGTCAGGTTTGAAGTGGTGTGAATCTGATTTTTTGCCTATATGTGACACAAATCAGATTTCTTCAGAGAAGTGCGACTACAATAATCAGATTATTCTGAACCACTTTCAAGTAAAGTACATATTCGATACGTGGCCATGCAACCGTAATGTTCCAGTAATGTTTTATAATGTTCAATGAATTATAATGGCTATGAAACAATCTCTTCTTGAAAAAAATTGAGATGAGATTGTATGCTTGTAGGGGGTGAAGAGAACTTTGAGTTTTGGGTGCCTTCTGCCTTATGCATAAAGGCCCGAGCCAACCTTGATGAACAGAGAAAGAGTTTAGGAATAGTAAGGAGACGTAGGAAGAAATTATGAGGCATTTTTAGTTTTTATGCTTAGTTTATGCAGTTGAGTTGAGACAAAAATGTGGAAAATACTGTGAGCAACTCAGTCCTGGGGACCCCAATCTCCATACACCTGCGCCAGCACATGAGGGGCTTATAAATTAACTAATGAGTTCAAATGTGAATAGTGTGGTGCAACCAGGACTAGGGATTGGGAAACCATATCTTAAGGCATTCTGACCACAATTATAAAATGCCTATGTATTTTTATGGAGGAGAATTGGAGCGGGGGAGAGAGGCTGATTTATTTGTCTGGGTAACCAATGTGCGTGTGTGTGTGTGCGTGTGAGGTTCGGTGTGCATATTTATTTTGTTTTTCTTTGCGTATGTGCATGCTACCGCCTGAGTGTGTGTGTGTGTGTGTGTGTGTCAGCGAGTTTGTGTGTGTGTGTGTGTCTTAGGAGGCATTTGAGTGGGTGTTCTGTGTTTGCCGTGAGGAGCAGCTACCTGAGAGATTAGAGTCTCACACCTCCTTTGTGTGTCTGGGCTGGTTTTGTATGTGTGTTGGGGGGAAAGAAAGAAAGAGAGAGAGAGAGAAAATAGCTGTGGGATTGATTTTTGGTATTCACAATATTCACAGAACACAAGAAATTTCTACACCGCATAACTCAGTCTACAGCTGGTGAAGATATACGCATCCTGTCAAAGCTTTTTGGCAATAAAATCACTGTCCCAAGTTTTGCTGGTACTGCAACTCACACACACGACGTGCTAATTTCTCACAGTGTGCTCAGTGGACATGTCAAAAGCATGCTTAGACAGTTGCCTGCTCAGAAGCTGTGAAATTACTTTATTTTCAGACATTAGTAATGTTACTTAAAGCAAAAAATATTTTAACAGTGCATTAACAACTAATCTGTTTTATTTCACACATCATATAATATTTGTGGCAATTATACTTTCTAAATAAGTCCAATGCTCAAGTATCCAGGGGTGTAGTGGTAAAAAAAGGAGCTCGATTAACTACGAATTCCGACAGATCACAACATACGAGGATACATTTCTTGAAGAAAATTTGGAGTGGGCTATGAGGTACATAGAGGTTATCGCCTAATGCTTGGGTCCAAAGCAAAACAGCTCTTGTATAACAATACAGATTGTTATAGGCTACTATTAGGTAGTTCCTAGGGTCACAATTTGAAAGGTGAAGCTGGAATTCATTTTTAAACAAGACGATGGGAGGAATAAACATAACTGTAGCCTATGAGAGGTAGTAATCACCATGAAGGGAAAATGAAACAATCAAATCTCATTTGAAAGAGAAAAATGCAAAGTGCACTAGTTACCATGAAGAGAGCGTGAAACTCTGAAGCAGCCAAATAACATCTCATAACAATCTGGAAGAAGGGGAATCTCTTCCATCAAAAATCATTTTGCCAAAGACTAGTCTTGCGGCAGACGCATTCAAACGTGCTTTGATCAGCACAACAGATCATCCTACCACTGTTTGTGCAAAATTCTAAATATTAGATTAAGTATTATAAATGGTTGGTTCTGTCATGATTCCAGGCTGCCACAAGAGACAGTGTGACCATAAACGTAAATTGAAGTATACTGTAGCTTGGTAAAACAATCAGAAACTACGAGGGGCATTAAGAAAGTTCCTGCACTTTTAAAACTCTATTTATGAAGAATTTGAAAAATATGTTTTTCTACGTAATCACCTTCCTTTGTGATGCCAGACAGAACTAGTCACATGACACTCTGAGGCATGCCCAATTACGAGTCTTCCAGCCTTCACCGTTTTCAACAAAAATATATAAAAGTGCTGAACTTTTCTGAATGTCCCATGTATATCTCAAATTTTAAAGCTGCGTAAGTGCTATTTCAGAAATGTTGGCGGTCTAAACGCGGCTTACGTGTGTTCAACCTCCACTACATTCCTGCTTGCATCCCCTTGTTGGGATGTCAGCACTCATCGACACTTAAATCTTTCAGGTGTTTAAACAACCTTTGGGCCAAAGGAGTTTTAATATGTGCTCTGGAACTCATTATCATCTAGACCCAGCCCTCGTTATACCAAGACAGACACTTTGATGACTATGGAGCTAAACTCCCAAAATCTTAGCATTTTTTTCTCACTAAATCAAATATTTGAAAATTCAGCTAAAGAGATGATGTCTCCAACCCTCCAATGAGCAGTGTGGATTTAGTTTGCTAAGGATTTAGTTGTTAAACCCGGGTGACACACTAGCTGTTGCTTCTTAAATGGCAAAGATCTGACAAGTAGGGCCTGCTGCTAAATGTGCTATCTACTGTGTCGCTCATGCAAAATTGAGAAGGATGGTGAGGCGACATGACACAACTTTGACACAGGAGGTGTGCTTGTGTGTGCGTCTGTGAAACTGCAGAATAATTTGTTAGAGAAGGAGCGTGGATGAGAAGAGACTGAGGGAAGCTAGGACGGACAGATGGGCTGATTTCTCTCTCCGTCCACACATCACGCCACAATGCATTTTGGAGAATCCTCAAGTCCAGCAGTGTGTGAAGTGTGGTGGAGGGTTTATGAGTGCAGTGTGTGTACGTGCGAGGGTGATGGAATCTCTAGCACTGCTCGCTGTGAGTTAATGTTAAATCCTCAAGCTAATTTACACAACTTCTTCATCACCACTTATGTGGTTAATCTGTTAAGCAATTTTTGGTGTCTAACTTTCGCTTTTTTACTTTTGCAAAGGAGCTACAAAAGTTTAAAGCCCACCCATTAGCATCATTCAAATTGCATGCTTACATCTAACATCACATTGACTTAAATCACCTTATGTACACTTGCTTGTGACAGTATGGCATACAGAGTAAAAACACAGACAAAAGAACAATCAAGGACAAAATTTGAGCAAAACTGACTCAACTTGACTGTTTTAGCTATACAATGTCCAGAGTATGTGCCACTATTACTTGTCAGCTACACTAGCCTCAAAGCTTCGGTCCAAAACAGTCTAACATTCGTGGCTGATATGCCACATTTGGGTTTAGGGTAAAACTGTGCAAATCTGATTTTTTTACTCAACTGTTGCTTTCAGTGCTACTTCTTGGTCAAAACGCAGCTGGATTAGTGATGAATGCGATTTGTATTTGAACACCAGGCATTTAGCAAGGGAGCAATAAAATGTCTCAGTTGACCAAAAAAAACTGTATTTGGCGAGATCTTGACATGTACGCTCAGTCTAAAAGAATGACCTCATTACAAGACTGACATTAGAAGAGCTGGAAATGTTGGAATTTGAGAATGAGCGAGGGAGTAAAAGAGAGAGAGAAAGAGAGAGAGAAAGAGAGAGAGAAAGAGAGAGAGACAGGGAATCATGCATGTTAATGAGAACAAATGAGATCATCCAAAACTTCTGACAAATATGTGAAGGCGTTAAATAATGCAGTGCGAGTGGACAAAAAAATGGACCGAACAGTGGGCACTGTCTAAAAAGACAAGCGGAAAACAGAGCGACGGCCTAACTGGGATGAGTCAGACAGAGAGAGAGAGAGAGAGAGACAGAGGAAACGAGGGATGACACACTCATTCCTCTTTCCTGGGCCTCCACAGTGGCAGGCCTGTGTGGTGTGTGAGCGTGTGTGTGTCCGGGCCCTGGGGGGGCTTCTCTGCGTGCCAGTAGGGGCCTGTTTGCTGGGGAAAGCATGCCGCAGCGCTCCCCGGAGAGGCCCTGGCCGTTTGTTGTGCGATCTTATCTGGCGCGTGCCTGGGCCGTCCTTTCCCACACTCTGCACCATGCGCTGCCAAGTGGGGGGAGGAGGGGAGGGGCCAGGGAATGCAGCAGAAAGCCCCTGCCTGTCAACATTACACGGATTTGACAGCCATGACATAACGGCCCCCACCCCACCCGTCAATACAGTTTCTCTCTCACACTAAGGCCCTGCGCCCAAGCCCATTTTAACCCTATAAGCTGAAGGCTTTTTATTCAATTATCTGCACAAAGGTTTATTATTCGTCAGCTGTAATTAATTATCTGGTAATGGCAGTGCAGTTTCTTTGTAAGTTATGTAGTTATGAAAAATGGCACTTAAAGTGGTAGTTCAGCAAAAAAAAAGCAAACGGTTGATCAGTTGAGACATGTTTGATTTCCTAGGCACACAGTCAGAAGAACTACGCTATTTCATATTACAGTTACTGGAAGCTTTAGCAGTGTGCAAACTGAATTATCACACACGTGCCTAAAACTGTGTTAAGTAATATTATGTCTGACAAACTGTTTTCTATAAAAACTGAAAGATGCAAGAAACCATTTAAGCACACATGCAAGTCTTTTTGACATTACTTTTCATGTCAACATGGGTTCGAGACGAATGCATGATTTACGCCCGTAGTTTTAATGATACAAATACTTTAAGGCTATATGCTTCCTTTACCTGATAGATACATTACCCTCAAAGTTCCAGCACAATATTAAACAAACTGCAGACACCAAACATGTCTTAGCTGATAGACTGGATAAGGGGATACACTGGTGTATATTTGGTTTTATTGACAAACTTTTCCTTTAAACTGCACCTCAACTGCACTTCACCTTTAAAGCACCTCTTCACCTCCCTGTGCTTCTCTCTTTAATTCCATGTCTTATGAGATTAGGTCCCCCAGCCCGCCGCTCCCATGAATGGGGAGTATGAAAACATTTCTGACATATTTAGAAAATCAAATGGTGGCCCGTCCTGTGGGTGAATGCAGGCTTTATAGCAGTGTCATGCTGAGGCCAGCCTCTACAGGGGAGCCAGACTACTAGAGAGAGAATACTCTCAAAAGAGCACTCCAGAACACTGAAGTACAATGGTGTGTGTGTGTGTGTGTGTTTGGGTGTGTGTGCATGTGAAGATCCCCTTATGTATGCAGTTGCTCACAGAAACCTATTTCACAGAGTTATGGTCACACCAGTGTTCTAGCATGTTTAGCCACAGGTCCAGGAGTTCAGGCTAGAACAATAGAATCACTGCATAAATAACATCTCTATTAGTCCACAATTCTCGCCTGTCTTCCAAATCTACCGAATTGTTAAGAAATGTCAAATCTGATACGTTGTTTCCCAGTGTTAAACCATGACAATTAGATCTAGGCCTTCAGTTTGGACTGTAAATATCAAAATACAGCCAAAAATATAGGGAATCACACACTTTTAATACAGTTTCGTCTATTGTCTCCGTGACCTTACCAGATATGACAGACATCTTAAGCTTGTAAAATATAGATCATTTTTATTTGAAGCTCGTAACCAGCATATCAGCATATATTTTTTCTTGAATGTTGCATTTCTAGAGTGATTCTTTCAGGAAATAGTCTTGCCATAGAGTTGCCACTGTTTACATTCTAACTGAAACTCACTGGTTAGGCTGCCACTCATATTTAGAGTCTGTAGGACCTCCAGAGGGCCTAGAGTGATGCTTTTTCTACATAATTGGTCCCATCATTTCCAAATGAAAAATGTGATTGGTTGTTCCTGTGTTATTTTCTAATTATATTGGTGGTTAATTTGACTTGATACAAAGTCAATCCCACTAATGAAGTCCTAACCAACGGTTGAGCTTGCTACTTACCTAGATACCATGGGGGAAAAAAAACCTCATTGAGGCCGTTTTAAGTATTTAGCTTTTTATTTCCAACAGCACTGTCACCTTACAGCAAGAAGGTTCTTGGTTAGATTCCAGAGGAATCTGTTTGGAATTTGTATGTTTTCCCTGTTTTTGCATGAATTTCTACTGGGTCCAAAAACTGGAGATGCTAAATTTCCCCTTATGTGTGAGTGTGTACCTGAATGTGTTTGCCTATGTGTCTGCCCTGCGATGGACTGTTGACTGGTTCAGGGTACTTTTTTACCTTTGGCCCAATGAATGCTGGGATCAGCCCCTGTAATCCTCCTTAAAATAAGGGGCTCAGACAATGAATGGACCAAACTCCAAAACTCAGTATATTACCACACACAGCATAAATATGATTCTATGACCCTGTTTGCTTACCTTGGTCTTCCATGATGCAGGTTGGTAGGGTATAAGCTGTTATTGTCAATTATAGTGAATCCAGTTTTTCAGAATCTACAAGTGATAAGTGAACAATATCTTTACTGACCCATTAAAGAGATGCATTTTTGTATTCATTTAACATGCAAAAGTACAGTTCACTCTAATTCAGATAGACCACAGCTAGAGAGAGAAAGAGAGAGAGAGAGAGAGAGAGAGAGAGAGAGAGAGAGAGAGAGAGCCTGCAGGTAGCAGGAGAGAAAGAACAAGGCGGGGGAGGCATGGTGGAGTGTGTTTGTGTGTGCCTAAGTGTGTGTGTCTGTGTATGTGGGTGGGTTTTGGGGGGGTATGAAGGGATATATGATGTGTTACAAAGAGAGCAGAGAGCTGCTTTGGAGAAAAAGAGAGAGAGAGAGAAGAAGGAGAGAGGGAAGGGAGAGAGAGAGAGATAGAGCAGGGCGGTCTCAAGGTCAGGCTTTTTCTGCCCCTCAGTCTCTTCTGGGAGAGTGTGTGCCTCTACAGCCCGAGAGGATCGATACTGTTTACATTCGCTACCGTCTCTCTCTTTCTCTTTCTCTCTCTTTTTCTATCCATCTCTTCTCTCTCTCTCTCTCTCTCTCTCTCTCTCTCTCTTTCTTTCTCTCACACACACTATCTTTCTTTCTCTGCTTCAAACCTAATTTTGCAAGAGAGAGAGAGAGAGAGAGAGAGAGAGAGAGAGAGAGAGAGAGAGAGAGAGAGAGAGGGAGAGAGAGA
>JBBIGA010000106.1:14715714-14727008 GCA_037576975.1 Alestes dentex | reverse complement strand
CTCTCTCTCTCTCTCTTTCTCTCTCCCTCTCTCTCTCTCTGTCTCTCTCTCTCCCTCTCTCTCTGTCTCTCTTTCTATTTCTTTCTTTCTCTATTTCATTCTTTGTTTCTTTCTTTTTCTCGCTTTGTTTTCTTTGTTTTTCTTTCTTTTTCTTTCTTTTCTCTCTTCTTTGTTTCTTTTTTCTTTTTCTTTCTTACTTTAACTATCATTCTTTGTCTTTCTTTCTCTCTCTCCCTCTCTCTCTCTCTCTCTCTCTCTTTCACTCTCTTTCATTCTTTGTTTCTTTCTTTCTTCTTTTATTCTTCTGTCTATCTCTTTCTCTTTCTCTATCTTTCTTTCTTTCTTTCTTACTCTCTTCCTATATTGTGTTTGTAGTTATCAATGCTGGAATGAGAAAGTTCTACCTGCAGGCCAATGATAAGCAGGACCTGGTGGAATGGATTGCTGTTCTCAACAACGCTACCAAAATCACAGTAAGTCTGCACGCCGGTCTCTTCGTATCACAAATTTGATTTGGCGTGACAGCTGAAACCTGCTTCATCTGAATTCAAATACCCACAGATGACCGCTTTCATTATGACATCGGCCTTTTGGCTTCAGTTACTGAAATAAACAACAGCTCTATTTTCTGTTGCAGATGTCAGACTAATAGTGTCCGATAGGGCAAAGAATGTATAAATAAAAGTGTTAAATTTGAAGTTACTGTCACGGTATGTATGTCTCACAAAATTTTAGTTACTCTTAAACCAATTGCACCAGTCAAATGGAGTTTAAAAACGACCGTGTCAGACTAATAGTAGCTTTTTAAAATTCTGTGTTGCTGAAAACAAAAAGGAGCATTAAGAAGGTCAAAGAATAAATGTATTTCATACCATATAGCCATTTAACCTGTCCAAAAAAGGACCCGTGGAGTGTTAGGATGGGGGACCTTCTATGAACTGGATAGTCTGGATACTACAGGGGAAGAAGAAAGTGGAGAAAATGGTGCACAGTGTGAGGATCTGTGCTGTGTTTACAGGGTAGCAATAGACGGAGGTTGGCAGACTGGGAATTTTATTGTTTTCAGTGGAGCATGATAGGAAGTTCGGAACGCTCTGACTAGAGTTCAAGTTTTGCCACAGCAGTGGTGGAGTAACCTGAACGTTTGAGTTTTCCAGAAGGATAGGCCCTGAATGACCAGATCTCATCTTTTACATTAATCAAAACCAAAAATGTAACCACAACACACTATTTAAAACAATTCCAAACACTTTTAAGGTTAAAAGTGGCTGTTACCTGACACACTATCACCAGTTCCATGATCAAAATGCCAAAGTTTGTTGCCAGTTTTGCTATGAGACCGGCATGTGCAGTACAGGATATGATTTTGCATACTTTGTCATACGTCTATCGCCTAGTGAGTAGGCCTCTGGACCAAGAGGTCATGGGTTTGAATCCTACCTTCAGCACACTGCCACTGGGTTCCTGAGCAATACCCTTAACCCCAAGTTGCTCCAGGGACACTGTCCCCTGTAGTCAGGGGATGGAAGTCACTTTGGATAAAAGCGTTGGCTCAATGCCGTAAATGTATTATAATTATGTATAATCTTTTAATCTTTAGACATTATAAAACATGTTCAAAGCAGTGACTGCTGGATTGTTGCTCTAAAGTACTTTATGAATGGAAGCCCTGTGTGAAAACTCGGTCTCCAGGAAAGCCATTGAGTGTGTGATTGGCAGCAGAGCACTGTTTGATAATGCACTTTCCATTGAGTGTGTGTGTGTTTGTGTGTTATTGATCACTAAGGCTTTGAGCCCTTATGTAACGTGCCCTTCCCTCAATCTGCTCTTTAACTGGGAGTGACTGCTATAAATAGTGTGATGTAAATGAAGCAAGCGTGTTGTGAAATCAGTGGTCAGGCGGCCTGTGTCCCAGTCTTTGTGTTTGCAGCATGTTTCCTGATACCAATTATTTTCATTTTTAATTGGACACCTTTACTGACCAGGTAGCTTCCAAAAGCTGTGTTTGAATGAGGGGCTACAACTGTGGTTTCTACAGTAGCATACAGCACGCGAGCAGCTGACTTTTAATAGACCTTTACCAGACAAAACCCTTCTCACTACATTCACTCTTTAACTGTTCTCCTCTGGTTGGAAGGAAGAAAGTCTGTCTTGGTGTTTTTCAAACAGGCCCTTCCCTTAAAAAAAAAAAAAAAGGAAACCTGGCCTGAAAACGCATGCACACACACACACACACACACACGGCTCTTGTAAACTTCCACTCTGTCACTCCGGTTCCAGAGGGGCTCCATAAATACTGATTTAAAAGGGCCTTCATCCTCTTTCCCAGAATGCATTGTCTAAAGCTCAGAGCGGGTAATGAATGTAACAGTAATGATTTCTTGTTGTTTATTAAACAGGCGTGAAGTAGTATTATAGTTAAGTGTCTACATTTCTAGAGAGTTTCAAGTTTCACAACATGGTTGAGCATCCTTCTATACTAACTAGTGGACTGTACAGTTCAGTAAAAAGTAAATAGTTTATTGTTAAGACATAAATGTGTGTTTTGTCCATGCCTAGAGATTAGGGCTGAAATCATTAAATTTTGATCAGTTCCTCTTCTCTTCTGGGAAGACTAGATGTTGGAACATTGCTGTGCGGATTTAATTGCATTTATCCATGAGAGCCTTTGGAGGGTCAGTTCTGGATCACAGACGCCACTCCAACTCATCCCAAAGGAATTGGAAGAGACAGCACTGTCCAGTGCCCAGTGCTGGGGGGGCTCTAGCAGAGTCGTGGCATTGGGGTCACTTCAGAGCAGACTGATTGACTGTAAGTGCTGTGGGTCATTTGCAGGTGCCGAAGTCAGGGGACCATGGTGGGCAGAACCAAGCAGAGGCCTGTGTGGAGGTCCTGGGCCCCTACAAGACAGAGATTATAGGAGGAGTGCCCATCAAAACCCCCACTCAGGTCAGTTGATTAATATCTATAGCTTATACGATCTAGAACCCGAGCTGAGTCATTTTAAATTCCTTAAAAAGCCCAGTTCAAAGCTCAGATGTTGTCTGCACATGCACTTTTACAGGGGAATTAAGTTAATTAAAGAGGAGGGGGATAAGTGGGACCACAAGCCGTAATCCGGGTAAGATGGATGCAGCTCACCTTTACAAGACCCTCAAAAGTTAAAGCTTGTGTTAACAGCAGCCAATACCGGGACCGTAGAGTCACGGGTCGACTTCTATTTTTATAGTTGAGTTTTTAGTTTTCGCAGCTCGATAACTTTGCAGGGGAGCTTTTTTTTTTTGTATGATTCAAATGGAAAACCCCCTGAGAGGAGCAGAATATGCACGGTAAACATTAGGCTGTTTAGAACCGGTAACTCGTCCAGTTTCTGTCGGCTGGTCTTCCCAATCGAAATGATTATTTTGATACTGGTGAAGGTACTGAACTTTTCAGGGTTCCATTGACTCCACTATAGTACTCTGAAATGTGTAGGGGCCTATAGACTCCACTATATACCACTGAACTTCTCAGGGGTCTATAGTGGGCTCCGTAGTCGCTGTTTCTGCACCGTGTCCGGTTTTCGGCATGTAAAACACCAGTCCTAGCCCAGGAGGTCACTAGCGATGCCACAGCCATCCGGAAGTCAGAGAGTGACCACGGTGCCGAGCAACCTGAAGTAATTAATACGTTCTTGGTTAATGTACCTACACACTGCGCCTTTAACCGTCTTTGCCGCCGGATGCTGATGCTGTGCTCATGGCAGGAGAAGGGTGAGGGGCAGAACGGGGCGGAGCGAGGCGCTCTGAGGAAACCTCATGGCCAGATGCCCTACTACCTGAGCCGGGCCAACCAGGACCAGTCAGTAGTCAAGGCCGGCTTCTGCGTCAAACAGGGTGCAGTCGTGAGTCGCCTGTTCTCTTTAAAACATTTTGATTTCATTTAATATGAATGGATGGATGGATGGGTGATGGAGGGATACATGGATAGATAGACAGATAGATAGATCCCTCCACATCAACATACTTCATAAAGTAATGCTATTATTATATCATGTAATTTTGGTGTGGTGCTGGTAGAGTCTAACTAGCTTTGGGAGAAGGTCAGTATTTCTGACTGTGATGCAGCACATGTGTGACATTCTTCTTTTCTGTCCGTCTGCAGATGAGGAACTGGAAGAGAAGATACTTTGTGCTGGATGACAACGCCATCAGCTATTTTAAATCAGAACTGGTGAGTGATTTTTTTTTTTTTTGCTCTCCCCCTCTTCCTCTCTCCATTCAATTTTTTTGCCCTCCATGGGACCCTCGGCTCTGGCAAGTGAAAGTCCACCCGTTGTATTGTTCGCAGAGGCTGGCCAGCGTCCCATTTCCACAGTGAAGCATAGTTTCCAATGTTTTCCAGCACCATACCTGCCAAACATTGTGCGTATTGTACAGGAGCTCACGTTATCACACAACAGTATGTGCCAAAAGAGGTTTTGTTGTTTTTTTTTTTCTTTCAGTGGCAGGCCAGCCATTTGAGTGACAGGCAGCCAGTTTAACACTTGTTTGGTGTTTTAAACCCATTTCCCAAATTGAATGCATTTCCACAGTAGCCGTTTCATTTCGATTCAACCCTGAACCTTAGTGTTTTTAGTTCAAGTTAAAACAATTATCAAATATTTTAATTTGAATTCTGTTCTTATTCAAAATATTTTATTCTGATGATGATAAAAACAAACTGAGCTTTTGTTTTCCATTCCACTGTTGGAATGGCCACTTGGAGAAGGACAGTGAGGTGTCTTAAATTAAAGGGCCCATATCATGAAAAATCCTTTTTTTTTTTTTTTTTTTTTCAAGAGTATTACTTTGTAAAGACTTTAAGTTTCACAATGCACTGTCCACTTATTAGTCAATATCGTACATGGCAGCTAAACTGCCTGTTTAGAATTGACTGTTTTTGTGATGTCACAAAAAGTAGTACATTTACATATATCTACCTGTTCAGTCTACAGCAGTTTTCTTGAGTTGAACATATGGTTCATGGAAAGAGTGGTCTGGAGCCTCACTGATCCTCAACTTTCTGGATGTTCTTTAAACTTTTAAAGGTTCTGAACACTCACACATCGCTAACAAGGGTTCTCTCCAGAACCACCCACCAAAAGATCTTCTAGAAAACCAAAGATGGCATCACTCTGAAGTTTAAGCCCCCTTTGTGGTTAGTAAGTCAGTGCTATAAAACCAGAACAGCACTTGCAGTTACATAAAAATGGACATATTAAGCTATAAAAAATGCTAAATGCACACAGCCACACTCCCCTAGAAGGCATGTTCCCATTTCTGTTTCATCTTTGTAGTCTGCCTTAGTGTTCAGATGCACTTCCTCGACCTCCTGTATTTATCACTCAGCAGAGTGGTGAATTCCTTATATGAGAAAGACCAGAGAACACACAAATGAAATCAGCCAAAATTAAATAAGGCAGTGGTTGCCAAAAATATGTGTAATTTTGAAAAACAGCCCGTATCCACTGTTAAGAAGGCCAAAACAGCCAGAGACGTAGTGAACCTGCCTGGATGAGGCACAGTTTTCTCCACAGAACACAGCTGAAGATCTGTAGAAGATGGTAACATATTGGAGTCAAGTCTAAAAAAAAAAAAACAAAGCCATTTTTTAAACAAAAAAATAAATAAATGCAAGGAACCATAGGAATCCATTTTTACTCCAATCACAATGTAAGTGCCTGGACCTTACTAGACACTACTGGAATTTTTACTGGAATCTATGGTCAATTGGAACCAAAACAGAGTTTTGTGGTGACAGACATGGTGGGTATGGCATGAAAAGGGTGATTATGCAGAAACGGCCAAAATAGTCAAATTGTTAGATATGGTGATGGATCTGGGATATATCGGGGCTCTTTTTCCTCCAAAGGCTCTGGAAACCTGATTAGGATACGTGTTCTAAAAATAAATTGGGTTGTGGTGTGTGATCTTCCAGCAGGACACTGATCCAGAACATACGTCCACAAAAGTGGTTCATTGACCACAGAGTCAAGCTTAAGAAGTGGTACAACCTGTGGTGTTGGAGCAGAAGGGAGGACCAAGGCAAATATTCAGCTTGGAATTCTCAGGTCCAGCATTATAGGAGAAGACTCAGTGCTGTGATGTTGTCAAATGGAGGATAAATTATATCAAATGCATGGGTGCCAATAATTATCTGACAAAGAAGCCACTTTCAATCAGTGTGTCACCTTGCTAATGTAGTAGTGCATAATGGGATGGGTGGTGGTGTATGTGTCTGTGTGCTGTCAGTGTAGTGTTCCAGCATGCCACGATGCATATTGTTAAATTCCATTCCTCCTCTTTGACGGCAGCAGCTTGCAAGTCCGAGCGTGTGTGTGTGTGTGTGTGTGTGTGTATGTGTGTAAGTATGGGTGTGTGAGTATGTTTGTGTGTGTGTGTGTGTGTGAGTATGTTTGTGTGTGTGTGTGTGTGTGTTTGTGTGTGTGTGTGTGTGTGTGTGTAGGGCAAACCCCGTTCAGGAACTGCTGACTTAAGAACAGTTCAGAGCTCCGTGACTTGGACCTTCACGCAGCCCTTCACATGTCAGACAGATCTCTCATGCACTGACTCACTGACACGATTTTAGCTTCTTCCGTTCCATCATCCCTGCATTCATCTGATATGTCTGTAGGTCCCAGTTTAGCTTTGATTAAATTTAACCATCCCGTGATGTGCGAACCCTCATGAGAAATGTAGGGGTGGGACATGAAACATCAGGTGAAAGGGGGACACGTCAAGGCATTGTATTCCTTCAAAATTAGCAAAAATAAATATATGTGTATCCATTCCACCAGAAAATTATCTTCATTTGTCTAATTTGAGGTCCATATTATTCAGTCTGCCTTTCAGATGGTCTTCCTGCATCACTGACCTGTGACTTACCCAGTGAGGCCGTAACAGAAAAAATAACTCCTATGATGTTGAGAAAGAAGTTCCTTTTTATGAGACCACATATTATTATTATTGCATATGGTCGTCCATAGATCCAGCGTCTATGTCCCTACAGAGCTGAGCTGTTCCTTCATAAGTTACTCCTCTCACACACTTTGAACATGTGTTTGCAAGAGTTTTGTGTTTTTTTGTGTTTCCAGAGTTTAGGTCTCATTTCACCTTAATACCCAACACCCATCCCAAAAACAAACAGTTTGACTTTGCCCGTGTTTTTCTCCTGCTCAGTAATTAGTGCGTGTTTGAAGTTAAAGTGAGTTCTGTGCTGTTCTGTAGGCTGTTTAGTGTGAAAGTGAGTTCTGTGTTCAGTGTTAAAGTGAGTTCTGTGTTGTTCCGTTTAGTGTTGCAGTGGGTTCTGTTCTGCAGGCTGTTCCATGTTAAAGTGGGTTCTGTGCTCTTCAGAAGGCTGTTCAGTGTTAATCTGTAACCGGGGGGGTTGGGTGTGTGTGTGTGGGGGGGGGGTGCAGAGTTGGGGGTCGGGATCCCGGTCGCGCGCCATTGGCCGCCCGCTCACGCGGCGCCCGACCAATCGGAGTGCGCCGAGCACGAGCCGACCTCCCATCGCACCGCGTGCGCCTCGCGCTGATTGGTCCGAAGTTACTGTGGGAAAGAAAGTTTGGGAAGTTTCACACGAGCCGTTCGCGTGCAGCGGGGGATATAAATACGCGCGCGCGGCGCGGGCAGGCGGTCGGTCAGTCTCGCGCTCGCTTCTTGCGTCTGGCAAAACGGCGAGAGCAGAAACACCGTGACACCCTCACCACAAACTGTTCAACTCAGGACCCTTTCTACGGGATTTCCCCTCTCATTCTTATTGAAAAAGAGATATTCTACAGTCTGGAGTAAGAAGCCGAACAGGCGCAGCGCGTAACGGCGACGGGAGAGCGCACACCAAGGATTTCTCCTTTTTACCCACATTTTTCGGGGATATTCTCAACAAAAAGATGCCTGCTGACATGATGGAAAAAAACACCTCTTCTCCGGTGGCCGCGACCCCGGCCAGCATGAACACCACACCGGATAAACCCAAGACTGCCTCGGAGCACAGAAAGGTACGTGCGTAATTTACCATGCGTTATTGTTGTGTGACATGTTGGCTGCTACTACAGAAACTGGAGTCAGAACATTTGGAACACCACTTTTAACACGCTCTCTTGCTTTTTTTTATAGTCGTCCAAACCCATCATGGAGAAAAGGAGACGAGCCAGAATCAACGAAAGCTTGGGGCAGCTCAAAACGCTGATCCTGGATGCTCTGAAAAAAGATGTAAGTATGACACGCAGTGAGCTCACTGTTTAAATCATGCTGAGCAGACAGCAAGGGCTGCTATGTTTAGCCAGATCTTCTCACATACTGATCGCTTTCCATGCTCTGTCCTCTTCAGAGCTCCAGACACTCGAAACTGGAGAAGGCGGACATCCTGGAGATGACTGTGAAACACCTCAGAAACATGCAGCGAGCACAAATGACTGGTGAGTCCCTGTTTTTTTTTGTTTTTTTTAATTAATTCCTACACAGGCCTTTTCAATCAAGGAGAACTTACTCTCCTTTGCAGTTTTTGTTGATAGTATACTACTGCTGTGCTACGGTTTATATAGAGCTATTCCTACTCAAACTATTTTGTGTTGTTTGTAAAATTAGGGTCACCATAAACATTTTGAAGCATTTCTGCTATGAGAAAATAAATTAAAGTAATTTCTTGGGGCCCAATGGTCAGTAGATTGATCCAAGTCTCTATTGTTCTATCAACAGCTGCTTTGAACACAGATCCCACCGTTCTTGGAAAGTACAGAGCTGGTTTCAGCGAGTGCATGAACGAGGTTACCCGATTCCTGTCCACCTGTGAAGGGGTTAATGCCGAGGTCAGGACGCGCCTGCTGGGTCACTTAGCCAACTGTATGACGCAGATCAACGCCATGAACTATCCCACACAGCACCAGATAGCTGCTGGCCACCCACACCCAACCTTCGCTCAGCCCATGGTTCAGATCCCCAGTGCCACACCACAGGCCAACGTGCTGCCCCTCAGTGGAGTACCCTGCAAAAGTGGGTCCTCTTCCAACTTGTCACCTGAAGCTACTAAAGTGTACGGAGGCTTCCAGCTTGTGCCAGCAACAGATGGACAGTTTGCCTTTTTGATTCCCAACGCTGCGTTTGCGCCAAGCGGCCCTGTAATCCCAGTGTACGCCAACAACTCCAGCACACCCGTTCCAGCAGCGGTTTCTCCAGGCGCACCATCGGTCACCTCAGACTCAGTGTGGAGGCCCTGGTAGACACAAAAGGACTCCTGAAAAGACTTTAACTGTTGACACTTGTTCTGTTTGTTTCAACTTTTACATTTTTTGTCTTTTTATATGGAAATGTGTTTTAAGAAGAAATTTATGCACTATATTTGTATAGCTCAAAAGGGAGAGAAGTTCATATTGAAACAAGATTTGTATTGTTGATGTTTGTTCATTGCATTTTTTATATTTGCGGTATCTTTTCTAACGTTGATGCCAAAGATATGTTGAATGCTTTCAGAATATTCTTCTTTTTGGAAGACTAATAAATTTGTAAAAAAAAAAAAAAAAAAAAAAAAAGAATGAAAAAGTTTCCTCTGGTCTTTATAATGCAAAAATCACACACTGTCCTTTTTAAAAGTCTTTGTAAAAACTTAACTAAAGCCACTAAGCCTAGGCCTTCCAAAAATAAAGAAAAAGGCAATTTTTACTGTAGCTGTTTCTCATTTGCAGAGGACTGCTCTGTTGAGTGATTCTGTTTTTGTAAATGTAAGCACTAGATATCAGTGAGAGCCTACAACATTACTTCCAAAGTAAAAAGGACCAACCGTTGCAACTGAGCACGCAAGTCCGTGAAAGTAGGTCTAAGTTTCTTAGTTTCTTCACGATTGTTCGTTCAGTATCCTGCTCGAGCATCATATTTATTTATACATCTGAATATTTTAATGGCTGGCATATAAGTTCAAGACAATCTCCAAATTTTATATCTATCCAAAAAAGGCTGGCATTGTCTATGAACAGTGGATTAGTCTCTCTTCAAAAAGAAGGAATTCACAGTTTATTTGGATGAAATGCCAACCTTCCAGTATTAGATAATGAGAGGGAAGAGGAGAGAAGAAGCTTGGCCCACATGCCGTCATGCATCCTGAAAACTGGAAAGCACTGCTACATAACAAAAGGTACCCAATGAGCCAATTTGAACAATAGAGATTTCCGCTGGATTTTATTATATGGCTACATAGCGCCATCTAGCAATTTTGACCAACATTACACCACAGTCCTACACCACAGTCAGGACAGAGAGTCAATTTATTCTGCTATTGTTGCATGAGGAGACTGTCGTGGGGTTGATTTGAAAACGTGTTATCTGACACATGTTATCTGTTATCTAGTCAAACCAATTAAACAGACAGGTTGTCCTGTCTGTAATTTATTCTATATAGGTTTGAATAATGATAATATACTTTTATTCATAATCACTCTTAAGATATCTGGCTGTTAAAAAAGTTCAGACTCAAATATTTTATATCATGTATCATACTATTATTATTGGTTGTTATATAATTGCATTAAAGAAATAATAAACTCCCTCCCCCTGTAAGTTGAGGAAATCTCTATTTTCTGACACATCCATGAGGTTCCCAGGTGTGTCGCCCTCAGCCATTCCAGTGTGGCCATTCTCAGGAGGGGGTATTCCAGTTGTTTGCAATTATCAATCTGTTAAGAGGCACAAAGTGTGGATAAGTGTGTTCATTCTGAATTTCCATCACACCTTTTTTTTTTTTTTAACGGTACCAGGCCAGAAAGATTGAAACCACATGTACAAGGGAAGCCTTTGAGGACAGGCACGTCCAGGGCTGAGGCGTTTGTGTGCTGGATAGGGAGGTAGTGCATGGGATTCCTCTACAAACCTGCATCAAATAGTGCCGCAGTTGTAAGAAAAGTAGTAAGAAAAGTGCAAAAGTAAAAACATCTCAACATTTCTTAGTGTAATATAAATACAGCAGTAAAAGTAAGTACAGACAGTTACTGGTTTGTTTAGCATGGACTAAAAATCAAGCAAAGACCAGCTAATATGTTATAAAAAAATATACTCAGAGTATAAAAAAAGATCCTATGACACCAACAATATTCAGAAAGAGCTTCCAAAACAAGCCCTTCAACCATTTCCTGTTTATCCAGGGGTCACAGCTGGATCCAGAGGCGCGCGGCAGGACCTGAGCCACGTCCAGTCTAACCAAACTTCAACATACACACACACACACACACACACACACACACACACACACACACACACACACACACACACACCCACACACACACA